>CM046441.1:41710400-41732900 GCA_025506515.1 Flaveria trinervia
ATTTCCTTGTCAACCATCTTCAGTAGTTGCTCATCATGCTGTTTTCTGCTGTTCTCATCTTCTATCTTGACTCTAACCATCTCCTTTGAGAGTCAGGTGTGATCATGGGTGACTTCTGGGTTTTGGTAGCTTTAGAACAGCAGAGAGTGGCAGACTATCATCTTCATCCTCTTCTTCTTCTTCTTCTTCCATCCTCAGCACCCTTCTCCTCCTTCTAGGTGCATCACTGGATGATGGTTGGGTTGGTAAGGAATTGGTGTTGAAGAAGGAGGATGTTTTGGACTTTGGCTTGAGATTGTTTTGGAGATTTGAGGGGTAGGCTGTGTTTGAGTGGGTGAAGGGAATGTTGATCCAGCATCTTGGTAGTAAGTTTCGCCTTTGTAAGTTTAGCCATTTCCAACCTTTTACCAGCCCCAGCCTCATCAAGGGCTTCAACAATAATCCCCTTGTGGAATTGCTCAGACAGACAATTCTGGTGGCTATAGCCAGATACTGTCCCTGGTCCACGCGCGAATCTCCATTAAAGATCTTCCTAAGTATTTTTGCAATGAAGCGGACCATGATCTCCAATCTCTCTTTTCTAGAGCATCATACCCAGCCCATCGGTTTTGAATCTCTTGCACTTCCAACCTTCTGATCTCACTATCCAATGTGGCTGTATCAAACCCTTGCCTGAAGAGTTGTTCATTATTTTATCCATGATCGGCTGTGTGTATATCGCTTCTTTTACCAGCTCTTCCAAGGATTTGTCTTCAGCAGTAGGTGATCATCAGCACTTTTCTTTCGCTTGTAAGTGAGCAGTGGTTGCTTTTCTTTCTCCTCTCTTGGGCTTGCTTCTCTTCCTTCTTCCTCTGTTCTTTTCCTCTTCTTTTCTTTCACTGCAGTACTCTCCCCCTTTTTGGATGCATTGTGGAAGGGGTTTGTACCGCAGAAAGTGTCTTTTGCACATCAACATCAATCAAGGTTGTAAAGTTGAGGAAGCCTCTCATCAATGGCTTAGTCACAATTCAGTGATTATGGTGTGATGAGAGGGAGGGAATTTTGAAGTACAGCACCTATTTGCTCAGGAGGGTTCTGTCCTGAGAAATAGGGCCTGAAGCAGAGCAGGTGGTTGAGTGTGGAGTGGCTCAGTGTTTGGGGAACCTTCAACTGAAGGTGCCATCTGTTTTGGTAGAGGCAGATGGTCTTTCTCTCTTGTGAGAGTTGTCAAGTAGGTTTTGCAGCCTACTGACTTTCTCTCAAGGATTGTGTTCTGGGCAAGAACATCATAGAAAAAGCCCAGGTCATCATCAGCCGAAGCTGAATCATCTGACCTCCTGCTTGGAGCAGGATTTACATGCACTGGGTTAGACCAGTTGTTGCATGTGCCCCTTTTTCTTGTACTGGGGACTTCCAGCCTCAGGACAATGTCCATCATCAGCTGTTGCCTCTATGAGGTCTTAGCAATGTTACCAGCCTCATTCTGATCATGTGCTGATTCAGAAGAGGTGGCACCTCACTAGATATTCTAATCTCCTTATCTACACCAGGAGATAGAAGTGGTAAACCCCTGTGCTGTGGGTTCTCAATTGCACTGTGTTCCTCCCCCTCAATTGTAGAGGTGTTCCCAGTAGTAAGTGGTTTTGGGGAGGGGGTGAGGAGTGCAGTTGAGTCAGCACTTTGCAACTATTAAAGTTGGGCTGTGAGGGGCGGTTGTAGGGGTGAAAGGATAGAAGCAGGGTGCACCTGGGGAGGTTGGTGCTCTTCAATGGCAATCCCCTCCAGTGAGGAAGATCCCAGATGTGTAGGTACCCCTTTTGTGGTTGCTGCTGCAGGCTCCTGTTGAGAGGAATCCTGAGCGGCTATGGCGGGAAGAGTCCTTATATCCATAGGGGGTTTGGACCAGTGGATATCCTGCGTTTGTGTTGCAGGGATCCCTCAGGGGACTCAATTCCCTGAGTAGCCGTTTTGGGTTTCTTTTTGGTGGTTTGGTGGGGCTTTTGATTTGGAGGTGGTGGCTGTGGGTTCCAGCTGCGTGGGTTTTGCGCAGCTTGGCAGCCAATTTGAGTGTCTGGTCAGAGTTGTGCCGGGAGTATACTTCCGGCAGAACAGCCGTAGCAGGGACTCCCAAGCCAACAAGTCCCTCAGCATTAAGCTGGTTTGTAATGATGGCCATTATGAACCGTGGATAGTATCCAACGGTTAGCATTAGTTTTTGAGCCATATCCTTGAGCTCCGAATATTATTCTGAAAAGTTTAACGGTTGTTGCTCAAGAATAAATACTTACTTGCTGCACTTTGACGACATTTGATCCCAAGACGAAGTCTTAGGAGCCAAACATACATTCACCATGTGAAAAATTAGGCGTTCGTCGGTCATGGAAGTGTTTCTTCATGATAGTGGAGGCACTTAGATTGCCTTGATATCCATGTTGGGCAAAGGATAGATCTGTGGTGCCCTTGGGATATCCAGCAGGAGAAAAGCATCATCCAGAAGAAGAATTTGGCGGATTATTGCAGGAGTGATGACCACTTCTTTGTTGTTGACAACCGACTGGAGAGATGGTGTGTTGTTCTCCCCAGTGGTAATAGTAACGTTCATCCAAAACTGTTGGAGGGATTCGGCATGTAGAATGGGATTCAAAAAATGCCGTTTTGTATTGGGACTGAACCATAAGATCGATAGCAGTATCGAACTTAGCCCAGACAGGCGATTTAGTAAGGTAGGCAACACAGTTGTGTCGCGTTTAATTTGCATGGACGCCATTGAGAAGAGAGAAGTTTTGGAGAGGAACGTTAGGTTTGAAGATGAAGCATTGAAGGATTAGGTCAGGGATATTTATAGGGTACGGGTAAGAAAACGACTGAAGGATGTGGGTTAGTCATCAGTAGTTTTAAACGACTGTTGACATGGTATTATCCTTTCAGACTTGAAACAGCTGAAGTCGTGTGTTAGGCATCAGAAGTTAGAAAACTACTGAAGACCGTGGTTTTGACTTCAGATGATTGAAACCAACTGAGGACTTGGTGTTTGTCATCAGTAGTTGTGAACTACTGAGACAGTGTTTTGTCATCACTTTTGTAAACACTGAAGACTTGGTATTAGTCATCAGTAGTTATAAAACTGAAGACATGGTTTTGCTTCAGTTGTTTAGAATGAAACAGCAGTTGTTGAAACAACTGAAGAAAAGTTCTCTTCAGTAGTTTCGTCAATTCATAGCCTTTCAGCTGTTTCATGCTGTCCTCAAACACTTACTCATCAGACTTTGCATCTGATTTTCAGGTGTTTCATAGGACATCAGTACTTATCTGTTTATACTGATTTCAGTAGTTGTAACTACATCAGTAGTTTAACTACATCAGTATTTTGGAACAGATAAAGTACTTCAGTACGTGTGAGGCATTTAGCCATCAGTAGTTATAAAAACTACTGAAGGGAAAAGGACTCATCAGTACTTATATGTGACATGGGTACCATGATCATCAGTAATTACTACTGAAATCATAGTAGTTGTCACTTATTCTAGCTGCAGCATACCAAGCCTTAACACAAGGTTTTGGAAAGTAGAACTATCCAAGGCTTAGTAAAAATATCTGCGAGCTCATCAGCACTAGGCACAAACTTAGGATCAATCAGACCTTTTTCAAACAATCCCAATAAAATGATGTCTGATCTCTATATGTTTGGTCCTAGAGTGCTGGACTGGATTTTTGACAATACACAGAGCTGAAGCACTATCCATTATAATGGAGTCTTAGTCTCTGTAATGCCATAATCCAGAAGTTGGTTTTGAAGCCAGAGTACCTGAGAGGTGCAACTTGCAGCAGCAATGTACTCGGCCTCAGCAGTTGATGTAGCAACAGATGTTTGTTTCTTACTCTGCCAAGAAATCAAACAGTTGCCTAGGAATTGACAACACCACCAGAAGTTGACTTTCTAGTTAACTTGCACCCTGCATAGTCACTATCTGAAAAAGCAACTAATTTGCAAGAGTGTCCAGTGAATACCATAAAACCAGAGATTGTGTACCTTGCAAATATCTAAAGATTCTCTTGACTGCAATCAAATGAGACTCTTTAGGAGCAGCCTGAAATCTAGCACAAACACATGTAGCAAACATAATATCTGGTCTAGAAGCTGTTAGATACATCAAGGACCCATCATACATCTGTAAAGCTTTTCATCAACAGCTTTACCTTTCTGATCAGCATCCAGTTGTGTGGTGTGCACATGGGAGTAGAACAGGCTTACAGTTTTGTAAATCAAACTTATTCAAAGATCTTTTGTATATTTTGACTGATGAATAAAGGTTCCATCAGCCTTTTGTTTGATTTGCAAGCCTAGAAAGAACTGTAATTCTCCCATTGCACTCATTTCAAACCTCTTTTTCATTAATGTTGTAAAATCATCACACAACTGGGGATCAGTTGCAAAGATAAATATCATCAACATAAATCGAACAAGTAGCTTATTGCTGATCCACCTCTCTTATAAACTAAGTTTTATCAATGGAGCCTCTAGTGAAATTATTCTTAAGAAGAAAAGTAGAGAGTGTCTCATACCAGGCTCTAGGAGCTTGTTTCAACCCATAAAGAGCCTTATCAAGTTTGTACACCCATTCAGGATGTTTATTATCCTCAAAGACTGGTGGTTGACACACATAAACTTCTTCCTTTATTTACCATATAAAAATGCACTTTTAACATCCATTTGAAAAACTTTAAGATTGTGGAATGCAGCATAGGCTAAGAACAATCTGATTGCCTCTAGTCTGGCTACAGGGGCAAAGGTTTCATCATAGTCAATACCTCTTCTTGTGAAAACCTGTACAACCAGTCTAGCCTTGTTCTTAACAATAAGCCCATTTTCATCGGTTTTATTCCTAAACACCCATTTAGTGCCTATTGCACACTTACCTGGGGGAAGAGGAACAAGTTCCCACACTTGCTGTTTCTTGAACTGAAGTAGCTCAAGCTGCATAGCTTCAACCCATCCATTGTCTCTCAAAGCAACATGGTAGTTCTTTGGCTCTAGCTGACTGATGAAGAGAGCATAGAAGCAAAAGTTAGACAATTGACTTCTGGTTGAAACACCAGCATTGATATCACCAATAATCTGACATGGGGTGATCTTCAGTTCTTGATAAACAATGAGATCTGTGCAAGTGTTTGTAGAACCTTCACAGCAGCAGGTTTGATGTAGACTCTTGAAACCAAGAATTTGATGGTAACTCAAACGATGTAGAGGAAACAGAGATCTCATCAGCATTTGTTGTGGATGGAACGCTGAAGCTACAGGACAGGAACATCAAGTTTAGCAGACACAGGCAGTTTGTCACTAAACTTGATAGGTGAGTATTGATATTATCATCATCATCATCAATACCACAGTGGAAGACATGCTGCAGAAGATGATTGAGCCACAGGATTTGCAACAGCTGGAGGTTGATAAGGAACATATTGCAGTATGTCCAAATCAAACAACTCCATGGGTTTTGTGGAATCTTGTCCAAAGGAGATTCATTAAACTTCACATGCAGAGTTTCTTCAACTATCTTTGTTCTGCAGTTGAAGACTCTGTATGCCTTGCAAGTAGATATAACCAACAAAATACCCAGCATCCACCTTAGGATCAAATTTATGGAGTTGATCCTTTGTGTTGAGAATAAACAGGGACATCCAAATGCTTGAAAAAAGAAATCAGAGGAGCCAAATGATGGAGAACTTCATATGGAGTCTCATCAACCTCTGATTTACTAAAACTCTATTCTGCACATAGCAAGCTGTGTTGACAGCTTCAGCCCAAAAGGTCAGTGGCAACCAGAGTCATCCAGCATGGACCTTGCAGCTTCAATGAGGGTCCTGTTCTTTCTCTCCACTACTCCATTTTGTTCTGGAGTCCTTGGGATGCTAAACTGCCTCTTGATTCCCTTTGAGAGATAGAATTCATCAAGTGTATGATTCCTGAATTCAGTTCCATTATCACTCCTGATACACTGACTGGAAGGGAATACTGCTTCTCAATATACAACACAAAGTTAATAACCTTTCTGAGACACCTATCCTTTGAATGTAGAAAGAAAGTCCATACAAATCTGGAGTAATCATCCACAATTATCAGACAGTATTTCTTCTTGGCCATGCTCATTACTCTCACAGGACCAAATAGATCCATATGCAGTAATTGCAAGCAGGCAGTGGACTTAGGCTCTTCAATAGGAGGAATGAGACTTTGTGTTGTTTTCCTTTTAAACAAGCAGTGCAGGTTTCATCACAGTGGAACTCCTTTATTGGTAAGCCTCTGACTAAACTATTGTGGATAAGCTGATTCATGTTTTTGAACTTACATGACCCACATCCTTCTGTGCACAGTTTAGATTCTTGAGAAGAGGCTTGGAAAATAGGCAAGGATTGCCTTTGAGATCTATTTTCTTGGAAAGATCTAAGGCATACACTCTTCCTGTCCTGTTGGCTCTCAGGAGAGTGTGATCATCCAACACCTTGTCAATCAAGTGCAAAACTTTGGATGACAGAATCCTACAGTTTTGACTGGTGAAAAGAGCAACATGGCCTTTATCACACATTTGACTGACACTCAAGAGATTGTACTGAGATTTCCACATGATTAACATCATCAAATTTGATTTCCTCCATTGGAGACAAAGCCCTTACCAATGATGTAACCCCTAGCTTATTGCCAAAGAAACAAATCCCTTCTTTCCTTGAGAGTAGTCATGAAGAAGAGAACTGTTTCCAGTCATGTGCATAGATCCCCCACTGTCTACATACCAGATGCTACTTTGGCATGTTGGAGAACCCTACAATAATAAACAATAAGTTAGTTTTAGAGACCCAAACCTTTTTGGTTTTGGGCCTGGTCTCATCAATAGATGGTAAACTACGGTTTATTTGAAACAACAGCCTGAGAGGAAGAAGATGGTGAAAAGAGGAATCCTTTGGCTTGGATCTCCTTTTCTGTGGTTTCAAACATAGGAGCATCTAGTTGGTTAACTCTACCCAACAGATGTTTGACCATCATAACCAGCTGTGTCTGATTTTGTGATAAAGCTTTCAGCTCATCAGACACATTGCCAGTGGAGTTTGATAAGTTCCTATGTTGCACCTTCTTCTTCTGAGCACTCTCAGCTTCACCTGTTTAACCCCTTCCTTTTTGGATTTCTTTGAGGACTTAAGGGTTACAGGATTTGATGTTGCTGATACAAATGTGGTCTCAAACTCATTTTTCATTTTTACCATTTTCTCTCTTTATTTCTTCTTTTTGTTTGAGTTTGGAACCTCTTTTTGTACCAGCAATCATCTGTAAGATGATTGAACAAACCACATACTTCATTTCATGGTTTCTTCTTCATCTTAGGTTTGATCATCAACTAAAGAGGGTGAAGCAACTGAAGACTTGCTCTTCAATGCTTTGGAAGCATTGTGTTGCTTTTCTTGACTGCCTCTTTAGTAGTCTTCAACTCTTTCTACTGACAGTTTTCTTCTTCTCTTCAGTACTGACAGCATTGGAGTTTGAACTTCAGGTGTTAAATTCTGCTCTCTAATCCTTTCAGGACTTTCAGAATTAACTCCTGAGTTGATCAACTCATTGATCATGTGAGTGTCAGCATTTGAACCATCAACATCAGCTGATAGTTCAGAGAGGACTTGATGCTGACTTCTACTTCTGATGTGCTGTATCAGAAAGTAGATCCCATGATGAGATGGATTGGTTATCACTCTCACCATCAGATTCTACCTCTGCTCTTGGGGTAAAATCTGTAGGTGGAGCATTTTGATTGTAACCATGCCAACTTCACATTGGAAGCAGATTGCTTACTAAGAAGCATTTCAAAACCTTTGCATGATTGTACCCATCTATCACACTCTACCTGGGTAACTGCAAGGGTTTCTTGAGATCTTTATCTTCTCTAAAGTATCTCTCCCTAGCCTTATCATCAGTTATTTGGCATTTCAATTTGTAAATCTCATCATTTTATCACTACCACAGACTCAAATTCAGCTTTGTTTTTGGAAATAATTTGTTCTAGCTCAATGTTCTTGTTGGTTAAAGCTACATTTGCTTCTCTAATAGATGCAAATGCTGCTATGCATGTGTCCGAACATAATTGGCTTTTGTCCTCAGAGGATACCTGTGATACCTTTGGTGTAGAGGCATTAGAGGATGAGTATCAGCAGAATCCAAAGCCATAAGAGCTAGATTTCCAATGGACTTTCACCCCCATGTGATCAGCACCTGAGAACAGTTGTTCATGACGACATGTCATCTGGTAACTTGCTCCAGTCACAACTCCTGGGGTGAAGAAGCTGTGTTGTGTGAGGTTGAGTTTGTTGAGAGATTGGGAAGGCTGTGGTTTCAGGCAATGCTTGTGGTTGTTTTGCAATTGGAGCTTGAACAGAATTTGGTTGAGCACATAATACAGGGATAAGGATATGACATTTGACCCTGGGGAACAAGTATGCAGGAGATCTAGGATGTGAATAATGACCAGAACCAGCAGGTTGTTGCCCTCTGTTTTGTGGACTAGTACTAGGAAAAGTCACAAAGGGTGCAGAAGAGTTAGATCCAGTTGATCTACACTCTCTTGCAAAGTGTCCTAGCCTTTGGCATTTGTGACACCTCAACTTACTCTTGTCAAAACCAACTTTGGTTTTGCCAGAGAGTCCAGGAAATTTCCTGCCAGTTCTCTTGTAGAACTCTGAGATCTGATATAATCAGTGCTATCTGGCTCAGATATCCATCTCTTCTAGATCATCATCATATTCCTTTCAGATCATCCATGATGAAGCATAAATTGTCACATTACTGCCAGAATGACTCTCAATACCAACAAATGCATGATCAGAACTATTTGAAGAAAATCTATATGCTCATCATAATTGCTTTCAGATGCAGCATATTCTGACTCATGACCAACCCAAGCAGTATGCCTGGTACAAAGTCATCAGTGAGCTTTCCTGATGAGGACAGTTTCCTCTTCTGCTCTATCTCTCTTTCAATGTAAGCAGTTTCCCATGAAGTTGGGTGAGAGATAGCCTTCTAGATTTGCACTGGAGCATAGGACAATAGTGTATGTGTCCCATCTCTCAGCAGTGATCTGAGGAATCTTTGTTCATCTGGCTATTGGTGTATTCCCTGTTTCACCATTTTCAGCTCAGATATCAAGCAGGAAAGTGCTCAAACTGTTGAGTCAGTGTCTCACCCTTTCTATGAGAGAATGTCTCATATTGTTGGGCAAGGATCTCTCTATTGTTTGCTAAGACCTCATCAGTGCCACCGATGTTCCTTCAGGCATTCCAGAGATCATAGCAGTTTCATGATGCATAAGCCCTGAATAGATTTCATTAGGCTTGCCATGGCCAGAATTCCATGGGCTTTAGCATCAATCTCAAATAGTTTCCGATCTTCATCAGAGTATTGTTCCTTTTTCTTCGGAACCATTTGATTGGTTTCCGGATTGTTCACCATAGGCTTATTGGTCCATGTACCACAGATGTCCAACAACCTAAACTGTTAACAGACAGGTGATGACATTCTTCATTGCCATATGTTATACTCGGTCCTAACCAGCATCGGAGGCTTGGTTGAGGACCGGTATTGTGAGGATCATTAGAAGGAGTCGTCATCTCGATTCAATCAAATTCGGTTAAGCTAAAACAGATTTAGAAAAAAAACGCAACAACCAATTGAACCAGAAGATCTCAAAATAAATGAACGAAAGCGGCAGAAATTCAATAATCTATAACCAGTTCTTGCAAATGCGCTAATTCAATCAAACACAGATATCAATTAGCAGTTTCAATGATCAATTGTTAGATCGATCAATGATTAACCACGCTCTGATACCACTTGTTAGGATCATGATCTATGTTTGATTGATTGACGAGTATGCAGCGGAATTCAAACTATGAATTAGTCGATTCACAAGAACAAAACGATATTCAATGAAGAACAAGACGGTTATAGAGAGAGAGAATATTTGCAAATATATTTCATTCAATATTCGCTTTCGTGGTAACAGAATGTCACAATTATGATTAGGTCGACACCTCTTATAAGAGATGTGACGTCTGCTGATGTCACTTGATAGTGACATCTAACAGATTTATTTCAACTGAAACACAACTACTGAAGATGTCAAAACAGCTGACATCTTCTTACAAATATGCTAAGTGTTATCAGTTGTTTACAACTACTGAAAATATAAAACTACTGAAACTACAACGACTGAAGAACAAGCTCTTCAGTCGTTTTACAAAACTACTGAAACTAAATAAAAACTACTGAAACTAGAAATATAAAACTCTGATATCACAACTACTGAAGAAGTACTCTTCAGCAGTTGTGACAAACTACTGAGGCTTCAGTACTTGATCTTCAGACTTTGACTTCAGATGTTTCTCAGCTGATGACTTCAGTAGATATCATCAGCTGATGTCTTCAGTCTTTGTCTTCAGACTTTGTACATCAGTTGTTGATCTTCAGCACTTGTAAACTCTTCAGCTGTTGTACTTCAGTACTTTGGTCTTTCAGCTTCAGCACTTGTCTTCAGCTGTTCAGCTTCAGTACTTGTGTTCTTCAGCTGTTCAGCTTCATACTTGTGTTCTTCAGCTGTTGTACTTCAGCACTTTAGTTCTTCAGCTGTTGAAGTCTTCAGCACTTGATCTTCAGCTGTTGAAGTCTTCAGCACTTGTCAAACTGCTGATGAAGCTTTCAGCAGTTGTTGTGATACCATGTGGGACTTAGAGGTTTTCTGATCTTGGCTCATTGGTTCTTTTGGTCCAACAGGTTTTGAGTCTCCTCAGTCTCAAACCTAGGAGCCCATACCCAAACCAACAGCCCTCAGAATGAGTATCTACACTCTCTGAGCACCAACAAGGGACACCCCACTAGAGGCTCAATGCCTGTAGACATTGACAAAGTCCTGGGTCAGTAGGCTTAATCTCCCTATCCTTCACTCACCTTTTATTCAAAACTAATAAAGAGATAACATCTCTCCATGGCAATGAAGTTGATCTACAGTACCCTCTTCAAGATCAACAGAGCTCGGAGAAATCCCTTATCTCTAGCCCCCATCAGCAACCAATAACTAAGGTGAGTCCCATTGATGTGGAGGGGACTCATGTAGATTCAGCTGCCACTATAAGGTGCCTGAATGGACCTTGTGGACAGTGGTAACATATCTCAGACTGAATCTACGACAATCGAGCGCTTTGATGACTCTGAAAGAGACATCATTGAGCATGGGAAACCAGGGTGCCAAGAAACCACATCTGGTGTGTGAGGCTGAACATACTAGGTATGTTACCTTCTCCCTGCGATTCTTCAAAAGAAGATGAGGGAAGCATGCAAATCTTTGTTAAAGACCTTCTATCTAAAGTCTCAAACCTTGAATCCTTGGTTAGGACTTTAGAAGCAAGGTCTGCCACTCAGCAACTTGAGATTGACAATCTCAAGTCTCAACTGGCTGAGAAACAGATAGAGAGGTCTGTTAGCATGTACCTATTCAGGTCTCATTGACTTTTCCTCTAGCTCATCTAGCTCTCAAGATGATGCTACCAAAAAGGGGGAGAATGTTCAAAGACAAACACATGAGGAACCACATAGCCGACCTTCAACTTCAACATCTTCTTTTCCATAATCACAGTGACTGAGCCACCTCAAGTCATTCTTCAGATTGACCCAAGGATGCCCAGTGATCTCTATAGACTCTTCACCAAGTTTTCGTTGAGATCCTCCTTGAGTAGCTAAGCCATGATGCTGCAATGATCTACTTTGGAGCTAAAGAGCTTCGGAGGCTGATTGGACCTTCTACCACTGTGGAGGAAGTTGGTCAACCTAATGTCCACATGGAACCTAAGATCAATTCGAAGGGGAAATGGGGACTGATGGCCAGCAATTGAAACAGTTGGGACAAAATTTGCATCTCCTCAAACTTCCGAAGCTGAAGTTAAAGCCTCGAAAGAACAAGCTGAATCTTCCGAAGCTGAAATGGAAGTTGCGAAAGGATGTTTAAAATGTCCGAGGAACTGATCATCATAGATGCAATCCTTGAAATGGCATCTGAGGTGAACATTGAGGACTTTCTGATTCCACCTCCATCCCAGACACCATCTTTGCCTCTTTCACAATCAAAAACCTCTCTCCAAGAACCACCACAGTCAGGATCTTCAAAAGACAAGGAAAAAGGAAGATGACCGCGGAAGAGCTTCAGGAGGAGGAGAAGATTGAGAAACTCAAGAAGAAAGAAAGACTTCAAACTGAAGAAGTTGCTAGCTGCCAGTACAAAAGCATTTGCATCCAATCAGGAGGCTGTCATCAATAAAAGGAGAAAGGAGATCATTGATCAGCTCATTGAGTTGGGAGCTGCCGATGAAGAACACTCCTGCTACCAATAGAAGATGATGGATCTGGAGAAGGCAACCAGGCTAAAACTTAAAGAAGAAGCCAGGTTGGCCTTGGAGATAGAGGAAGAGAAACAGAAGGAGGCTAAATTGTAGCTAAGGGAGACAGGGTGAACTTCTACTCTCCAAAGGATTGATCTTCAAGAACTTTCTCCACATAATGATGATACGATCCTCTGGCTCTACAACAAAGAGTAGGATCAAATGGAGAAAGAAAGGAAGAAGGCTGCAAAAGAAAAGGCAAGAGAGAAGAAGAAGAAGAAGAAGAAGAGCCAGGGTAACTGCCTCAAGAAGCTCATTGAGAAGGCCTGGATAAGGACTATCTTTGGGCTCATGGCTTCTCTGGAAGGCAGGTGGGTCCATGTCTGAAAGGACACTCCAACAGATTGTCAGTGAAATTAAGGCTGACATCCGGATGGGAAAAAGGAAAGAGATGTATAGAAGGGTAAAAGGGATGACCTTCACTGCTACCACCCAACCACAACTTGAACATTCATCATTACCCTTCACCATTAAACCTGAACCTCTCACCCCTGAACCCATATCACTGCCCACACCACTCCCTCACCTCAACCACCCAAACTTCCCATCATCCAACCCAAAACACAAGCCAAAACCTCTGAACCTAAACCTACCCAATTACAATTCAAACCATCCCTCAGCCTTCTCAACATCTCTCTCTTGAGGAGTTTAAGGCAATCAAGACGAAGCTCGCCAACTGCACTACTCTGAGCGAAGTCTCTTATGTAGAAGACTCTGTCAACATCACTTATGTTGATGGTTCTTCAAGTTCCCTCACAAGAGATAAATTCCTTGATCTGCCTAGAGGAACTTTGGACCAAGCTGTGAGACTTCTAGGACTCAACTCAGACTCTTTGAATGATGAAGAGAAGAAGTTCAAAAGGAAACTGGTGACTCTACTGGATACAAAGAAAGAGGACAAGATCCTAGTCAGTCTCTTGCGCCTAGAAGAAAGATAATCCATTGGAGGTTCGATGAACCTTCTCATAACTTTGTTGTGGAAAAAGAGAATGGTGAAGTCAATAGACTCAATGCAACCTCTATGCTACACTCCAGCAGGTTCGACCTTGCTGAGCTAGCAGAGAAGCTATTCTCCAACCCTTCCAACTCTGAAACTACTGCACTCATCAGAAATCATCTCAGTAGTCTACATCTAGCTGAGTTAACTGCAAAGGCAAAGATTGAAGAAGAGTTGAAGTTGAGAAGACAGGAAGACAAGGAAAGATCTCCCACCAAAGGTGCTGCCTTTCTACAGATGGTGGAAGGTCCTGAATTGGAACCTATAGTTTGATGGGAATATGATTACAGTTCCCATCAACTAACTCTTTTCAGAGGGCAACAACAAGGGGTACATGTTATCCAAGGTGACAGACTGGATTTCCTGTCTACCAAGGATCTGTATAAGCTTCTCAGCACCACATCAGGGAAGAACAAGGAGACAGACAAATATTTACTCTCCTTGGTGCTGAAAGTTTTGAGAAGTCGAGACAAGTGAAGTTTTGGTAGCATCAGCCTAGGGGGAGTTTGTTGGATCAAGAAGAAGGCTGATGCAACCAAAACTATGTCACTTAAGTTTTTGGTGCTGCATGCAAAAGGCTTCCGAAGCTTAACATGGAACTTCCGAAGGTTGTAGAGTTCTTCCGAAGATAATGAAAAAGACCAACTTCCGAAGACGGAACTCTACTTCCGAAGACAAGTGCATACTTCCGAAGTTCAAGACTAAGAAGAATAAAGTAAAGACCACTTTCGAAGTATGATGGAAATAAGAAGTCTCCAAGCCTTGAAAGAAGCAGCCTCTTCCGAAGTATAAGTGGCTTCGGAAGTACTTACTCTTCCGAAGCCATTTAACCTTTGGAAGACACTGCTATGAACCAGTGGACACAAGTATAGTCTCTGACACTCCGCTGCAGACTTCTGATACAGCATGGCTTCTTCCTAAAGAGCCATGTTGTTGACCATACTTTATTCTACTGTTTACCTTTTATGATAGTACATGTTACCAACTTTAGTTGATGACAAAAGATAAGTCAGGGACATGTCCTGACTACCATATCTCAGATAAGACTTTATCCAAGATACCTTAAACTATAGTCTTGTAGTATAGGCTTTAGCTAAAGGATCCAGCTGATATCAAAGTATATTCGGCTGTAGATAGTATATATATAGGTATCCTTGTAACTCATAGAAAGAGATAATCTGCTGGTAAGAGTCTTGTATTTTGAGTTGAGAATCAATATATAAAAGTATCTTGAAAATTATCTTACTGTGTTCTTTATTACTTCCTATATTGTGATAAACTTTTATTGATTCTTCATATACCCGAGTGTTGTTCTAGGTGAGTTTGAGAGAAAACATTGTGTTTAAGTGACAAATACCGATCCTGCACCATCTATAGTACCTCTCCTGTATCCATGTTTGCAAAGATACTTAGATAATGTCTCATACCACTTCCTGGGTGCCTGATGCAGCCCATAAAGAGCATTGTCAAGCTTGCATACATAATCAAGATGATCAGGATCTACAAAACCAGGTGGCTGTTTGACATACACCTCATCATCAATCACTCCATAAAGAAAAGCACACTTCACATCAAGTTGAAAGACCTTGAAGTTCTTGGATGCATCAAATGCCAGGAATATCCTAACAGCTTCCAGTCTTGCTACAGGAGCAAAGACATTAGTGTAGTCAATCTCTTCTTCTTGTGTGTACCCTTGAAAAACTAGTCTAGCCATGTTCCTAAACACCCATTTGGTTCAATGGTAGTCTTCCCATGAGGAAGAGGACAAAGGTTCCAAACTTTCTGCCTTTTGAATTGAAGCAGCTCATGTTGCATAGCTTCAACCCAACTTCCATCCTATAGAGCCTCATCAACTTTCTTTGGCTCTATCTGGGATAAGAAACAAGAGTGAAGACAAACATTTGTTTCATGGGTTTGTCCTCTTGTTTTTACCCATGTGACAACATCTCCAATGATGTTTGTGGTGGGATAGGACTTGTGGATCCTTAGCTGAGGGATCACAACAAGTTGCTGAGAAAGATCTAAATTAGAAAAATTTAGATCGGGCATAGATGGTTCACCCACCACATCAACACACTTATCAAGAGAGACTTGATCCAAGGAGTGTGTGACATCATTGATTTTGTCATCTATGGAGTGGTTATCTGCATCAAGAAAGTCTTGATCACTGTCACCAGTACCATCATGGTCTCTTGCAATTGAAGCATCTTTATCTGGTTGAGGAGCCTCTGAGCTGGAATTTGAAGGCATACTAGATGTATCAGCTGAGTTTGTCATTGTAGTGCTGATAGAAACCTCATTCGCAGAAGTAGTTCCAACTAGAGCTGAAGATGTGTTACTTGAAGGTCTTCTCAGCTCAAATCTAGGATCAGGATCACCTGTGTTTAAATTTTCTGCAGATCCTGAAACAGTCTCACAAGATTTGTTAAAACAGTTGGTAACTAAATCAAGATCAAGAGCCAATTAGGACCAGAACTAGCTACACAGGGTGTGTGTTCATTGAAAGTCACATTGGCTGACTCCTCAACAATTCTAGTTTTGAGATTGTATACTGTGTAAGCCTTAGCTTGAGAAGAGTATCCAATGAAATGTCCATCATTTGATTTCTCAGCAAATTTGACAATTTGATCCTTGATATTCAAGATGGTGCAAGGATATCCAAATGACCTGAGAAAACCAATGAAAGGTTTCCTCTTGTGCCAAAGTTTATAAGGAGTCTTGCCATGAGTCTTAACCACTAAAACTCTATTTTGCACATAGCAGGAAGTGTTGACTGCCTCTGCCCAGAAGGTGATGGGCAGCTTGGAGTCAGATAGCATAGTTCTTGCAGCTTCAATCAGTGTCTTGTTTCTCCTCTCAGCAACACCATTCTGCTAAAGAGTCCTTGGATTACTGTATTGTCTTAAAATATGTTTTCCATTATAGAATGCATCAAGGATTTGGTTCTGAATTCAGTTCCCTAATCACATATTATGATTTTGACCTTGTGATCAGATTGATTCTCAATCGTCAAGATAAAAATTTTCAGAATCTCGGGAGTCTCGACCTTAGTTCCAAGGAAGAAGACCCAAGTGAATCTTGTAAAGTCATATGTGATCACTAAACAGTATGAGGTACTTCCTAGACTTATTACACTGGTGGGGCCAAAGAGATCCATATGTAACAAGTGTGGGGGTGTAGTGATGGAGTTCCTTTCCTTAGGCTTGTGAGATATCTTATGTTGCTTCCCTTTCAGGCATGCAACACAGTGGTCATCACTTGTAAACTCTTTCTTTCGCATTCCAGTTACCAAATCATTCTTAATCAGTTTATTCATGTTTTAAAAGTTATATGGGACATTCTTTTATGCATAGGAAAGACTCATCACTATTGGCTTTAGACAGAAAGCATGAAACTTCTCGAGAGGTAGATGTTTTTTGCAAATCCATCTTGTACATGTTCCCTTTCCTGGGGGCTCTAAGCAGAATATGCTCATGAGGAATGACCACCCCGGGCTTGAGAACAATGCACTCATGCTTAGTAAAGAGCATGTTATGACTCTGATCATAAAATTGGGATACACTCAAAAGATTGTATCTAAGCTCCTTGATAAAGGTTACCTTTTCAATATTGAGCTTACCATTGTGACCTTGCCCCTTCCTGAAATGTAACCACCTTCATCTCCTCCAAACGCAACTATGTAACATTTTATATTTTTGTTAACTAAAAGTTAACTTCATTTATTCTGATAAGGGTCATTATTGTCAATTATGGAACTCATGTGTTATGTATGTTTATTCTTTTTTATTATCATTAAGTTATGATATAAAAAATATTAAATAATATTATTATGTTAATATTAATAATAGTAACAATAATAAAAAATTATATTAATGATAATAATATTAATAAAATAATCAAAATAAATAATAATAATAATAATAATAATAATAATAATAATAATAATAATAATAATAAAACAAATAACAAGTTAGATTAAAGTTTAATAAGGTGAGGGGGTCTTAATGTCAATTTATAAACTTTAAATTAAGTTTTAGCATAAAATAATAGAACTTCAAAGTTGAAGGACCAAATGTGTAATTAATTAAACCCAAATCCCCCACTTCCCTTCCCTCGAGTTTTCCGGCCACAACTCCGGCCACCCTCCGGCCGGAGTCTGGTGACCCTAAAACCCCAAATTTTTCTTCAAATTGAAACCCCCAACACCATTTTAGCTGTTTGGAAACTCGAATCGAACTTGGATATATCACTTAAATGCGTTTATCAACCGGTTACAAACTCCAATCGAATAGTAACCGATACCTTTAATCATAGAACCGTTCAGCCATTAAACGTCACGAATAATTCGATTAAATGAACCAAATGATCGATTATCTACTCCTAATCATATATATTTCCAATTTCATTTGAAACACACAAGAATTGCACCTTTGATTACCCCTTTGACGCCGCAACCTACAACCACCCGTAGACCACATCTCGAGCTTATTAACTTCCAATTAACAGAGGGCTTCTCATCTTTAGAGTCATTAAAAGCTTCATGTAGAAGGAATTCGATTATCATCAACGATTGCTACCTTAATCAGTTTACCCTAGTCACGACTTGGTTCCTATACGTGCACATCGAATACCATCTCAAAATCTGGTAAATTCAACATCCTCATACACTCAAAATTACAGGGGGGATCCACGCCCCATGTTTATTTATGTAATCGTTATCAAATTAATGCTCAATTTGGATCAAAAGCGTTCTAGGGTTTATGGGGTTTGGGGGCATCGATATGGTTGTGTTTTATAATTTAAAAACTATCATACACCACGGCTGCGGCCCTAGTCTATTGGTTACACACTCACATTCAAAACTTGAGGTCCCAGGTTCGAACCCGAGCACTCAAATATTTTTAAGGCTTTAAAGCCTTTAAACAAATTGTAGAATATTTTTAATAAATATAAAATGAGTTTTGTAAACTTTAAATATTTTTTAGGACACCAAATTATTTTCTGTGATTTTTCTAAATTTAACTAATTATATATTGTTTAATAAAACATTTTAACAAAGATTATTATTGGATAATTTCTTATACAATGGATTGTAAATAATAAATAATAATTTATTATTGGTCCAAGCGTTTTCTTTTCATTACTATCGTTTAATCATGATTAATTCAGATAATTATTCAAATTTTATAATTAAACTTTATTAATTATTATAAACGATTTAATGTTATTTTCCCTATATTAAAACACATAAATGACATATTTCTCTATTTAATGTACTCCCTAAATTCCACTTGAAACCCTAGTTCTTGTAAATTTATTAAACTTAATATTAGACATTAACTTTGTAAACACAAATATATATTTAGGTGTCTTGTGACGATTTAGGTTGGAACGGCGCCTATTATCAATCTTATTAATGTTCATACTTATACTTATTTTGCCAGGTGAGTTTCCTTGCCCCTTTTTATACATTTCACACTATTTTGGGATGAAAAATGATACATATACAACATACACTTATAAACGTTTGAACTTGTAAATTATTTGTAATTCATCTTTATATTTTGTCATGGTTATTTATGTGTTGTAAGTGATTATATGAGATACATATTTTGTTTCACTACTACAAAATAATCCTAATGCAACATTTTGAATGCAACCTTTTTCGTATAAGTTGCATTTGATTCTAAAGCAACTATGTTAAATATAAAGGTTGCATTAGAATATCTGATGCAACCCTCTTCTAAAAAAGTTATAAATTTAATTGAAAATTGTAACCTTTTTATTAAAAAGTTGCAATTTGTTTAATGAATCCTTTTCATGTAAAGTTGAAAATTTATTTAAAATGAAAACTTTTGTGAGAGTGGCTTTTGTGTTAAAATTTGAATTAATCTATATGAATATTGATTAAAATTTTAGAAAACCAAGTTTCAGTGAATTATAAAAATTAAACGTATACGTACAAAGGTAAATTTATAACTCATTTTTAGCTATTTTTAATATTATTATCAAAGTTTATAATTAATCAATATGAGTATCTATATTTACGATCCCTCCATTGGTAAAAAGTTTTATATTATGATCCCTCCCTCGTATGTTATTAGTTAATTTACAATAAAAATTCCCTTCATCCAAAATCATTAAACTCCCACTCCTCGTTGGTACCCTCCAAACAAATTGACCTTTCAAACTTTGATTTCCCTCTTTCACTTTTAACCTAAATCAGCACCCCTCGTGATTCCTAAATCGATATGTGTTTTGATTCAAGGATGATCAATGTCGACCTTTTACCATCTCTCGATGAGTCTCAAGGCTCTTCATATGGGCTACAGGCCGACCAGTGTGATGGTGGAGCAGAAAACTACGTAAATGTGGTTTGAATTCAGATGATGCGGCCATTTGGCGTCACACCTGCCGAAAATAGGTAAGTACACTACCCCTCCTTTGATTTTGTCATTGTGATGTGGATGAGATTTACTTGAGTCAACATTAGTTCTTTGATTTTGGGGTTTAATTGATCATATTAGACATGATTAACGATGTCTAGAAGGCATACAAGGAGTTTGGTGAAAATGTTTATATTAAGTGTTTAGACTGTGCATGATTCACTCATTTTTTGATTGAATACCGGTGATATGTTGTGCATATTGTTGCTCAGGTGATGATAGTTTGTTTTTTTGCAACATCATATTTCAAGCCCGTGTACATTGATGCTTACTATTAAAGACTAAAGTTGAACATATATTTGCAGTTTCTGATATCGTATTTTGATACAACCATTAGATGATCCAAATTCATGTATAACAACTGAACAGGATTAAGAGATATAAAAATAGGGCTTTAGGTACGATAGGTTTGTATTGTCATAAGAGTATATTGTTTAAATATAAATCATAATGATTCAATTTTTTGTATGTCATGCAAATTTGATATGTTTCTTTCAGTGGCCTTTGGTGAAGAAACAGGAGATATGGGTTCATGTGTTGGTGCCATAGACATAACTCAAATATATGTGACATTTTAAACTGTTCTTTTTTGAAATGATGATTTAAATTACTATAATATGGACCATTCATGCTACAATCCTTGCATTCAATATGTATTCCATTACATATATAATCAATCAGTTTTCTATTCAGAAGACAAGGAAGTAATAATCGGTCATTCTTTTCAATTCTTTGGTCCATATACAAAACCATTGATATGAATGTTGTACTTTTTTTGTTGGCGACGGATTTCAAAGCTAGAACAGTAGAACCAGAAACAATCATCGAACCATGAACATACATGATAATATCATTACAACATGATCACTTTTTTCTTTCTTTTCTGCATATGCTTATTAACTTGTTTCCTTTTTGATCTACATACACGTGTATATACCTATTGGTTACAATTTGTTGAATGTGGTAATCGAATTTGGTCAAATAATCTTTGCTACAAAAAAAGCTATTGACTCAAAATTGTAAGATCTACATAACTTAATATACAGTTAAAGAGTTTGCTCCTTTTTTTAGTTTTTAAAATTTCAACTTATCTCTAGGTTTTTGTATTTGGAGCTGGTGATAAGAATGTACAAAAAGTAAATAATACTTGGACGGAGTATCTCCATAAAATAGTATCAAGCACAGGACAATAAGATCTATCTAAACCTTAATGTTTATGTATGCAATGAAGCATGTGGAAATAGCTTAGTATTTAAGTCTGAGCTTGTATGTTATAATGTATGGAGTTAGCCATGCGTACTTGTTTATGTAACTAAGTACACTTGTGAGTGGAAAATATATCTGTTGATAATAAAGGATAAATAAAATTTGTAAATTTTAGGGCCTCCAAAAAGTAGTACAATTGGTATGCATGCTATTTAGTTTGAAAATTATCCTTCTATGAATATATTATTTTTAAACAGTTTACCTGCAGATTATTCTATATGTTAAAGTGATTGCTACCAAATTAGTGAAGTGACACCATATCGGATTGCTCCTGAAGTTATGCTTAGACTGGCCATAGCTGGTGAGTGAACAAAATAGAACACATGCTAACTTTATTATTTCATGTCTTTTTGTGTTATATCTTTGGCAAGGATATAAATACTTCAATCATTGTAATAGTATTTCTTCTTTATAATTTGATTACTTTCTATGTACATGTCATTTTTCAGTCTATATCTTAGCTTTTGTCACTCCTATAGATAGATTCAAGCATTCTCCACCATTGTCATTTCAATGGATTTTGTAGTTCCTTTTGTTTATAACCAAGCATAAGACTTGCAAATACATTTACTTGTGTTGCTAGATGGAGTAGTTTTTTTAGCTTTGCTGATATATCATATAGCAGTGTTTGTTGTGCTCAGGAAGCCTCCATGGTTCAACAATAAGAGGTATTTCATGTATATTTATATGTGTGTGCATTATAGTTATTATATATATATCAATGAACTCTGATTATGGTTGGTTTTGTATGTTTCAGAATTGGTTATAACATGTTGGTTTCCCTAGTAGTAATGTATTAAATCATGTATGTTTCTTTCACGTTGCTTTCTTCATGCAGAGATTACTACTAAAATGCCTCCAAGGCATTATACCTTTTTTTGTTTCATTTATTATTCTCCTATTAGAATGTGTCTATTAGTTCCTTATGCAATAACTTCCCCCTTATTTATGTATGACTCCAAGTGTTCTATTTTTTCATCCATTAAATTTAGTGTAAATTACCATTTGCATCCCTGACATTTTCTCATTTTAACCACTTGTATCCCTGTAGTTTCAAAGTCTCGATTTGCCCCCCTAACATTTCCTTTTTATCTCCATTTGAGTCTAAAACACTAACGGCGTTAGATTTTTCTGTTAACTTTTGTAAAATGACAAAATTATCCTTATTTATTAATTCACATACCCATCTTCAAAGTCTCCTATTTCCCCCAAATCAAACTATCAAACCCTATGGGCTTACAAAACCAACTCACCGACGTCTCATCAGAATCTCTTCCGATCATCCTTCTATCGCTCACGCCACCATCGTCTGCTACCTTCGATCACTCATCGTCGTCGTCCTCTGCT
>CM046441.1:41735400-42060991 GCA_025506515.1 Flaveria trinervia
ACATACATACAGATAATATCATTATTATCTTTGTCATTACATTCATTAACTTTGTTGATTCAACGTATTATATTATCGTTCACTTCTCTTTCTAGATCCGGTCAGACTTTACCCTCTTCATGGCACTCAGCCACGATTACTGAGGTCGAATGACAAGGATCCTGTTTAGTACTTTATTACGATAATTCATTTACGTTCATTCATACGTTCGTTCTTTACATCATTATCTTCTTTAATCATTCATGCTTTACTTTCCTATCTGACAACCATAAACTCTTCCATTCTGTTCATGGCACTGGACCTAGGCCTATCATAGACCTTCTATAACGGTGCATCGCACCTCGTGGTCACAATACCAAGGGTAAGACTTAGGTTTACTATGCAGTACCTTTATGTTCGTGGTTCTGGAAATAGGCCGATCATAGACCTTATATAACGGTGCATCGCACCTCGTGGTCACAGTACCTGAGGTATGCAGCAATAGTTCTATGCAAATGGTCAATCACAGGGATTGAACTCTATCCGAGTCTGTTGCAACACAAAGCCGCTCACCTCATTATCCCATCTCATGCAATATCCCCGACACATGTCCGAAGACTAATACTGCGCCAGGGCCTGCTCACAAACCCCCGACTCATGTTCGAAGACTAACATAGTACCGGATACGCGACAAGGACCTCTTTCGAGTCTGTTGTGACACAAGTCGCTCACCTCATCATCTTGTCTCATGGTCAAAGACCTCTGTCGAGTCTGTTGCGACACAAAGTCGCTACCTCATATCTATGCTTGGCCTTATGCCACACCCCCGAAGTTATACGTAACTCGGGTAACAACACCCCCACCGAAGTGGGTAACAACACCCCCATCGAAATGGGTAACACCCCCACAGAAGGGGGTAACAACACCCCCATCGAAATAGGTAACAACACCCGCATCGAAATGGGTAACACCCCCACCGAAGTGGGTAACAACACCCCCATCGAAATGGGTAACACCACTGAAGGTCAGTCACAAAGACCGGAACCCTTACGAGCACACTTTAGGATTTGCTGAACCTCACGCGGTAGAGCCTAAGGCATTCAGAGCCGTGCACCTCTGTACATATTGCTTGCAAGCCTTTCTATACTTTCTCTTTTATTCATTTATTCAGCATGCATTCATTCATTATGTTCCTCTTTTCATTATCTTCCACTTTACGTTACATAATACTTTCATTACATTTATTAACGTTCAACGCAAAGCCAAGGGAAGACATACATACATAATAAGGAACATATACATAAACATAAACATACACCATCATCACACAGGCAACATCATACATACATAACACACATCAAACATAAGTCGTCACATCATAATCAGGCCTATCTCCCCATAATACCCCTTAAGAACCACTTAGAAACCTCAAGTCCAAATTGGGCGCATGGGACTTTCTTGGCGCATGAGCATAAAAATTCTAAGTCTAAAACGGTCTGGGCGCATGGGCACTATTTGGGCGCTTCTGCCCTGTTCGGGCGCATGAACCTGTTCAGGCGCATCACCAACACTTAGCCGTTTCAATCACTTGGGCGCATGGGCACTATTTAGGCGCATGGCCAACACTTGGGCGCATGGCCAACACTTAGACACATGGGCCACTGTTTAGGCGCATGGACCCCCTCTGGGAGCATCGCATGGCCAACATGCTAGGCGCATGGGCCACTGTTCAGGCGCATGACCCACTCTTGGGCGCATGGCCAATACATAGGCATCTCGCCACTCATGTTGGGCGCATGGACAACTGTTTGGGTGCATGAGCCACCTCTGGGCGCATAGACCACTATTCATGTTCATCAGAACATTCTAAAATCTTTTCTATGTTATCAACATCACCCGATTATCATTCTAATCATACCCAAACACAGATCTAACATACTAAGGCCATCTAAGCATGCTATACATCATCTCTAACCCATAATCAACAATATAATATACATACATACATACAACATTCAAACATAAAGCTGTAAACCCATGGTTTCTTTCAAAATGTTTACTTAGTATGCA
Organism: Flaveria trinervia; assembly: GCA_025506515.1. NCBI lineage: Eukaryota > Viridiplantae > Streptophyta > Magnoliopsida > Asterales > Asteraceae > Flaveria > Flaveria trinervia. The sequence goes on from CM046441.1 coordinate 41,737,450, forward strand.
TAATAGCCTCAAATCAGTTGAAAATCAGTAAAAGAGGGGTTCAAGAAACTCACCTTGAGCAGCTTTTCAACAACACTCTTCCAGTTCAAGACCCACTTCGATTCATCTTTTTGAATCCCAAAAACAAACTCTAAACAACCATAATTTCAGACAAGAACTCAAAGCCCAGCTGAAACCGAGTTCATAGAAGAGAAGACTTACATTTGAAGATGCTTCTTCTTCTTTCTCTCTCTAGAATCAGGTTCTCTCTCTCTCTTCTTTCTTCCTCCGAGAGCAAAGCAGCTTTCTGCTTTGATATGGGCGACCATGCCCTTTAAATTCTTAAAATAATAAGATTTGTACTTTGTACACTTTATCCCCCTCTACTTGTGCACAATTTCTATTCTTTCTATTTACTTTTCTTTTCCTTTCGTTTAAATAGAAATTCGGGGTGTTACAAGTCTACCCCCCTTAAAGAGGTTTCGTCCCCGAAACCTGTCGCTTCTCGAACAGTTACGGGTAACACTGTCTCACTTCTTCTTTAATCTCGCATTTGAACTTAGATCCCTTTAGGCTTCACTGCACTCGCACAAGTGAAACCATCATCCTCCTTAGCCTATTCTCTTCTTCTTATTAATAATGGTCATCAGTTGCTCCTCGTGGTTGGATACTCTATCCATCTCAGTATTCTCTAGTAGCATGATCATCTCCTCATCGGTTGAACTCTTTCTTAGACGAGATGCATAGAACATCAGATGAATTTCACTTAACTCATCGGGTAACTCCAGTCGATGTGCCACTTCTCCTACCTGAGCAACAACAGAGAATGACCTCTACACTTTAATTTTAGCTTTACTTGATTTCAAATCAAGCAATCCGCTTTCCTAGTCGAAGCCTTCCTCATACTTCATTGTCGTAGGTCATCGCCGAATTCTTGGTTGTGCACAGGTGATCAATCCATCTCCTTGCAACACTTGGGGTTTAAGTCATAGACTACTGATCAACTCACCCGGAGATGCATGTCTACCTACCTATGTCTGTCTTGAACAACCTAGCAGGAACAAGCGCTCTCTCTCAATTCTATCACGCAAAACCTTTAGGGCATTAGATAACCTGGTAGACTTACTAATAACAATTCTTACATCAAACGGTCATCAATCTTCTTACCCCTAACGTGCAACATCACAGAAAATAGCGGCAACGAAACTACTACTAGCGCCAAAACTAAAGCATAGATGTATAAATCTAAACTTGCAAGAACGTACCTGACGTTACCTCAGAGTTTGACCTAGCCTCCTCCCAGTCATAGCGAAGGCTCTAGCCTTCACCCTCGGTTCTCGTTCCTCGTACTTGGACTTCCTCCGATCTTCTTCAGTCCCTAACCTTCCGTCCTCGGCTTCTTGCAATCCCTGCTCACATGACCTTCCTCACCACAGGAATAACACCTCCCCATATCGCAGTTCTTTGCCACATGTCCGGTCCTCCCACAACAGAAACAGACATTGCCCCCTATCTACATTCCTCGGGGTGCCTGTGTCCACACTTGTCACACCTTTTCGACCCCGCACCAGTTATGACCACACGCTAATCATCCACTCGTGCACCTTTGCCACCTAGAGTGGCTCCGCCACATTCCAATTGCTTCCCGTTCCATTCTTGACCACCCTCTCCTTTCTTGCTACTTTCAGTCACCATCACAGATCTTTCATCATACAATCTCCCCGCCAAATAAACCGCCGACCTAAACGTGCTCGGTTAGGCGGCGATCATGTGCCTACGGATGTCCGTCGGCAAGCCTTGAATGTACCTCTTGATCTTTTGCGAAAGAGGTGTCACCTGATCCGGCACCAGACGTCCCATCTCGTTAAACTTCGTGGTGTACTGTTGATGTGTCAGGGTTCCCGCCTCCAGCTGCAAAAACTCCCTTTCAACTTTATCCATCTCACGATAGAACTCCTCAATCACTAGCCTTTACAACTCCGTCCATCTCATCCTTCCGATAGCCCTGCTTCCCTCAACCTGGACAATATTGTCCCACCAACACAAGGCTGAGTCCACAAAAGAATGGGCAGCAAACTCTACTTTCTGATCCTCCCGGCACTCCCTGATATTCAATACCGCTCCCATCTCTCTCACCCATCGGTGAGCAGTAGCAGTAGTGCCGTTTCCATCAAAGGTAGGGGGCTTGCACCTTTGAAACACCCTATAGTTACAGCCTCGTGCTGCCTCCGGCCCAGGCTCTTCCTTTTCGTCCTCTTCGTCATCGAAGAAAACCGTTTCAGTCTCGGGTCGTCTCCTTTCGCCCGAAGGTCTACCCCTTCCTGCCTCTCCTCATCTCTAACAGCCTCTATAACTTTGGTCACCACAGATGGTAGGATCGTCTGCATAACCTGATGCACTTCCTCCATGACTGCCTCTCTCATCGAGGCCCTTTCATTAGCATTCTCATCACTGCCCTTCTGATGAGGGGTCTCGGGTTCCTCATGGGCTACTCTTTCGGCCCTAGACTTTCCTCTTGTGACCGTGGTTCAGCACAACGTCCACAACCGCCTCCACCTCGTGAAGCTTTTGAAGATCTACCACCAGCCATCTTCTAACACAATATAAGATTCAAACAGTAACGCGGTCATCAAGGTAATAACTCAGTTTATGTCAAGTATAGTAAGTCCCTAATTACAGTGGCCAGTTGTGATTAGCTACTTACTTTACTCTTCATACCCCAAGCATCTTTTATCATGACTTAATCAGTATCTAAATCTACACAACCGCACACAAGCCACATACATGCGCACATAATGCCTGTTAACATTAACTTACATAAAACGTTTACATAAAACCTTTACCTGCAGGCACGTAGCTACTAGCACTGGCATCCCTTTTCCTTTTAGTCCCATTCTCAGTTTAAGATTAGTTTTTTTTCAAAATATTTACCCAATTCACTTAAACTTTTGCTCTAATACCAACTTGTAAGGTCCCGTTCCCAGGACGCTTACAACTTATCATTCATTGCACTAAAACCGTTATAAAACGTACATTTATTTTGCAGTGGAAATTAAAACTTTCTATAATTACTAAAAACATGTCATTTCATTCATTTACAACATTTTTTTCATCTCAAAATACAAGACATGTCAAAATATGGATGCCAGCCTCAAAATGTTCCCAGTAGCTTATGCATCCATGCCTGCAACTCCTCAGCATCAACATATACCTGCCGACTATCATGCATATAAAAGTTAGCGACGCAGAGTGAGTTCTAGTTTTATAATAAAACATACTTTTATGTGTTAAAACCGTTCTTTACTTTATTTCAAAACATACTATTCTTTACAACCGTTCGTGATCATGCATCATGCGTACATACAGATAATATCATTATTATCTTCGTGATTACGTTCACTAATTTTGTTCATTCAACGTATTATATTATTGTTCACTTCTCTTTCTAGATCTGGTCAGACTTTACACTCTTCGTGGCACTCAGCCATGATTACTGAGGTCGAATGACAAGGATCCTTTTCAATACTTTATTACGAGAATTCATTTACTTTCATTCATACGTTCATTCGTTACATCATTATCTTCTTTAATCATTCATGCTTTACTTTCCTTTCTGACAACCATAAACTCTTTCCTTCTGTTCATGGCACTGGACCTAGGCCTATCATAGACCTACTATAACAGTGTATCGCACCTCGTGGTCACAGTACCTAGGGTAAGACATAGGTTACTATGCAATACCTTTCTGTTCGTGGTTCTGGACCTAGGCCTATCATAGACCTTCTATAACGGTGCATCGCACCTCGTGGTCACAGTACCTAAGGTATGCAACAATAGTTCAATGCAAATGGTCAATCACAGGGATTGAACTCTATCCGAGTCTGTTGCAATGCAAAGCCGCTCACCACATTATCCCTTCTCATGCAATATCCCCGACTCATGTCCGAAGACTGATACTGTGTCGGAGCCTGCTCACAAACCCCCGACTCATGTCCGAAGACTGACACAGTACGGGGATAGGCGACAAGGACCTATTTCGAGTTTGTTGCGACACAAAGTCACTCACCTCATCATCTCGTCTCATGGACAAAGACCTCTGTCGAGTCTGTTGCAACACAGAGTCGCTCACCTCATATCTATGCTTGGCCTTATGCCACACCCCCGAAGTTATACGTAACTCGGGTAACAACACCCCCACCAAAGTGGGTAACACCCCCAACAAAGTGGGTAACACACCCCTATCGAATTGGGTAACACCCCCACCGAAGTGGGTAACAACACCCCCATCAAAATGGGTAACACCCCCACTGAAGTAGGTAACAACACCCCCATCGAAATGGGTAACACCCCCACCGAAGTGGGTAACAACACCCCTATCGAAATGGGAAACACCACTGAAGGTCAGTCACAAGACTGGAACCCTTGCGTGCACACTTTAGGATTTGCTGAACCTCACACGGTAGAGCCTAAGGCATTTAGAGCCTGCACCTCTGTACATATTGCTTGCAAGCCTTTCTATACTTTCTCTTTTATTAATTTATTCATGCATGTATTCATTCATTACGTTCCTCTTTTCATTATCTTCCACTTTACGTTACATAATACTTTCATTACACTTATTAGCGTTCAACGCAAAGCAAGGAAAGACATACATACATAATAAGGAACATATACATAAACACAACATACACCGTCACTACACAGGCAACATCATACATACATAACGCACATCAAACATAAGCCATCATATCATAACGAGGCCTATCTCCCTATAATACCCCTTAAGAACCACTTAGAAACCTCAAGTCCAATTTGAGCGCATGGGACCTTCCAGGCGCATGAGCATAAAACTCTAAGTGTAAAACAGTCTGGGTGCTTGGGCACTATTTGGCGCTTCTGCCCTGTTCAGGCGCATGAAACCTGTTCAGACTAATTCATCAATCAAATAGAATTTTAACAAATTCGAGTATTTAGTTGTTTCTACATAACTACTTGAAAAAGATTCAACTGATTACAACATTTTTATGTACATTTGATCAAGAAGATAGTTGTTTGTTGTTTGTTTTCATTGAATAGATTGATTCTAATAGAAGAAACTGATAAAAAAGTTCAGCAAGAAAGAGATTATCATGAAATCAAGGTCAAAACTTAGTAATGTAGATGAAATCAAGTTAGAGACTCACGAAAGAAGGAAGATGAAATAACCAAAATCAAGTTAGAGGGTAGCGAAAGAAAAAGATGAAACGATGATAATGACAGAAGAAAGCGAAGAATTCAAGGAAGATGATGTCAGAATTAAGAGAACCAATGATGAAGATGATGACAGAATGCTGGGGTTACGTATACGTATGAGTTAAGTATTCATACCAGCGATGAGATTATGGTAGAATGCCAAGGTTACGTATACGTATCAGTGAGTATTATTGATGAACTTAATGACTATATCCAAAAGGTGAGTAGTGATGATGGATCAATAAAGCGAAGAACTAATTAAAGATAATGTCAAACAAAGATAAACAATGATGAAGATGATGATAGAACATCACAGATACGTATACGTAACAATTGAGTATTGATGATGAACTCGATGACTATATGCAATAGTTGAGTAATGATGATGTACTATGCTGAACTCGATAAACAATATGAAGTATAAGATTAATATTCAAAAAAATTAGTCTACCTCCAAAGATGGTATTGTACTCGGTTACTTGGTGTGAAGATGAAATCCAAGAAGATGATAAACAGGTTTCGCTTAAGATTTTTATGTGTATTTCTTGATGTTTACATATGAAAACACTATTTACAAATATATAATCACTTGTTTAAACCTAGGTTTGCATGTATGAAACTTTAGTTTGGTCCATGTTTATGTGTTTTTATTTTGTTTTTGGATCTTACATCGTATTACAGTAGATACCAGTTAGATATATTTGTTTTTGACTGCTTATTCTTCTTCTTAATAGTGATCACTTAAATATACGCAAACAAGTTTATTTACACGCAAGCATACATGTTAAAATGATTACATAACATGCTTACATATACGTAACCATATATGTAGATGCGCTTAAATATATGTAGGAATATATGTGAACATGTTTACATATACGTAAACACGTTTATATATACACAAACATATATGTGAACTTGTTTACGTATACATAAGCATGTATGCATTACAAAAAGGATTGCAAATAAAATTTTCGTTCTTTTAATATACATTGGGTTTGTCTTTTAAATCAATGTATATGATTTTAAATAAATTTGTTATTGTGTTTGATTTTGGAGAGAGAGAGAGAGATTTAAGGGATTTAGGTTGTTACTAAAATAAAAAAAACTACAATCTACCTAATATACCCCTGAATCATTTAAGTAAATTAATTATCTATTAAATATTTACAAATTTGCCATTGATGAATATCAACCATTGATTAATCTTGATCAATGGTTTAAAAATAGTTTTTTTGGTTTTCTCATAAGTGGAGGTTTTCTTAAGAACCCTCCCATATATATATATAGTTAGTGAACTTGAAAGGGAAATATCATGAGTTATTGTCAACACCCACGTAAAAATATCTTGTAATATTTATCTTGAAGTCAACAAGTGTGTGAAAATATTATGTAATATATAATTGAACGAGAAATTGAAATATGGTGAGCTAATGTCAACAATTGGTGTGAGTATGTTGGAATATATATCTTGAACTAGAAATCGAAATATGGTAAAATATGCGTATTAACATTTTAAAATAAAACAGAAAAAGTGTGACCCCGAATCAATATATACTTATCCATGAGCGAGAAAATATCTACAACTTGCAAGAAAAATAAATGGAAAAGAGGAAGCTTTTGTAAAAGAAATGGAGAAAGGACATGTTAGGTATTTATGCTAAATAAGTGTAAAAAAAGGAACAAATGACAACGGTATTTTAGAATAATTGAAAGATATTTATAACTTTTACGAATTATCCTCCTACAGACATGACAATTGTCTATAAAAGTATGAAGAACCCTGGTATTTTTAAAGATGTATATAGCACTGATGTGACCTTAGAAGTATTAATAATAATATATTTAGAAGTATACGTGGGATGCTTCCGTGATGCAGGAACACAAGCTAAGCCAACCTGGTTTGAGCTTAACTTGTTTACAAAACCAAGTTGATCTTGAGTAGAACTTTTATCAAGCAATTTTCATCGAGGTTCAGAAAAACTCTTCATTGAAGCAACGGTGCAAAAGTAGCTTTGAACTTCGGTTAATTTTCAAACTTTTACGCTAAAAAAAAAATTTCTATTAACCGAAAATGCTTGGTAGTCAATAAGGGCTTGATGGGCATGCATATTTCAATTATTGGTTTTCGGTCGGAAAATGATGTAAAACCTTTTTTATTTATAATGGCATGCTATATAAATATTAGTGTTAGCCACAAATCCGGAAAAAACTTTATACAATAAAAATAAAAATAAACATTTTCTGTACTTTTAAACAATTATACAATGTGATTTAATACTGTAATTACTTATAGTCTTAATCCTTTAGTAAATTATTTTACTATCCTTTTTATGTGTATTATAATACTAGAAGGTTGCCCGCGCAATGCGACGGAACAACATTTATATTTGACACGAGTTTCTAATTTTTATTATTCTTATAACAATTTTACAAAAGTTTACTGTATTTTTTCTAAGCTAAAATTTAAACATCAAATAAATGAATTTATATGACAACTTGTATATTTATACACTAACTTATTGTACTTTACAAATCGGTTTAGCAAAAAATTTACACCAAGACGTTTGAAAACTATTTATTTATGATTGTAGTATCAAAATTTTTTTAAACAAGATAAATTGATATAACAAAAATTTAAACAAATTAAGTTTTTTTGGTTTATGGCTAGATAATGTAAAGTTTTATGTAATTTATAGTAATTATAAAGTTATTATGTAACTATTTGTAAGGGTTAATTTGTAAATAATATTAAAAATACTATTTTACCCTTAAAAATGGTTGTACATTGTGCATTGAATGATGCAAGTGTTCTTAATTTAATGATATCTTAAAATATGCTTCTCATATGTTTTATATATAGTATAGATACAAATATAGATAGTTAGATATATTACTTTTCATTTTTTATATAAAAGTACAAAAATAGAAATCAAATTTGTCTAGGTTAATACTATATTAATGTTTTTCACCTTGTGTCACTTTAATGGGTTTAGTTATAACAATCATCCTTGTTTCATAATTTATCACGGTTCTAGTCCTTTTGAATTAAGATTAACCGTTCTTAAAAATATTGTTAAATATTTTTGCAGGATCGGTGTTTGTCACTTAAACACAATATTTTTCTCTCAAACTCACCTAGAACACACTCGGATATATGAAACTAACTAAGAACACAGAAAGATAATTCTCAAGATACTTTTATATATTGATTCTCAACTCAAAATACAAGACTCTTACAAGCAGATGATATCCTATCTCCAATGAGTTACAAGGAGAACCTATATATAATACTATCTACAGCCGGATATACATTGATACCAACTGGGATCCTATAGCTAAAGTCTATACTACAAGACTAAAGATTAAGGTATCTCGGATAAAGTCTTATCTGAGATTTGATAGTCAGGACATGTCCCTAACATACCTTTTGTTCCTAAAGTTGGTAACATGTACTATCATGAAAAGATGAACAGTGAAATAATGTATGGTCAACAACATGGCTCTTTAGGAAGAAGCCATGCTGTATCAGAAGTCTACAGCGGAGTGTCAGAGACCATACTTATGTCCACTGTTCATAGAAGTGTCATCCGAAGGTTAAATGGCTTCGGAAGAGTTAGTACTTCCGAAGTCACTTATACTTTGGAAGAGGCTGCTTCTTCCAAGGCTTGGAGACTTCTTCTTTTCATCATACTTCGGAAGTGGTCTTTACTTTATTCTTCTATGTCTTGAAGTTCAGAAGTATGCACTTGTCTTCAGAAGTAGAGTTCTGTCTTCGGAAGTTGATCTTTCATTTTGTCTTCGGAAGAACTCTACAACCTTCAGAAGTTCTATGCTAAGCTTTGGAAGCCTTTTGCATGCAACACCAAAATAACTTAAGTGACAAAATTTTGGTTGCATTAGCCTCTTCTTGATCCAACAAACTCCCCCTAGGCTGATGCTACCAAAATTCACTTGTCTCGACTTTTTAAAACTTTCAGCACGAAAGAGAGTAAATATTTGTCTGTTTCCTTGTTCTTCCCTGAAGTGGTGCTGAGAAGTTTGTACAGATCCTTGGTAGACAGGAAATCCAGTCTATCACCTTGGATAACATGTATCCTTTGTTGTTGCCCTCTCAAAAGAGTTAGTTGATGGGAACAATAATCATATTCCCATCAAACTATAGGTTCCAATTCAGGACCTTCCACCATCTGTAGAAAGACAGTACCTTTGGTGGGAGATCTTTCCTTGTCTTCCTTTCTTCTCAACTTTAACTCTTCTTCAATCTTTGCCTTTGCAGTTAACTCAGCTAGATGAAGACTACTGAGATGATTTTTGATGAGTGCAGCAGTTTCAGAGTTGGAGGGGTTGGAGAATGGCTTATCTACTAGCTCAGCAATGTCGAACCTGACTAGGAATCTTGTCCTCTTTCTTTGTATCCAGCAGAGTCACCAGTTTCCTTCCCTTATTCTCTTCATCATTCAAAGAATCTGAGTTGAGTCCTAGAAGTCTCGTAGCCTGGTCCAAAGTTCCTCTAGGCAGATCAAGGAATTTATCTCTTGTGAGGGAACTTGAAGAACCATCAACATAGGTGATGTTGACAGAGTCTTCTACACAAGAGACTTTGCTCAGAGTAGTGCAGTTGATGAGCTTCATCTTGATTGCCTTAAACTCCTAAGAGAGAGATGTTGAGAAGGCTGAGGGGATGGTTTGGATGGTGATTAGGTAGGTTTAGGTTCAGAGGTTCTGGCTAGTGTTTTGGGTAGGATGATGGGAAGTTTTGGTGGTTGAGGTGAGGGAATAGGTGAGGTTAGTGATGTGGATTTAGGGGTGAAAGGTTCGGGTTTAATATTGAATGGTAAGGGTGATGGTTCAGGTGGTGGTTGGGTGGTAGTAGTGAAGGTCATCCCCTTTACCCTTCTGTACATCTCTTTCCTTTTCTCCATCCGGATGTCAGCTTTGATTTCACTAACAATCTGTTGGAGTGTCCTTTCAGACATAGGACCCACCTGCCTCCTAGAGAATCCATGAGCCCGAAGATAGTCCTTCATCCAGGCTTTCTCAGTGAGCTTCTTGGAGGCAGTGACCCTGGCTTCTTCTTCCTTCTTCTTCTTATCTCTGGCCTTTTCTTTTGCAGCCTTTTTCCTTTCTTTCTCCATTTGATCCTGCTCTTTGTTGTAGAGCCAGAGGATCATATCATCGTTGTGTGGAGAAAGTTCTTGAGGTTCAAAGCCTCTGGAGAGTAGGAAGTTCACCCTGTCTCTCCTTAGCTGCAATTCAGCCTCCTTCTGTTTCTCTTCCTCTTCTTTCTCCAAGGCCAACCTGGCTTCTTCCTCAAGTTTCAGCCTGGTTGCGTTCTCTAGATCCACCAACTCCTCTAATGGTAGCTGGAGTGTTTCTTTATTGGCAGCCCCCCTTTCAATGAGCTGGTCAATTATCTGCTCTCTTTTTTGTTGATGACAACCTCATGATTGGAAGCACCTGCTTTTGTACTGGCAGCTAGCAACTTCTCAGTCTGAAGTCTTACTTTCTTCTTGAGTTTCTCAATCTTCTCCTCTTCCTGAAGCTCCTCCGCAGTCATCTTCCTTTTTCCTTTGTCTTTTGAAGATCCTGACTGTGGTGGTTCTTGGAGAGAGGTTTCTGATTGTGAGAGTGGCAGAGATGGTGTCAAGGATGGTGGTGGAATTGGAAAGTCCTCAGTGCTCACCTCAGATGCCATTTCCAGGACGGCGTCTGTGATGATTAGTTCCTTGGACATTTTGAACAGTCCTTCTGCAGCTTCCATTTTAGCTTCGGCAGATTCAGCTTGTTCTTCCGAGGCTTTAACTTCAGCTTTGGAAGTTGGAGGAGACGTAGATTCTGTCCCAACTGTTTCAGTTGCTGGGTCATCAGTCCCCATTTCCCCTTCGAATTGAATCTTGGGTTCCATGTGGACCTTAGGTTGACCAACTTCTTTCATAGTGGTAGAAGGTGCAGTTAGCCTCTTCAGCTCTTCAGCTCCAAAGTAGATCATTGCAAAATCATGGATTGGCTGCTCAAAAGAGGATCTCAACAGAAACATGGTGAAGAGCCTGTATAGATCACTGAGCATCCTTAGGTCAATCTGAAGAATGACTTGAGATGGCTCAGCTGCTAAGATGATGGGAGAAGAAGATGTTGAAGTTGAAGGTCGGCTCTGTGGTTCCTCATGTTATTTGTCTTTGAACATTCTCCCTTTTTTGGTTGCATCATCTTGAGAGCTTGATGAGCTACAGGAAGAAGTCAGTGAGACCTGAATAGGTACATGCCTAACAAACCTCTCTGTCTGTTTCTCAGCTAGTTGAGCCTTGAGATTGTCAATCTCAAGTTGCTGAGTGGCAGACCTCGCTTCTAAAGTCCTAACCAAGGATTCAAGGTTTGAGACTTTAGATAGAAGGTCTTTAACAAGAGTTGCATGCTTCCCTCATCTTCATTTGAAGAATCATGGGATATGAGGTAACATACCTAGTATGTTAAGCCTCACCACCAGATGTGGTTTCTTGGCACCCTAGTTTCCCATGCTTAATGATGTCTCTTTCAGACTCATATAAGGCTCGGTTGCCATAGATTCAGTCTAAGAGATGTTACCACTGCCCCAAGGTCCATTGAGGCACCTTCTATAGTGGCAGCTGAATCTACATGAGTCCCCTCCACATCAACGGGACTCACCTCAGTTATTGGTTGCTGATAGGGATAGAGATAAGGGATTTCTCCGGGCTCTATTGATCTTGAAGTGGGTATGTAGATCAACTTCATTGCCATGGAGAGATGTTATCTCTTCATCAGTTTTGAATAGAAGGTCAGTGAAAGATAGGGAGGTTAATCCTACTGACCCGAGACTTTGGTCAATGTCTACAGGCATTAAGCCTTTGGTGGGGCTATCCCTTGTTGGCAGCTCAGAAGAGTGTAGATACTCATTCTAAGGGCTGTTGGTTTGGGTATCGGGCTCCTGGGTTTGAGACTAAGGAGACTCAAAACCCAAATTGAGGTCGAAAGAGAAGGATGGAGAGACCTCTGACTGAGTGGGAGCCCATGTTTCCACTCACAGGAGGAGCTTGTTCATTCAGAGTAGATTGAACAAGGGTTCTTTTGGGGCGTCTTTGATAAGTGATGGTGATGGGTGGAGAAGGTAGTGTTGGCATTGTGGTGGTGGTTGCTTGTGTGGGTTCATCACCTGTGGGGTGAACAGGGATGTCACCAAGAGCTATGCGCTCAATCATACCTGGAAGCAGAGTGGTGTACCTTCCAATGAAGTTGGTGGATACCTTCTTTAATGTCTTGAAGATGGTAGGCCACATGTGGGGAACAGTCAGAGCAGCTGCATAGACAAGCATGCTCTGGTCCAACTCACAGTTGATTATGTGTTGAAGGAATCTAGGATACATGAGGAATGTCTCCCTTTGTAGATTCCCTATCAGATTTGAGAACACAAATCGTGAGTAACTGAAGCGCAGGCCTTTCACCAATCCATGAACTAAGCATCATAGTTCATAAGGGATTTGATCCAATCCTCCAAATTTGTTGGACTAGCAATGAAGAACAACATGCAGGAGTAACTTCCAATTGTAGGAGAAGTTGAACTTATAAACAGTCACCTGCGGATGTCTCCACCATATCCCATTAGGATATATGTTCTATCCAAATCTTCCTTTGGGAATCAGTAGTAGCTCCTTTATCATGAAGCTTAAGGTGCTCCCTGATGAGTTGCCCAGTGATGATCAACTCCTGTCCACAGATGCTGGACCGTAGTACACGAATCCCATTTAGGGTTTCAACCTAACCATTTCCCCAAAATTCTGCCATTTGGTTGGAGTAAATAGTGGGGTTAACAGTAAAGGTAGTGTAGTAGTTGATTGGGTGAGAAAGGAGATAATTTCAGAGAAGTCAGCATCTCTTGAAGAATAAGAAGTGCGACATGGTTGTGCTGAGGGTTGAGTGCCATTTGGAAAGGTGAATGTAGATGATTTTGAGCTTGAGTAATTTGGAGAGGAGAAATTTCTAGGGCAGTAAAAATTGCAAGAAGATGAAATTGAACAGTCAAGCTTATTTAAAAGATGGTGGTAAGGTGGTAATGGAGGTTAGGATAAGGTGATGTGATGGTTTAGTGGATGAATTGACAGTGGCGGTAAGGTTAAAATCAATTAAATAATCCATCATTAACAAAATCTTTGCTTTTTACAGTGTGGGGCCCAAGAGATTTACGTTACACAGTAGAATCTCTCTTCCGAGGGGAAAACATTTCCGAAGGTAACTTGTCTTCCGAAGGCAATTCCTTCTTTCTAAGGCAAACCTTTGCTTCCGAAGTTAGAGTTGCTTTCGAATGGAGAATCTTTAAGTCTCGGAAGTAGATCTGATATGCAATCAATCGTTTCTTCCGAGGCCAAAAATTCTTCCGAGAAGAAAGTTATCCTTTGAGAAATCTTACTTTGGAAGATATGAAATGTCTTCCGAGGGTTAATTTCTCTTCGGAAAGAATTTACACTTAGAAAATTTTAGAGAGAACTTCTGTAACAGGGCTTAAATTGTATTGACACAAGAATTACATATTAAAAAGGTTTTCAAAAGAGATTAATTAATCAATGTTTATCATTCCAATAGCTGTTATGAGATACTTATATCTTTGTTCATCAATGCTTTGTGAACAGATCAGCATATTATTCATTTGAATCAACTTTGATTAACTTAGTAATTAGATTTTTCTCATGAATATCTCTAATGAAATGATACCTGATGTAAATATGCTTTGTCTTGGAGTGCTTCACCGGATTTTCAGTAATTGAGATAGCACTGTTATTGTCAATATGGATAGGAGTACTCATAAAGTTGAATCCATAGTCTAACATCTGATTATGAATCCATAGCAGTTGAGCATAACAGCTAGCAGCAGCAATGTATTCAGCTTCAGCTGTTGATGTAGAGACACATGATTGTTTCTTGCATTGCCATGAGATGATCCTTCCACCAAGAAATTGACATCCTCCTTATGTTGATTTCTTGTCAATATTGCAGCCTCCGTAGTCACTATCAGAGTATTCATAGAGATTGAAATCTTTGTTTCTGGGATACCAGAGACCTAGTTTAGGTGCTCCTTTGAGGTATCTGAGGATTCTCTTAACAATAGCTAGGTGAGACACCTTTGGAGCAACCTGATATCTTGCACAGATACAATTAGCAAACATGATATCAGGTCTACTGGCTGTGAGATACATCAGAGACCAATAATTGCGCTATACTGATGTTGATCAGTATCCTCCCCCTCAAGGTTAGGACAAAGATTATGGTTTCTGGGTATGGGTGTCTTGGCTGGCTTGCAATCTTTAATTTCAAATCTTTCTAAGATGTCAGAGACATACTTAGATTGATTATTGAAAAACCCATCCTTCATCTGCTTTACCTGAATTCCAAGGAAAAAGTCCATTTTTCCCATGGAACTCATCTCAAACTTTTTCTTCATAATGCTCTCAAAGTCCTTACACATTTGGTCATGTGAGGAACCAAATATGATGTCATCAACATAGACTTGAACAAGCAAGATGTCCTTTCTAGACTTTCTGATGAAGAGAGTCTTATCAATGGTACCTCTAGTGTAGCCATTCTTCAGAAGAAACTGAGACAAAGTCTCATACCACAGCCTAGGTGCTTGGTGCAGCCCATACAGAGCTTTATCCAACTTGCACACATAGTTGGGGTGCTATGGGTCTTCAAATCCTAGAGGTTGGCATACATAGACTTCCCTATCTATATCCCCATATAGAAGCACACTTGACATCAAGTTGATAGACAGTGAAGTCCTTGGATGCAGCATAAGCAAGGAAGATCCTAACTGCCTCAAGTCTTGCAACTGGTGCAAAGACATTAGTGTAATCGATTCCTTCTTCTTGAGTGTATCCTTGAACTACAAGTATTGCTTTATTCTTGATGATCAAGCCTCTATCATCTCTCCTGTTTCTGAAAACCCATTTGGTGCCTATAGGTACTTGACAAGATGGTAGCGGACATAGGTTCCATACCTTCTGTCTCTTGAATTGAAGTAGCTCCCCTTGCTTTGATTCGATCCAGCTACTATCTTTCAAGGCATCTTCTACCTTCTTAGGTTCTATTTGAGATAGAAATCATGAGTACAAACAGACATTCCCTTGATGAGTCTGTCCTCTTGTTCTCACATCTTTAGTGACATCCACTATGATGTTCTCAGTTGGATGAGTGTTGTGAATCCTAAAACGAGGAATCACTTCCAGTTGTAGAGATAAGTCTAGGTTGGACATATGCTGCTCAGGAACTGGAACACTCTGTCCAGCTGCTGTTTCAAAGTCATTCAATGAGGACTGATTGAATGAATGAGAAACATCATCAATGGTTGGTTATGAAGTAGTATTAATAGTTGCCTGTTCCTTCAAAATACTACTTCCTCTACCTCGTGCTGTGGTAGATCACCTGATAAGTTTTGAGGCTCAATAAGTGATTCACTTGTTGAAGCTTCACTGTTCCTTGTTATAGTTAAACTATCAGATCTGTGAATAGTGGAAGCTTGATGTATTGTGGCACTTGGAGAATTTGGACTAGGTCTGGGAAGCTCAAACAGTTGATCATTAGCAGTAGCATCAACATATTTTGAGCACCTATTCCAACTGAAACATTCTCACAAGATGGTTTAGAATAGTTTGGAAACAATTCTAAATCAAAAATATGATCAGGGCCATTCCCCTTAACACAAGGAGTGTGCTCATTAACAACTATATTGGATGATTCCTTAAATTGCTGATTCTTAATGTTGTATACTCTGTAAGCTTTGGAGCTAGAAGAGTATCCAACAAAGATAGCATCATCCGACTTTTCAGGAAATTTTTCTAAATTGTCCTTTGTGTTAAGTATGGTACACCTGCTGCTAAATGACCTTAGAAAGCCAATGAACGGTGGCCTCTTGTTCCATAGCTCATAAGGGTTTTTTCCATGGGGCTTGAATACAAGAACTCTGTTCTGCTCATACATGCAGTGCTAACTGCCTATGCTCAGAATGTTAGAGGTAGTTTTGAATCAGCTAACATAGTTCGAGCGACCTCAATAAGTGTCCCGTTCCTCCTCTCAGCAACACCATTTTGTTGAGGAGTTCGGGGAGCACTATATTGTCTGGCAATCCCTTTTGAGTTACAGAATGAGTCAGAACAAACTTCTTAAACTCGGTCCCTTGACCACTTCTAATGATTTTAACCTTGTGATCAATTTGATTTTCTATTTTAAGAATAAAAGATTTAATTTTTAGCAGTTTCATCTTTAGTTCTTAAAAAGATACCCATGTGAATCTTGTAAATCATCAACTATCACAAGGCAGTATGATTTCCTTCTATGCTCATTATACTTGTGGGAATAGAAAGATCCATGTGCAATAAGTGTAATGGAGTAGTGATAGAGTTAACACAATTGGATTTACGAGATGTCCTGTGTTATTTCCCTTTTAGGCATGCAACACAGTTATCTTTGCAGAAAAACTCCTTTTTAGGCAAACCATGTACCAAGTTATTTTTAGCCAATTTGTTCATTGTCTTAAAATTTACATGACACATACGTTTATGCCATAGTGTTGACTCATCACTATCAGCTTTGGAAAGAAAGCATGATACTTCACCCATTAGGGAAGCATTGTTCATATCTAGCTTGTACATATCCCCTTTCCTGGGAGATCAAGAAGCACTAATTCTGGAGGAATTGTCATCCCTGGTTTGAGTATAACGCACTCAGTTCTGTGAAAAGCATCTGGTGCTTTTGATCACAGAATTAAGAAACACTTAACAAATTGTTTTCATGCTACTTGACAAAGTGGACTTTGTCAACTTTCAACTTACCGTCGGATATACTCCCTCTGCCAGAAATATATCCTCCGGCCTCACCGCCAAATTGGACAGGACCTCCATCATAGTTCTGAAACTGTTGGAGAGATCTGTTCCCTGTCATGTGCCTGGAGCATCCACTATCTACAATCCATACATTGTGTTCTTGTCAAATGGATGTCCCTGCATATAAGATGAGTTGTTAGTTTTGTTTGGAAGCCCAAGCCTTGCTGGTCTCAGGTTCTTCCAAGGATAATGACATAATTGAACCAAATTTATGCATGGGGGTTCAATAGAGGTCTTTGAAGAAGAGGTTCGGGCTGCAACATCTTCCTTGATCTTCCAGTGCACCCTTTGGCTGACCTTGGAGGATGAGCTTGTTAAAGCTTTTGTAGCATGGCCTTCTTCCGAGCTTCTTTCTTTTTGGAAGAAGCCTTCACCACCTTTTCTTCCGAAGCAATCTTCTTCTTGGATGGTTTCAAGGATCTTTCTTGTTCTTCCGAACCTTAGTAGATCTTGCTTCCGAAGCCATTTTCCCTTCGGAAGAAGGAGTTTCTTCTAAAAGCCACCTGGCTTCTGAGACTAGCCATCCCTTTTTCATTACTTGAACTATTTGAAAAGGTCTAAATGTGAAAGCTTCCTTGACTACTTCTTTCCTAACATTATTTGCATAATGTGTGCTTGCAGGATTGTAGTAACAATTTTTTGCCATGTGATTTTGCAGGCCACACATGATGCATGCAATGTTAGTCTTTTGGGAAAGTGAGGGTTGCTGTTTCTTGGGCTTCTTTTCTTCATGAGCAACTTTTCCCTTCAACTTCTGATCCTTTGGTAGAACAGGAATGCTGGTATTACATTTCTTTCCTGAATCAGAAGTACCTACCACTTGGAATCCAGCTGAGATACAGACACCCTTCTGCTTGGGGGTCAATCTTCAGTTTGGACTCAGCCACCTTCTTGACAGTTCTTCTAGCAGCTTTAGCTCTGCTTCTTTTGGCCTCAGTGGTTAGATTTGATCTTCACAGGAGGAAATGGGTACATCTACTTGTTTCTTCCCTGTGGTGGCCACTATTGATGCCTCATCCTTTAACTCTGGAAAGGAAGGGTCAGCATTTGGAACCTCTTGCTCTTTAGTACCACATCTAGGCTATCTAATAGACTCATGGGAGTGTGGTGGAGCAATTTCATTGGTTCCCAATCCTCCTTTGTTTTGATAACAGAGTTGGGAATGGGAGGATGATGCAAGAATAGCTTGGAAGTTCTGCTCAAAATAGCATGCTTCCTGGCCTGAGCCTGAGGAGTGACAAGCTAGGCTTAGCCTCAGGAAATTTGGATATCGGATCCTGATTTCAGTCTTATAGTTGGTGTGTTCATGTTTTAAAATAGATACAGTTTTCTCTAACTCATCAATTTTCTTTTGATAGTCAAATTCAGCTCTTTTAAAATCAGATTTTAGAATATTTAAAGACTTAATATCGGATTGATTTCCATATGTAGTCTTGATAAAGTTTAACTTTAGCTATACAGGCTGGAGTATAGAGATGTTCATATACCTGGGCATCATCTGTTCCGGCCATGAGAGCTTGAGCAGGAGTCACATCCTGTACCATGAAGCTCCAGTCAACTTCTTGAGCCATTGCAGCTGTTTCAGTTGACCTCTCAGAGGGCTTTGAGGTTCAGGGATGTGTGGAGGCCTGTGAGGTTCCCAGATTGGTCTTGGGAGCCTTGCATTCCCTTGCAAAATGACCCAGTTGGTTACAGTTGTAACATTTGCCTTGGTCTTGTTGAACCCAAACTTGCTGGTAGTTGGTTTTGAGGGAAATGCCTTCCAGTTCTCTTAAAAGAACTTCTTCGGTCTGTAAGTTAAAAGAGCCATCTGGTGGACAATGTCCAATACTCTACATCATCTGGACTAACAACTCAAGATCATCAAAATAGTATTGAAAATCTCCTGAGTGTCCACTTCTTGAAACAAAGGCACAACTTTCCTGGAAGGAGTTGTGTTGAGCCTATTGAGACTTGGAGTCTCAGGAAAAGGATGTAAGGTCCAGAAGAGCAGGATGGCTGCTGATAAGTCAGGGAAATGCTGAGGGTGAGGAGTAATGTTGGACCAAAAGAACAATGAGCCAAGATCAGAAAACTCTAAGTCCCACATGGTATCATAACAACGGCTGAAAGCCTCATCAGCAGTTTGACAAGTGCTGAAGACTTCAACAGTTGAAGATCAAGTGCTGAAGATTCCAACAGCTGAAGAACTAAAGTGCTGAAGTACAACAGCTGAAGAACACAAGTGCTGAAGCTGAAAGACCAAAGTACTGAAGTACAACAGCTGAAGAGTTTACAAGTGCTGAAGATCAACAACTGATGTACAAAGTCTGAAGACAAAGACTGAAGACATCAGCTGATAATATCTACTGAAGTCATCAGCTGATGAAACATCTGAAGGTCAAAGTCTGAAGATCAAGTACTGAAGCGTCTAGTAGTTTGTCACAACTGCTGAAGAGTACTTCTTCAGTAGTTGTGATATCAGTAGTTTTATATTCTAGTTTCAGTAGTTTTGTAAAACGACTGAAGAGCTTGTTCTTCAGTCGTTGTAGTTTCAGTAGTTTCCAATCAGTAGTTTTATATTTTGTACTTAACACTCTGATATGTTCTCAGTAGTTGTGAACATTTCAGTAGTTTGTTAAGAGTTAGTTAATTTTGTATTAGATCTGCCAGTTGTCACTTTCCGTGATAACAGCAGTGTTTGTTGCACTCTATATAAGGAGTGACAACCTATTGTAATAGTATGAATGATGGAATGAATGAATGATTTGATTAAACATTCCATATCTATAAACATTCCTTGAATCAGAATATATTCTCTCGCTATAACCGTATGTGCTCTTAATGCATACAAGCATCGACTTCTTGCTACAATTTGTCTAATTCCTATTCTTATTCCGCTGCCTTGAACTCTAATACATCAAACTTGTGATCGCTGATCCTGTCAAATGGTATCAGAGCAGGTTAATCATTGATCGATCTAATAATTGATCATTGAAACTGCTATTCCAGATCTAAGTTTGATTGAATTAGCTTTTGTTTTTGCAAGAAACGGTTATAGAGATTGAATTTTCTGTATTTCTGGTCATTCATCCTGAGATCTTCTCTTGGTTTTATTGAGTTTGTTGTGGTCTGTTTAAAACTTTTAAAAGCTTGAATTAAATTGTTTTTGAACTGAAAATGACAATCCCTCCAATGATCCTCACAATACTGGTTCCTCAACCAAGCCACCAATGCTGGTTAGGAATGAGTATAACATATGGCAAAGACGTATGCTCCATCACCTGTCTGTTAACAGCGCAGGTTGTTGGACATCAGTGGTACATGGTCCACACAAGCCTATGGTGAATAACCCGGAAACCAATCAAATGGTTCCGAAGAGGAGGGAGCAATACTCAGATGAGGATAAGAAGTTGCTTGAAATTGATGCTAAAGCCCATGGAATTCTGGCCATGGCACTGCCAAATGAAATCTATTCTGGGCTAATGCATCATGAAACTGCCCATGACCTCTGGAATGCCTTGAAAGAACAATTTGGAGGAACAGATGAGGTCTTGGCAAATAATAGAGAAATTCTTGCCCAACAATATGAGACATTTCTCATAGAAAGGGTGAGACACTGACTCAACAATATGAGCGGTTCTCTTGTTTGATCTCTGAACTAAAAATGGTCAAACTTGAGTACACAAATATTCAGATGAATAACAGATTTCTCAGATCACTGCCTGAGAGATGGGACACATATACTATTGTCCTACGCTCCAGTGCAAGTTTGGACAAACTATCTCTCACCCAACTCCATGGGAAACTGCTCACGTTGAGAGAGAGATAGAACAGAAGAGAAAGCTGTCTTCATCTGGAAAGCTCACTGAAGACTTTGTACCAGGCAACACTGCCTTGGTGGGTCATGAGTCAGAATATGCTTCATCTGAATGCCAGTATGATGAGCATATTAATTTCTCTTCAAGCACTTCTGATTCTGCATTTGTGAGTGTTGATGGTCAGTTTACTGGGTGTAATAATGACAATCTATGCTTCATTATGGATGATCTCAAGGGGATTGCTGATGATGACTTAGAGGAGATGGATATTTTGAGCCAAATGGCCCTGATAAATATCAGATCTCAGAAGTTCTATAAAAGAACTGGAAGAAAATTCCCAGGACTCTCTGGCAAAACCAAAGTTGGTTTTGACAAGAGCAAGTTGAGGTGTCACAAATGCCAAAGGCTTGGACACTTTGCAAGAGAGTGTAGATCAACTGGATCTAACTCCACTGCACCCTTTGTGACTTTTCCTGGCAATAGTCAACAACACAGAGGGCAACATCCTGTCACTTCTAGTCATCATCCTCAACAACAATCTCCGGCATATTTTGTTCCTCAGGGTCAAATGCCATATCCGTACCCTTGTTATTACATGCCACAGTCAAATCAAGTTCAAGTTCCTATGGCACCACAACCTCATGCACTACCAGAACCTCAGCCATCCCAATCTCATCAACAAACTCAACCTCAACAACACAGCTTTTTCACCCCAGGAGTTGTTGACTGGAGCAGTTTACCAGATGACATGTCTGGTCATGACCAACTGTTCTCAGGTGCTGGTCAACATGGTGGTGACAGTCCTTTTGGGAATCTAGCTCTTATGGCTTTGGAGTCTGCTGATACTTCATTTTCCAATGCCTCTACACCTCAGGTATCACAGGTATCCTCTGAGGCAAAAGCCAAATTATGTTCTGAACCATGCATAGCAGCATTTGCTTCCATTAGAGAAGCAAATGTTCTATTAATAAGAACATTGAGCTAGAACAAATAATTCCCAAAAACAAAGCTGAGTTTGAGTCTGTGCTTAAAGATAAAATGATGAGATTTATAAACTGAATTGCCAAATAATTGATGATAAGGCTAGAGAAGAGGTACTTCTAGAGAAGTACAAAGATCTCAAAGAAACCCTTGCAGTTACCCAGGTAGAGTGTGATAGATGGGTACAATCATGCAAAGGTTTTGAAATGCTTCTTAGTAAGCAATCTGCTTCCAATGTGAAGTTTGGAATTGGTTACAATCACACTGCTCCACCTACAGATTTTACCCCAAGAGCAGAGGTAGAATCTGATGGTGAGAGTGATAACCAATCCATCACATCATGTGATCTACCTTCTGATACAGCACAATCAGAAGTAGCAGTCAGCATCAACCCTCTTTGAACTTATCAGCTGATGTTGATGGTTCAAATGCTGACACTCACATGATCAATGAGTTGATCAACTCAGGAGTTAATTCTGAAGGTCCTGAAAGGACTAGAGAGCAGGATTTAACACCTGAAGTTCAAACTTCAACTGCTGTCAGTACTGAAGAGAAGAAAACTGCCAGTAGAAAGAGTTTGAAGTCTACTAAAGAGGCAGTCAAGAAAGCAAACAATGCTTCCAAAGCATTGAAGAACAAGTCTTCAGTTGCTTCACCCTCTTTAGTTGATGATCAACCTAAGATGAAGAAGAAACCATGTGAAGTATGTGGTTTGTTCAATCATCTTACAGATGATTGTTGGTACAAAAGAGGTTCCAAACTCAAACAAAAAGAAGAAATCAATGAGAAAATGGTAAAAATGAAAACTGAGTTTGAGACCACATTTGTATCAGCAACATCAAATCCTGTAACCCTAAGTCCTCAAAGAAATCCAAAAAGGAAGGGGTTAAACAGGTGACAGCTGAGAATGCTCAGAAGAAGAAGGGGCAACATAGGAACTTATCAAACTCCACTGGCAATGTGTCTGATGAGCTGAAAGCTTTGTCACAAAATCAGACACAGCTGGTTATGATGGTTCAACATCTGTTGGGTAGAGTTAACCAACTAGATGCTCCTATGTTGAAACCACAGAAAAGGAGGTCCAAGCCAAAGGACTCCTCTTCTACACCATCTTCTTCCTCTCAGGCTGTGTTTCAGATAAACCTGTTAGTTTAACATCTATTGATGAGACCAGGCCCAAAACCAAAAAGGTTTGGGTCTCTAAAACTAACTGATTGTTTATTATTGCAGGGTTCTTCAACATGCCAAAGTAGCATCGGTATGTAGACAGTGGGGGATCTATGCACATGACTGGGAATAGCTCTCTTCTTCATGACTACTCTCAAGGAAAGAAGGGATTTGTTTCTTTTGGCAATGATGCTAGGGGTTACATCATAGGTAAGGGCTTTGTCTCCAATGGAGAAATCAAATTTGATGATGTTAATCATGTGGAAAATCTCAAGTACAATCTCTTGAGTGTCAGTCAAATGTGTGATAAAGGCCATGTTGCTCTTTTCACCAGTCAAAACTGTAGGATTCTGTCATCCAAAGTTTTGCACTTGATTGACAAGGTGTTGGATGATCACACTCTCCTGAGAGCCAACAGGACAGGAAGAGTATATGCCTTAGATCTTTCAAGAAAATAGATCTCAAAGGCAATCCTTGCCTATTTTCCAAAGCCTCTTCTCAAGAATCTAAACTGTGGCACAGAAGGCTTGGTCATGTTAATCTCAAAAACATGAATCAGCTTACCCACAATAGTTTAGTCAGAGGCTTACAATAAAGGAGTTCCACTGTGATGAAACCTGCACTGCTTGTTTAAAAGGAAAACAGCACAAAGTCTCATTCCCTCCTATTGAAGTGCCTAAGTCCACTGCCTGCTTGCAATTACTGCATATGGATCTATTTGGTCCTGTGAGAGTAATGAGCATGGCAAAGAAGAAATACTGTCTGGTAATTGTGGATGATTACTCCAGATTTGTATGGACTTTCTTTCTACATTCAAAGGATGAGGCTGCTCAGAAGATCATTCACTTTGTGTTGTATATTGAGAAGCAGTATTCCCTTCCAGTCAAGTGTATTAGGAGTGACAATGGAACTGAGTTCAGAAATCATACACTTGATGACTTCTATCTTTCCAAGGGATCAAAAGGCAGTTTAGCATCCCAAGGACTCCAGAACAAAATGGAGTAGTGGAGAGAAAGAACAGGACCCTCATTGAAGCTGCAAGGTCCATGCTGGCCGACTCAGGTTTGCCACTGACCTTTTGGGCTGAAGCTGTCAACACAGCTTGCTATGTGCAAAATAGAGTTTTAGTAAATCAGAGGTTGATGAAGACTCCATATGAAGTTCTCCATCATTTGGCTCCTCTGATTTCATTTTTCAAAGCATTTGGGTGTCCCTGTTTTATTCTCAACACAAAGGATCAACTCCATAATTTGATCCTAAGGTGGATGCAGGGTATTTTGTTGGTTATTCATCTACTTGCAAGGCATACAGAGTCTTCAACTGCAGAACAAAGATGGTTGAAGAAACTCTACATGTTAAGTTCAATGAATCTCCAAAGGACAAGATTCCACAAAGCCCTGTGGAGTTATTTGATTTGGACATACTGCAATATGTTCCTCATCAAACTCCTGCTGTTGCTCCTGTCAACAGTTCACCACCTGGTGGTACTGCTGATGATGATGATGATTGCAGTACTCACCTCTTCAGGTTTAGTGATCAGCTGCCTGATTCAGCTAGACCTGATGTTCCTGTAGCTCCAGTAGCACCATCCACAACAAATGCTGATGAGATCTCTTCGAATTCAACTTCTTTGAATTACCATCCACTGATTGGTTTCAAGGAAATGATTCACCATCACCATCTGTTACTGCTGAGCCTGCTACAAACACTTGCACAGATCTCATTGTGTATCAAGATCTGAAGAATCACCCTATGTCTCAAATCATTGGTGATATCACTGCTGGGTATCAACAAGAAGTCAATTGTCAAATTTCTGCTTCTATGCTCTCTTCATCAGTCAGCAAGAGCCAAAGAATTATCACATTGCTTTAAAGGACAATGGATGGGTTGATGCCATGCAGCTTGAGCTTCTTCAGTTCAAGAAACAGCAAGTGTGGGAACTGGTTCCTCTACCTCCAGGTAAGTGTGCAATAGGCACTAAATGGGTGTTTAGGAACAAAACTGATGAAAATGGGCTTATTGTTAAGAACAAGGCCAGACTGGTTGTTCAGGGGTTTGCACAAGAAGAAGGTATTGATTATGATGAAACCTTGCCCCTGTAGCCAGACTGGAAGCAATTCGATTGTTTTTAGCTTATGCTGCTTATCAAAACCTTAAAGTTTTTCAAATGGATGTCAAAAGTGCATTTTTGTATGGAAAAATTAAAGAAGAGGTTTATGTATGTCAACCTCCAGGCTTTGAGGACAATAAACATCCTAATTGGGTGTATAAGCTTGATAAGGCTCTTTATGGGTTAAAACAAGCTCCTAGAGCCTGGTATGAGACATTATCAAACTTTCTTCTGGAAAACAATTTCACTAGAGGCTCCATAGATAAGACTTTATTCATTAAGAAAGCTGGCAACATAATCTACTTGTTCAAATTTATGTAGATGATATCATTTTTGCATCCTCTGATCCAAAGTTGTGTGATGCCTTTACAAAGTTGATGCAACAGAAGTTTGAAATGAGTGCCATGGGAGAATTACAGTTCTTTCTGGGGTTGCAAATCAAACAAAAGGCTGATGGAATTTTCATTCATCAGTCCAAATACACAAAAGATCTTTTGCAAAAGTTTGATTTACAAAACTGTAAGCCCTGTTCTACCCCCATGTGCAGCACCACACAACTGGATACAGATCAGAAAGGTAAAGTGGTTGATGAAACACTTTACAGATGTATGATTGGGTCCTTGATGTATTTAACAGCTTCTAGACCAGATATTATGTTTGCTACATGTGTTTGTGCTAGATTTCAGGCTGCACCTAAAGAGTCTCATCTGATTGCAGTCAAGAGGATCTTTAGATATCTGCAAGGCACTCCATCTCTAGGTTTATGGTATTCTACTGGACATTCTGGTAAATTAGTTGCTTTTTCTGACAGTGACTATGCAGGGTGTAAGTTGACCAGGAAATCAACTTCTGGTGGATGTCAATTCCTAGGCAACTGCTTGATTTCTTGGCAGAGCAAGAAACAGACCTCAGTTGCTACATCAACTGCTGAAGCAGAGTACATTGCTGCTGCAAGTTGTACATCTCAGGTACTCTGGCTTCAAAACCAACTTTTGGATTATGGCATTACAGAGACTAAGACTCCATTGTTAATGGATAGTGCTTCAGCTCTTTGCATTGTCAAAAATCCAGTCCAGCACTCTAGGACCAAACATATAGAGATCAGACATCATTTTATAAGGGATTGTTTTGAAAAAGGTCTGATTGATCCTAAGTTTGTGCCTAGTGCTGATGAGCTTGCAGACATTTTTACTAAGCCTTTGGATAGTTCAACTTTCCAAAACCTGGTGTTAAGGCTTGGTATGCTGCAGCTAGAATAAGTGACAACTACTGATGATCTTAGTAATAAGTACTGATGATCATTAGTAACTATGTCACATATAAGTACTGATGAGCTCTTTTACCCTCAGCAGTTTTTATAACTACTGAAGGCTAAATGTCTCACAAGTACTGCAGTACTTCATCTGTCTAAACTACTGACGTAGTTACAACTACTGATGCAGTTACAACTACTGCAATCAGTAAAAACAGATAAGTACTGATGTCCTATGAAACAACTGAACTCAGCCAAAAAGGCTGATGAATGTGTTGAGGACAGTATGAAACAGCTGAAAAGCTAAGAATTGACGAAAACAGCTGAAGAGAACTTTCTCTTCAGTCGTTTGTACAACTGCTGTTTCATTCTAAACAACTGAAGCAAAACCACTGTCTTCAGTAGTTTTATAACTACTGATGACTAATACCAAGTCTTCAGTTGTTTACAACAGCTGATGACAAAACCACTGTCCTCAGTAGTTTCATAACTACTGATGACAAACACCAAGTCCTCAGTGTTTCAATCATCTTAAGTCAAAACCACGGTCTTCAGTAGTTTTCTAACTTCTGATGCCTAACACCACGACTTCAGCTGTTTCAACGTCTGAAAGGATAATACCATGTCAACGGTCGTTTAAAACTACTGATGACTAATACCACATCCTTCAGTCGTTTTCTTACCCGTACCCTATAAAATCCCTGACCTAAGCTCTCAATGCTTCATCTTCTTCAAACCTAACGTTCCTCTCCAAAACCTTCCCTTTCTCAATGGCGTCCATGCAAATTAAACCGCGACACAACTGTGTTGCCTACCTCACTAAATCGCCCATCTGGACTAAGTTCGATACTGCTATCGATCTTATGGTTCAGTCCCAATACAATACGGCATTTCTTCTGAATCCCATACTACATGCCGAATCCCTTCAACAATTTTGGATGAACGTTACTATTACCACTGGGGAGAACAACACACCATCTCTCCAGTCGGTCGTCAACAACAAAGAAGTAGTCATCACTCCTGCAGTAATCCGCCAAATTCTTCATCTGAATGATGCTAGTTCTCCTGCTGGATATCCGAAGGGCACCACAGATCTATCCTTTGCCCAACATGGATATCAAGGCGATCTCAGTGCCTCCACTATCATACAGAAACTTTAATGACGCTGAGCGCCTAATTTTTCACATGGTGAATGTATGTTTGGCCCCTAAGACGTCGTCTTGGGATCAAATGTCGACAAAATGGCAGCAGGTAATGTATTCTATTCTTGAGCAACAACCACTAAACTTTTCAGAAATAATATTTTCGGAGCTCAAGGACATGGCTCAAAAACTAACTGCCAACCGTTGGATACTATATCCACGGTTCATAATGGCCATCATTACAAACCAGCTTAATGCTGAGGGACTTGTTGGCTTGGGAGTCCCTGCTACGGCTGTTCTGCCGGAAGTATACTCCCGGCACAACTCTGACCAGACACTTAAAATGGCTGCCAAGCTGCGAAAACCCACGCAGCTGGAACCCACAGCCACCACCTCCAAATCAAAAGTCCCCACCAAACCCACCAAAAAGAAACCCAAAACGGCTACTCAGGGAATTGAGTCCCCTGAGGATGTCCCTGCAACACAAACGCAGTATATACCACTAGTCCAAACCCCCTAGTGGATACAATGACTCTTCCAGCCATAGCCGCTCAGGCTCCTCTCAACAGGAGCCTGCAGCAACCACACAAGGGGTACCTACATATCTGGGATCTTCCTCACTTGAGGGGATTGCCATTGAAGAGCACCCACCTCCCCAGGTGCACACTGCTTCTATCCCTTCACCCCAAACAACCGCCCCTCACAGCCCAACTTTAATAGTTGCACAAGTGCTGACTCAACTGCACTCCTCACCCCCTCCCCAGAAACCACTTACTACTGGGAATACCTCTACAATTGAGGGGGAGGAACACAGTGCACTTGAGAACCCACAGCACAGGGGTTTACCACTTCTATCTCCTGGTGTAGACAAGGAGCTTAGAATATCTAGTGAGGCTGCCCTCCTCTGACTCAGCGAATGATCGAATGAGGCTGGTAACATTGCTAAGACCTCACTAGAGGCAACAGCTGATGATGGACACTGTCCTGAGGCTGGAAGTCCCCAGTACCAAGCACAAGGGGCACATGCACCAACTGGTCTACACCCAGTGCATGTAAATCCTGCTCTAAGCAGGAGGTCAGATGATTTAGTTTCGGCTGATGATGACCTGGGCTTTTTCTACGATGTTCTTGCCCAGAACACAATCCTTGAAGAGAAAGTCAGTAGGCTGCAAAACCTACTTGATCAACTCTCCCAAGGAGAAAGACCATCTGCCTCTACCCACCCACAGATGGCACCTTCACTTGAAGGTTCCCCAACACTGAGCCACTCCAAACTCAACCACCTGCCTCTGCTTCAGGCCCTACTTCTCAGGAACAGAACCCTCCTGAGCAAATAGTGCAAACTTCAAAATTCTCTCCCTCTCATCACACCCATAATCACCGATATTGTGACTAAAGCCATTGATGAGAGGCTTTCCTCCACTTTACAGCCCCTGATTGATGCTGCTGTCCAAAAGACTCTTTCTGCGGTACAAACCCCTCCCTCCAATGCATCCAAAAAGGGGGAGAGTACTGCAGTGAAAGAAAAGAAGAGGAAAAGATCCGAGGAAAAGAAGGAAGCGAAGCAAGCCCAAAAGGAGGAGAAAGAACAGCAACCACTGCTCACCTACAAGCGAAAGAAAGTGCTGATGATCACATTGCTGAAGATAAAGCCTTGGAGCTACTGATAAAAGAGGCTGATGCCAACACAGCAGATCAATGGACAACATCATTGATCAGCTGTTTAGGCAAGGCCATGACACCAATAAACTTGACTCTGAGATTCGACGATTAGAGATTGAAGAAATCCAGAATAGATGGGCAAGTTATGAAGTGTTAGAAAGAGAAAGGCTTGAGATCATGATTAGATTTATTGCAAAATATCTTGGAAGATCATGATCGAAATCAAAGCTTGGTCCAGGGACAGTATCTTGGCAATCACCACCAAGATCTGTTCGTCTGAAGCATATACTAAGGGGCTTGTTATTGAAGCTTTAAATGAAGCGGGTGCTGGGAGCAGGACTGAGCTAGCCAAGCAATCAAAAGCCACACTCACCTCAGAATGCTAGAACAGCCTGTAAACATTCCCACACCAAAACCACCCAAAAACAACCCACCAAACCAACTCCCTTACCCTCAAAACCATAGCCGATGATATACCCTTGAAGAAGAAGAGAAGGATATTGAGGCTAGAAGATGATGAAGAAGATGATGAAGATAGGCTGCCACTCTCAGCTGTGATTCAGTTGCCTAAGGCCACAAGTCACTCCTCAGCAATTACTCCTGAAGTCCAAAGACAATGGTTAAAGTGAAGCTAGAAGAAGAAGAGCTTCATAAACAGCATGATGAGGATTGCTGAAGAGAGTTGACAAAGCTTATGCAGCCACATCTTCTATCATCAATATGAGAAGCAAGCCCTCAAACTTTACACTCTCAGGCATACCTTTCAATATCAAAAGGAAAAAGGAGAGTGGGATTTGGCCTGATCCCAGGGTCTCTCACAGAATTCATAAGAAAAATATACCTCAGAGATACATTGGCCAGGTGAAAAAGATCGTAGATGAAGTGATCTCTCTGGTCTTTGTAGTTTCACCCTGGGAAATCCTAGAAGACTTCAAGAAAGCCTACAAGCTAATCTAACCCCTCAGAAGATGCTGGAAAACAAATAGTGAAAAAGGGGTTAGTTTACAAGAGACTTGAGGAAGTCAGGAAAAATGAGCTCCAGTTGTTCCTAGAGGGTAATCACCGGATGAGTTTGCTTACAGAATAATAACAACTGTGGAGCTAAAGAATGGGAAACAGGCCAAATACCTGTCTGAGTATTATGGGCCTGAATCATTGTTTGAAGGAGGTGCTGAAGAGCTAACCATGGAGGAACAAATCACCTTCCTTGAGGCCTACACAAGAGAGTCGTACAGACATTATGGGGAAGTAAATCTCATGAATGGGATAACAACTCTGTGTCCAGTTCCCCAAAACAGAGTTCCATTCATACCCTGCCAAACAAATATTTGAGGTTCTTCCCAGGCCGGAGCTTACATGGGTCATCTTCTCTACTGATCAAGAAGGAAAAAGACCAACACTTTGCCAACAATAAGTGGGACAACGAATAATTTAGAGGTTTTGGCTGCATTGGTTCAGGGGGAGTTTGTTGGACCAAAAGAACCAATGAGCCAAGATCAGAAAACCTCTAAGTCCCACATGGTATCACAACAACTGCTGAAAGCCTCATCAGCAGTTTGACAAGTGCTGAAGACTTCAACAGTTGAAGATCAAGTGCTGAAGATTCCAACAGCTGAAGAACTAAAGTGCTGAAGTACAACAGCTGAAGAACACAAGTGCTGAAGCTGAAAGACCAAAGTACTGAAGTACAACAGCTGAAGAGTTTACAAGTGCTGAAGATCAACAACTGATGTACAAAGTCTGAAGACAAAGACTGAAGACATCAGCTGATAATATCTACTGAAGTCATCAGCTGATGAAACATCTGAAGGTCAAAGTCTGAAGATCAAGTACTGAAGCGTCAGTAGTTTGTCACAACTGCTGAAGAGTACTTCTTCAGTAGTTGTGATATCAGTAGTTTTATATTTCTAGTTTCAGTAGTTTTGTAAAACGACTGAAGAGCTTGTTCTTCAGTCGTTGTAGTTTCAGTAGTTTCCATCAGTAGTTTTTATTTTGTACTTAACACTCTGATATGTTCTCAGTAGTTGTGAACATTTCAGTAGTTTGTTAAGAGTTAGTTAATTTTGTATTAGATCTGCCAGTTGTCACTTTCCGTGATAACAGCAGTGTTGTTGCACTCTATAAGGAGTGACAACCTATTGTAATGTATGAATGATGTGAATGAATGAATGATTTGATTAGAAACATTCCATATCTATAACATTCCTTGAATCAGAAATATATTCTCTCGCTATAACCGTATGTGCTCTTAATGCATACAAGCATCGACTTCTTGCTACAATTTGTCTAATTCCTATTCTTATTCCGCTGCCTTGAACTCTAATACATCAAACTTGTGATCGCTGATCCTGTCAGTTAACGAGCCTTCAGCAACATTTAAAGTGTTGCTAGCAGGAAGACTAACTTGTGTCTCTTGTGGGTGGCCTTTCTACTCTGCATCTCAGGCGATATCCATCAAGGATGCCGTAAAGCTCAGTCTGGAAAGAGTGTTCAAGTTTCTATCTCTTGATGGAGACACATTAGAATGTCACTCATTTGGAAGAGCATTCAGGAACTTTCTGGTGAGATCTCTAGTTCTAGAGTGATCTTCATAGACTGAAGGGAAGAGATAAGATCCCATGTACCTGAAGTAGTACTGTGGCGAGGTCTCTCAAGCAATGAGTGAAGTTCGAACTGTGAAGTGCTGCTGCATGAGTGAGTCCTTCTTTGAGTTGTTGGAGCTTGAGACAATCTGAGCAAGTGCATGAAAAAAATTCTTTGGCAGTCTTGTAATGCTCGAACCCCACCATAATAGAGTTCGGTTATTGCAGTCATTAGATAGTCATAGCATTGCTATCGATGTCCATCTTGTTTTGTCTCATCGAATAGTCCTCGACAACCTTCTTTATCATAGCATCGTTTCCACCAGGTGATGCCACCTTTGGCTTGTATGGTCCATTGACAATGGAGTTCCATAGTCTGTTGTCTTTGTATCTAATGAAGCCTTCTGTTCTTCTACTCCAAGACCTGAAGTTTTCAGGGGTAATGATGGGAGCTTTTGTCATTTTTTTTTTCAATCTCTACTCGGATTTGTTATGGGCCATTGAGTGAGTGAGGGTGTAGAGAGGAGTAAAAGAGTTTGATTTGGATGGTAAGATCAGGCAATCAAGAGCCTGAGTGCTCTGATACCAATTGCAGGATCGCTGTTTGTCACTTAAACACAATGGTTTTTCTCTCAAACTCACCTAGAACACACTCGAATATATGAAGAATCAGTAAGAGTTGTTCAATATAGAAGTAGAAAGAACTAAGAACATAGAAAGATAATTTTCAAAATACATTTATATATTGATTCTCAACTCAAATACAAGACTCTTACAAGCAGATGATATCCCTATCTACAATGAGTTACAAGGAGAACCTGTATATAATACTATCTACAGCCGGATATACTTTGATACCAGCTGAGATCCTATACCTAAAGTCTATACTACAAGACTAAAGATTAAGGTATCTCGGATAAGTGTTATTTGAGATTGGTAGTGAGGACATGTCCCTGACATACCTTTTGTCACCAACTAAAGTTGGTAACATGTACTATCATGAAAAGGTGAACAGTTGAATAAAGTATGATCAACAACATGGCTCTTTAGGAAGAACTCATGCTGTATCAAAAGTCTACAGTGGAGTGTCAGAGACCATACTTGTGTCCACTGGTTCGTAGCAGTGTCTTCCGAAGGTTAAATGGCTTGAGAATAGTTAGTACTTCCGAAGCCACTTATACTTCGAAGAGGCTGCTTCTTCCAAGGCTTGGAGACTTCTTCTTTTCATCATACTTCAGAAGTGGTCTTTACTTTATTCTTCCAAGTCTTGAACTTCGGAAGTATGCACTTGTCTTCGGAAGTAGAGTTCCATGCTAAGCTTCGGAAGCCTTTTGCATGCATCACCAAAATAACTTAAGTGAGAAAGTTTTGGTTGCATTAGCCTATTCTTGATCCAACAATTTTTAAGTGACCTCTATTCAAAAGTACTTTCAAAAATATGAAAAAATATAACTAGCTTTAGTAAACCCGTGTTACACGGGTGAACAAATAAACTATTAATATTATAAAATTTATTAATTATAAAATGATATTTTAAATATGATATGACTGAATTACGTATGAGAAATGACTATAATAAATAAAACAATTAAACAACTTTTTATTTTTTGTGTTTTTAAATTTTTTTCCAAAAGCAATAAACATTTTGTTAAAAAACAAACCGTATAAAAATATCATTTTAAAAATTTCCTTATTATAACTCCCAAATTTAATTATTTTTATTTTTAAAATAATTTTTAAAGATACCATTTTTAAATTACTCGTATTTTGAAAAAAAAATGCTTTAGAAAAAAAAATCTTTAAAAGTTTATTTATTTAGAAAAACATTAATAAATAGATATTTTCTTAATTTACTAAATCTAAAAAAGTGTTAAATAATATTTTCAGTAATTAAGATAATTATTTAATAGGGGAAAACAATGAAAAAAAATTGATGAGTATGATTGTGGTATTGAGACGTGTCATGTCAAGATACTCTTTTATTAGGATAGAAAGATGTGAAACGTGTTTTTTTCTAACTATACAGATAAACAGTAATATTTTATATACTCTCTACTCAAACTAGTTACAACCATTTCCTATATTTTAAAAAATAAATTCACAATATTATTGAAAACCTAATGTGTATGCTTTAAACCCATTAAAGGATAGAATGTGAAAATATATGCATATACAAATGACGAAAAATATAGTTTACTCTTAATATCATAAAAGATCAACATATTTTATCATTTTATATTAAAATTTTCTTTAAACCAAATTGATAAGCCAAAATTCCTTAAACTAAAATAAAGAAAAAAGAAAATAGAAAGTTAGTAAAGTTAATTATATTACTTATAAGTTTATAAACTTACGCTAAATGTTTGTGTTGCAAAATTTATAACAAAACAATGACTTGCTACGTTCAAAAATTGTGAAAATAAGATGATTTAGTGAAGGTTTGTAAGAACACAAAGCCATAGTTTAACCCATTAAACTTTCTGAAAACGCAACGGAATAACAACTTTATAAACTTACTTATAAGCTGAAAAACATGTTCTTTAGGTGACCATATAAATGTATAAAACAACCCATATATCAAAGGATCATTGTATGTGAATGAGCATGCTATGTGAACATAAAACAACATCATATGACAGCCACAAAGGGCTGCCATAACTACCTTTCAGCAGCCTTCAAAAATCGAATGAAAGAAGGATGAGATGAAAATGATGATGATATTGTTTATGCCGCCCTCAAAGAAGAGAACCTCAAGTTGTAATACCCACAAGCTTCTTCCAAACACCTTGCTTTGTTAGGGAGCTTTACACCAAAAGAAACCCCTTAGAAGAACAATCTGAATCAGCCAAAACAGCCAAGAAAAACCGATTTTTCAGCTTTATTTTGCTTCTTCAATCCGAAAATTAGCTTTCTTCAAGAGAGAAATGTTGCTTTGTGTGTGTGAGAGAAAGTGTAGCATAGATGGTTGCTTGAATGAATGAATTAAGTCTTGTAGAAGCCAAGACATAATGTGCTTCCCTATGCCCCTTGGGCGGCCACAAGCGTCAACCCAAAAAGGTTTCCCAGCCTTTTGAAATTTTTATAAAATCTACACTTCCATGCATATTAAGTTATAAAATTAAAACATAGTCTAATTTTATAACATGACACACTTTTATTTGACATTATTTAACCAACTTAAATAATATATCAAATAAATATCTCATGAACAAATTATCCATATAATATTGTTCTTTCACAAAAGCAATATTTAGAAAACCAATTTACTAAATAGGTGTCAATATTTATTGTATGATCTTATCAACAAATAAATAATTGTTGGTGTTTGTATAGCTTGTTATTGGGTATAACCCGACTTGGATCATGACGTACTAACCGCATCAATATTCTATGTGTTTTGGGCATATGAAATCGTACAATCTCCCACTTGCACAAGATTCATAGGAGATTGATGCAAGCAGTAAATACCGCCTAACAACGGTTTACTACCCTTAATAGCATGATTTATAGCCATTCAATAACATCATCTTATTCAAGTATCCTACATGAAATGATTTAGGTGAATCAATCATCTATCCTTTTGTTACAGATGTGATGTTAAATCCAGAACACAGAATGATCATTCTTGTTGATTTAACTTATCAGGCCTTAGACATCTAACTCTCAACGAATAAGAGGAACAAATTCCATCTTGACTACATACGTTTCTCATAAACATCTCGTGTCATACCTGAACATACCCTTATGTGCTGTCCACTATTTCAGGACAGTGAAGAATTAGCTCAAGGTATAATACTTGGTGAATATCAAAACCCAATATGTATCTCAGGTCGGAGGATACCAAATGATATTCACCTTTACTCAAATTTACTTATGATCAATCATAAGATTCCATGTACTAGAATTTGAGATGCGGGTCAGTCCAATATTTGCATCCCGCAAATATCTATGAACCTTGGTAGCAACCAATTGCTCTATATTCATTCCTTATGAATATCAACCAATCCAAGTTCATAATAATCTTATCCTCACACTTGTTCCCACAAGTATAAACGACTACGAACATTAGAGTAAACAATTTACTCATGGATTAAACATGCTAAATTGGAACATTAATTGAAACATTATAACCAAATAATTTTATTCAAATAATAAAGAGTTCCACATATCCAAATACAAAATTTACAGATCAAATCCAATCTCTAGAATATCGAAGTCCCATGGCACAAGTATGACCTTCATGCTTTGCCTTTTCAAGGATCTTCGTGAGAGGATCCGCAATGTTTTGTTCCGTGTGAACTTTGCGAATACATATCTTTCCCTTTTCAACTTCAACTCGTATGTAGTTGAATCTCCGCTCAATGTGCCTAGTCTTTTGATGAGCATGAGGTTCCTTTATTTGAGCAATCGCACCCTCGTTATCACAAAAGATCTCTAGGGGGTCCTGAATGGAAGGGAAAACCCCTAAATCGGCAATGAATTTCTTCAACCATGCAGCTTCTTGAGCTGCCAATGAAGCGGCGACGTATTCTGATTCTGTAGTTGATAGAGCCACCACATCCTGTTTGGAGCTCTTCCATAGGAGATCATCTGCTTGTAAGAGTCTTGTATTTTGAGTTGAGAATCAATATATAAAAGTTTCTTTAAAATTATCTTTCCGGTTCTTAGTTACTTTATATATTGTGATCAAATGGTTGCTTCCTTTGAATCATCCTTACCTCTCATCACTTCCATAATCACAAACATTATGCATCAAGCCATTGATGAGAGGCTTTCCTCAAATCTTCAATCCTTAGTCGATGTTACTGTTTCTAAGAGACTTTCTGACATTCACACCCCTAAACCCAATGCAACCAAAAAGGGGGAGTCTAAGTCAGTGAAAGTAGACAAAAGAAAGAGAGTTGAAGAGGAAGAAGAAAAAGAGAAGAAAGAAAAGGAAATGATCACCTACAAGAGAAAGAAAAGCTCTGAACAGACTGACGGTGAGAAAAAGTTAGAAGAACTGATCAAAGAAGCTGATGAGCAACATAGCAGATCTATGGATAAGATTATTGATCAACTCTTCAGACAAGGATTTGACACAGCCAAACTTGACTCTGAAATCAGAAGGCTAGAGATTCAAGAGATTAAACAAAGATGGGCAAGTTGGAGTGAGAAAGAAAGGGAAAGGCTGGAAGCTATGGCAAGATTTATATCAAAACATCTGGGAAGATCAATCATTGAAGTGAAGTCATGGTCCAGAGACAGTATTTTGGAGATAACCACCAGGATCTATTCTTCTGAAGTATTCAACAAAGGATTGATCATAGAAGCTCTTGATGAAGATAGTGCTGGGAAAAGGTCTGATATGGCAAAGTTATCCAAAGCGTCACTCACACCAAGATGCTAGAGCAGCCTGCACAATCTCCTACACCAAACAACCAACTTCACAACCCTCAAAACCAACTCCTTTACCCAAGAAACCTACTCAAACCACTACCAATGATGCACCCAAAAGGAAGAGAAGGGTGTTGAGGATGGAAGAAGAAGAAGAAGAAGATGAGGATGACAGTCTGCCAATCTCTGCTGTTCTTAAAATAAAGATGCCTAAGCCCAGGAGTCAACCAACAACAATCACACCTGACTTCCAAAGGAAAATGGTAAAAGTGAAACTTGAAGAAGAAGAACAGTACAAACAACATATGAGCAGCTGTTAAGGATGATTGATAAACAGTTTCCTAAGTCTTCATCCGTACAAGCTATGAAGAAACATGCTTAGAGGTTGTATGCTCTCAGATTTATATTTCAATATCAGAATGAGAGAGTGAGAATTTGGCCTGACCCCAGAGTAAGTGACAGAATTCACAAAAAGAAGATTCCAAGTAGATACAATGGCCATGTAAATAAGATTGTAGATGCTGTGATAATGCTGGCCATTGTAGTGTCACCCTGGGAAATCCTTGATGACTTCAAGAGAGCTTACAAGTCTAAGATGACTCCATAAACTTTACTAGAAAAGAAAATGGTAAAGAAGGGGTTGATCTATAAGAAGCTTGAAGAAATAGAAGAAATGAGCTCCAGTTGTTGCTTAAAGGCACTCATCCTGATGAGTTTGCATACAGAGAAATAACTATTGTGGAGCTGAAGAATGGAAAGCATATTAAGTACTTATTAGAGTACTATGGGCCTGAGTTCTTCTTTGAAAGTGAAGCTGAAGAACTCACAATGGAAGAACAAGTTGTTTTCCTTGAGGCCTATGTCAGAGAGTCTTACAGACTTATCATTGGGAAGTAGGTTTCATGGATGGGGCAACAGCTCTGTGTCCAATTCCCCAAGACAGAGTTTCCATTCATCCTTTGCCAATCAAACCTTCTAAAACCTCTTCCCTGGCCTGAGCTTAATTTGAAGATTTCTGAGCTGATCCAGATAATGTTTCTGCCAATAAGTGGGACTTCAATAATCTTAAAGGTTTTGGCTGCATTGGTTTAGGGGGAGTTTGTTGGACCAAAAGAACCAATGAGCCGGATCAGAAAAACCTTTAAGTCCCACAGACATCAAAACAACTAAAGTGGTCTACAACAGCTGAAGACAAAGTCTGAAGATAAAAGTCTGAAGACAAAGTCTGAAGACAACAGCTGAAGACAAAGTCTGAAGATAAAAGTCTGAAGATAAAAGTCTGAAGACAACAGCTGAAGACAAAGTCTGAAGATAAAAGTCTGAAGACAACAACTGAAGACAAAGTCTGAAGACAACAGCTGAAGACAAAGCCTGAAGACAACAGTTGAAGACAAAGTCTTAAGATAAACTCTGAAGACAACAGCTGAAGACAAAGTCTAAAGATAAAAGTCTGAAGACAAAGTCTGAAGACAACAGCTGAAGACAAAGTCTAAAGATAAAAGTCTGAAGACAAAGTTCTCAGAAGTTGTCAAAACAGCTGAAGTAGTTCTCTGCAGTAGTTGTGATGATTTACATTCTTAGTAGTTTGTAATCAGTAGTTTTATATTATGTAAAACATCTGAAGTTTTACACTTCAGATGTTATAACTTCAGTAGTTGTAATGTTAGCTTATACTTGGCTTTTAGTGAAGGTGTCCTCAGTTGTTGTGGACATCTTCAGTAGTTTAGTTTACTTTCAGTTGTTTGTATAATCAGTTAGCTGTCACTATCAAGTGACGTCAGCTGATGCCACATTCCATTATAAAAGGAATGTTGACCTAATTTCCTTGTACGGGAAGCATGTGCGTGAATGAAAACATTCTTTTGTAGAAAACTTTCTCTCTCTATAACTGTTACAGTTTGATTGAATATTCATATTATCCTTGCTAAAATTTCGTCTAATCCATGTGCTATTCCGCTACAAATCTTAATCTAATTGATCAAACTAGATCTCGATCCCTTTCATTGATTCTTAACATTGTATACTCTGTAAGCTTTGGAGCTAGACGAGTATCCAACAAAAATAGCATCATCCAACTTTTCAGCAAATTTTGCTAAATTGTCCTTTGTGTTAAGTATAGTACACCTGCTGCCAAAGGACCTTAGAAAGCCAATGAACGGTGGCCTCTGTTCCATAGCTCAAAAAGGGTTTTTCCATGTGGCTTAACTACAAGAACTCTGTTATGCACATAGCATACAGGGCTGACTACCTCTGCCCAGAATGTTAGAGGTAGATTTGAATCAGCTAACATAGTTCGAGCAGCCTCAATAAGTGTCCTATTCCTCCTCTCAACAACACCATTTTGTTGAGGAGTTCGGGGAGCACGATATTGTCTGGTAATCCCTTTTGAGTTACAGAATGAGTCAAGAACGAAGTTCTTGAACTCAATCCCTTGATCACTTCTAATGATTTTAACCTTGTGATCAATTTGATTTTCTATTTTAAGAATAAAAGATTTTAATGTTTCAGAAGTTTCATCTTTAGTTCTTAAAAGAATACCCATGTGAATCTTGTAAAATCATCAACTATCACAAGGCAGTATGATTTCCTTCCAATGCTCATTATACTTGTGGGACCAAAAAGATCCATGTGTAGTAAGTGTAATGGAGTAGTGATAGAGTTAACACATTTGGATTTATGAGATGTCTTGTGTTCTTTCCCTTTCAGGCATGCAACATAGTTATCTTTGCAGAAAAACTCCTTTTTAGGCAAACCATGTACCAAGTTATTTTTAGCCAATTTATTCATTGTCTTAAAATTTACATGACACATACGTTATGCCATAGTGTTGACTCATCACTATTAGCTTTGGAATGAAAGCATGATACTTCACCCATTGGGGAAGCATTGTTCATATCTAGGTTGTACATATCCCCTTTCCTGGGAGATCTAAGAAGCACTGATTCCGGAGGAATTATCATCCTTGGTTTGAGGATAATGCACTCAAGTTCTGTGAAAAGCATCTGGTGCTTTTGATCACAGAATTGAGAAACACTTAACAGATTGTGCTCTTTACCGTTGGATATACTCCTTCTGCCAGAAATATATCCTCCGGCCTCACCTCAGAATTGGACAGGACCTCCATCATAGTTCTGAAACTGTTAAGTAGAGATCTGTTCCCTGTCATATGCCTGGAGCATCCACTATCCACAATCCATACATTGTTGTTCTTGTCAAATGGATGTCCCTGCACATAAGATGAGATTATTAGTTTTGTTTGGAAGCCCAAGCCTTGTTGGTCTCGGGTTCTTCCAAGGATAATGACATAATTGAACCAAAAGTTATGCATGGGGTTCAATAGAGGTCTTTGAAGAAGAGGTTCAGGCTATAGCAACTTCCTTGATCTTCCAGTCCACCCTTTGGTTGACCTTAGGGGATGAGCTTGTTGAAGCTTTTGCAGCATGGCCTTCTTCCGAAGCTTCTTTCTTTTTGGAAGAAGCCTTCACCACCTCTTCTTCCGAAGTAGTCTTCTTCTTGGATGGTTTCAAGGGGCTTTCTTGTTCTTCCGAACCTTAATAGCTTTAGCTTCCGAAGCCATTTTCCCTTCGGAAGAAGAAGTTTCTTCCGAAAGCAACCTTGCTTCCGAGACTAGCTTCCCCTTTTTCATTACCTGAACTATTTGAAAAGATCTAAATGTGAAACCTTCCTTGACTACTTCTTTCCTAACATTATTTGCATAATGTGTGCTTGCAAGATTGTAGTAACAATCTTTTGCCTTGTGATTTTGCAGACCACACATGATGCGTGCAATGTTAGTCTTTTAGGAAAGTGAGGTTGCTGTTTCTTGGGCTTCATTTCTTCATCAGCAACTTTTCCCTTCAACTTCTAATCCTTTGGTAGGACAGGAATGCTAGTATTACATTCCTTTCCTAAATCAGAAGTACCTACCACTTGGAATCCAGCTAAGACAAAGACACCCTTCTGCTTGGGGTCAATCTTCAGTTTGGACTCAGCCACCTTCTTGGCGGTCCCTCTAGCAACTTTACCTCTGCTTCTTCTGGCTTTAGTGGTTAGGATTTGATCTTCATAGGAGGAGATGGGTACATCTACCTGTTCCTTCCCTGTGGTGGCCACTATTGATACCTCATTCTTCAACTTTGGAAAGGAAGGTCAGCAATTGGAACCTCTTGCTCTTCAGTACCACATCTAGGCTATCTAATAGACTCATAGGAATGTGGCAGAGTGATTTCATTGGTTCCAAACCTTTCTTTGTTTTGATAACAGAGTTTGGAGTGGGAGGATGATGCAAGAATAGCTTGGCAGTTCTGCTTAGAAATAGCATGCTTCCTGGCCTGAGCCTCAGGAGTGATAAGCTGGGCTTGAGCCTCAGACAATTTTGATATCAGATCCTTGATTTGAGTGTTGTAGTTGGTGTGTTCATGTTTTAAAAGAGATACAGTTTTCTCTAACTCATCAATTTTCTTTTGATAGTCAGATTCAGCTCTTTTATAATCAGATTTTAGAATATTTAAAGACTTAATACCAGATCTGATTTCCATATTGCAATCCTGATAAAGTTTAACTTTAGCTATACAGGCTGGAGTACAGAGATGTTCATATACCTGGGCATCATCTATTCCGGCCATGAGAGCTTGGGCAGGAGTCACTGAAGCTCCAGTCAACTTCTTGTACCATGAAGCTCCAGTCAACTGTTTAACTTTAGCTATACATCTTGTACCATGAAGCTCCAGTCAACTTCTTGAACCATTGCAGCTGTTTCAGTTGACCTCTCAGTGGGCTTTAAGGTTGAGGGATGTGTGGAGGCCTGTGGGGTTCCCAGATTGGTTTTGGGAGCCTTGCATTCTCTTGCAAAATGACCCAGTTGGTTACAGTTGTAACACTTTGCCTTGGTCTTGTCAAACCCAAACTTGCTGGTAGTTGGGTTTTGAGGGACATGCTTTCTAGTTCCTTTAAAGAACTTCTTCGCTCTAAAAGTTAGGAGAGCCATCTGCTGGACAATGTGCACGTACTCGACATCATCTGGACTAAAACACTCAAGATCATCAAAACAATATTTAAAATCTCATGAGTGTCCACTTCATGAAACAAGGCATAACTTTCCTGGAAGGAGTTGTGTTGAGCCTGTAAGACCTTGGAGTCTCAGGAAAGGTGATGTAAGGTCCAGAAGAGTAGGATGGCTGCTGATAAGTTGGGAAATGCTAAGGTTGAGGGGTTAATGAGCCTTCAACAACAATTAAAGCGTTGCTAGCAGAAAGACTCATGGGTCTGCTCGTTTGGTGGCCTTTCTTACTCTCCATCTCTAGACGATATCCATCAAAGATTCCATAGAGTTCAGTCATGGAAAGAGTGTTCAAGTTTTTTGTTCTCATGATAGAGACACAGTAGAATGTCCACTCGTTGGGAAGAGCACTCATGAACTTTCTGGTGAGATCTCTAAGTTTAGGAGTGATCTTCACAGACTGACGGGAAGAGATAAGATCCATATACCTGAAGTACTGCTGGCTGAGGGTCTCTCCAGCATATGAGTGAAGTTCT
Organism: Flaveria trinervia; assembly: GCA_025506515.1. Classification (NCBI taxonomy): domain Eukaryota; kingdom Viridiplantae; phylum Streptophyta; class Magnoliopsida; order Asterales; family Asteraceae; genus Flaveria; species Flaveria trinervia. The sequence goes on from CM046441.1 coordinate 41,780,156, forward strand.
CGAACTGCTGCTTCAGTGTCCTTCTTTGAGTCATTGGACGTTGAGTACATCTGAGCAAGTGCAGCAAACATTTCTTTGGTGGTCTTGCAATGCTCGAACCCCACCATAATAGAGTTCGGTATTGCAGTCATGAGAATAGTCATAACATTGCTATCGATGTCCATCTTCTTTCTGTCTTCATTAGAATAGTCCTCGACAACCTTCTCTATCATGGCACCGTTTCCACCAGGTGATGCCACCTTTGGATTGTACGGTCCATTGACAATGGAATTCTGTAGTATGTTGTCTTGGTATCTAATGAAGCCTTCTATTCTTCTACTCCAAGACCTGAAATTTTTCAGGGGTAATGATGGGAGCTTTTGTCATTGTTCCCATCTCTACCTCAGATTTGTTAAGGGCCATTTAAGTGAGTGAGTGGTAGGGAGGAATAAAAACAGGTTGATTTGGATTGTAAGATCACACAATCAAGAGCCTGAGACACTTTGATACCAATTGCAGGATCGGTGTTTGTCACTTAAACATAGAGTTTTCACTCAAACTCACCTACAACAGCACTCGGATATATGAAGAATCAGTAAGAGTTTATCACAATATATAAAGTAACTAAGAACACAGAAAGATAATTTTCAAAATACTTTTATATATTGATTCTTAACTCAAAATACAAGACTCTTACAAGCAGATGATCTCCTATGTATGAATTACAAGGAGAACCTATATGTAATATTATCTACAGCTGGATATACTTTGATACTAGCTGGGATCCTATACCTAAAGTCTATACCACAAGACTAAAGATTAAGGTTTCTCACATAAAGTCTTATCTGAGATTTGGTAGTCAGGACATGTCCCTGACTTACCTTTTGTCACCAACTAAAGTTAGTAACATGTAGTATCATGAAAAGGTGAACAATGGAATAAAGTATTGTCGACTGCATGGCTCTTTAGGAAGAAGCCATATAGTATCAGAGGTCTGTAGTGGAGTGTCAGAGACCATACTTGTGTCCACTGGTCATAGCAGTGTCTTCCGTAGGTTAAATGGCTTCAGAAGAGTAAGTACTTCTGAAGCCACTTATACTTCGGAAGAGGCTGCTTCTTCCAAGGCTTGGAGACTTCTTCTTTTCATCGTACTTTGGAAATGGTCTTCAGTTCATTCTTCTAAGGCTTGAACTTCAGAAGTATACACTTGACTTCAGAAGTAGAGTTCTATCTTCGAAAGTTGATATTTCACTTTGTCTTCGGAAGAACTCTACAACCTTCGAAAGTTCCATGCTAAGCTTCGGAAGCCTTTGCATTCAGTACCAAAATTATCTAAGTGACTTAGTTTTGGTTGCATTAGCCTTCTTCTTGATCCAACAAAAGTACTTGTCAGCATTTGTTCGGCTATCCGTCTTTGTTAATACGGAAGAACAAACACTTGTCAGCATTTGTTCTATGGTTATCCGCAGATACAAATGCGGGTAACCGACATTTATCTTCTTTTCTTGTTGCAGATTCTTCATCCGTATTAGTTCTTGGAGTTAGGTAGTTTCCAGCAGAACAACCATCACCCACCACTTGAATTGGCATGTATGATCCTGTAGGATCGGTTTTTATACTCAACACAAGTATTTCTCTCAAACTCACTAACAAGCACTCAAGAAGCTGAGTTTTTCTAAGAGTTGGTTATAATATACTAAGTAACACAAAGAAAACACAAGAGAATAATTTTCAAGATACTTGTATATATTATTTCTCGACTCAAAGTTTGCAAGACTCTTACAAGCTTACTACAAGAGTTACAATGAGAAACTATATACACTACTATCTACAGCCGGATATACTTTGATACCAGCTAGAATCCACTAACTAAAGTATATACTACAAATCTATAGTTAATGTATTTTAGATAATGTCTTATCTAAGATATGGTAGTCATGACATGTCCATGACTTATCTTTTGTCACAAACTAAAGTTGGCAACTTGTACTACCATATAAAGGTGAACAGTGGAATATGTATGGTTAACTACATGGCCTTTTAGGAAAATGCCATGAATATCAAAGTTTTGCAACGGAGTGTTAGAGACCATACTTATGTCCACTGGTTCATAGCAGCATCTTCCGAAGGTTAATTGGCTTCGAAAGAACAAGTTCTTCCAAGCCTTTTATACTTTAGAAGATGCTGATTCTTCTATGGCTTGGGGACTTCTACTTTGGAAGTCATTGTCTTTGAATTCTTTTAAGTCTTGAACTTCGGAAGAGAAGACTTTGTCTTCGAAGTTGGAGCTTTTCCTTCGGAAGTTGATTCTGCAGTTTGTCTTTGGAAGAACTCTATATTCTTCAGAAGTTCCATACTTAGCTTCAGAAGTCCTTTACAAGTTGTACCAAAAATAGTCTAAGTGTTTAGTTTTGGTTGCATCAGCCTTCTTGATCCAACAAACTCCCCCTAGGATGATGCTACCAAAACCTCACTTGTTCCTACTTTCCAAAACTTTCAACACCAGGGAAAGCAAATACTTATCTGTTTCTTTGTTCTTCCTGGAAGTGGTGTTGAGAAGTATGTACAAATCATTCATAGACAGGAGATCCAGTCTATCATTTGAATGATATGTACCCTCTACTGAGTTCCTCAGAAGAGAGTTAGTTGACAGGAGTTATAGTCATACTCCTATCTAACTATTGGTTCCAATTCAGGGCCTTCCACCATGTGTAGAAAGGCCTTGCCTTTGGTGGTTGATCTTTCCTTGTCTTCCTTCTCTCTTAGCTTCAACTCATCTTCAATCTTGGCTTTTGTAGTTAGCTTAGCAAGATGAAAACTTCTTAGATGATTTCTGATGTGAGCAGTTGTTTTGGAGTTGGAGGGATTGGAGAATGGCTTCTATGCTAACTCAACAATATCGAATCTGCTGGAGTGTGTAGTGAAGGGGCATTCAATCTTTTTCTCTCTCCATTCTCTCTCTCCATAACAAATTTGTGAGAGGCTTCATTGAATCTCCATTGGATAATTTTCTTTTAGGCACTAGGAGTTGACTAGGAACTTTGTACCCTTTCTTTGTATCCAGTAGAGTCACCAACTTTCTTCTTAGCTTCTTCTCTTCATCATTTAGTGAGTCAGAGTTGAGGCCAAGGAGTTTAACAGCCTGGTCTAATGTTCCTTTGGGCAGATCAAGGAATTGATCTCTTGTGAAGGAACATGAAGATCCATCAATGTAAGTCAGCTTGACGGAATCCTTCTCACAGGATATGTCACTCAAGTTGTGCATTTGTTGAGCTTTATCTTGATCTACTTAAACTCCTCTAGGAGAGATGTCTAGAAGGCTGAGGGGTTAGTCTGGATGGTTGTTGGTAGGTAAAGGTGTTTGGGGGTAAGGTTTTAGGTTGAGGGATGATTAGTTGAGGTGGTTATGGTGATGAGATGGGTATGGTGGTTGGTGTAGGTTCAGTGGGGTAAGGTTTTGATAGGGAGAGGAAATGGGAAAGGTTCAGGTTGAGGTTGGGGTTGAGTTTGGGTTGTAGGTTGGAGTTGAGGTGTTGGTTTGAAGACCATTCCCTGTCCCCTTCTGTACATCTCTTTCCTCTTCCCAAGTGAATGTCAGACTTGATGTCACTGATATGTCGCTGGAATGTCTTTTCAGACATGGTTCCCACCTGCCTACCAGAGAAGCCATAAGCCCGAAGATAATCCTTCATCCTGGCTTTCTCACATATCTTCTTGGCGGCAGTGACCCCTGCTTCTTCTTCTTTTTTCTTCTTCTCCCTTAACTTCTCTCTCGCAGCTCTCTTCCTTTCTTTCTCCAACTGATCCTACTCTTTGTTGAAGAGCCATCTGATCGTGTCATTTTCATGTGGAGATAGTTGTTGAAGAGAGAAACCCCTGGAGGTTAGGAAAGATATTCTTTCCCTCATGAGCTGCAGATCAGCTTCCCTCTTCTCCTTTTCTCTTTCCTCCTCTAGGGCCAACCTTGCTGCTTCCTCCCTTTATTCAATCTGCAGCATGGTTGCCTTTTCTAGCTCTACTAACTCCTCTACTTGCTTTGGAACTAGCAGCTTGCAACTTCCTAGTTGGGGGTCTACCTTTTCTTTTGAGCTTCTCAATCCTCTCCTCCTCCTGAAGCTCTTCCGCAGTCATCTTCTTCTTCCCTTTATCATCTCTGGAAGTGTTGGACTTTAGTGGTTATTGGGTGGAGGGTTCAGGTTGAGACATGGTGGATAAAGATAGTGAAGTTGTCTAGCTAGGGGTTGGTTGAAAAAAATCGTCACTATTCACCTCAGATGCCAGCTCTAGAATTGCATCTGTGATGATTAGATCCTTGGATAAGGAGAACAGACTTTCCGCAACTTCCATCTTAGCTTTGGAAGATTTAAATTGTTCTTCCAAGGCTTTGATTCCAGCTTCGGAAGTTTGAGGGAATGCACTATTTGTCCCAACTATTTCAGTTGCTGGGCCATTAGTCCGTATTTCCCCTACGAAATGAAGCTCAGGTTCCATTTGGACCTTAGGTTGACCAACTTGTTCCATAGTGGTAGAAGGTACACTTAACCTTTGAAGCTCTTCAACTCCAAAGTATATTATAGCCATATTAGGGCTAGGCTGATCTAAAGAAGATCTCATTAGGAACTTGGAGAAAATCCTATTAAGATCCCTGAGCATCCTTGGATCCATTTGTAGGAAAATTTGAGGTTTAGGAAAGACTGTTGTTTTTTGGAGATGGGTATCTAGTAGATAAGGAAGTTAAAGCTTGACTCTGTGGTTCCACAATTGTTTCTCTCTAAATACTCTCCCCTTTTTTGGTAGCATCATCTTGAGAGCTAGATGAGCTAGAGGAAGAGGTCAAGGAAACCTGAATAGTACATGCCTTACAGATCTCTCAATCTGTTTCTCAACTAGTTGAGCCTTGAGATTTTCAATCTCAAGTTGCTGAGTGGCGGACCTATCCTCCAATGTCTTAACCTTTGATTCAAGGTTTGCGACTTTAAAGAGTAGGTGTTAATAGGTGAGTTGCATGCTTCCCTCATCTTCTTTTGAAGAATCACGGGGAGATGAGGTAACATACTAGTATGTTGCAACACCCGGTAATTTATTTTTGAAGCCAACGAAAGGAGAAAAAGAAATAAACTCCAAAGTCGAGGGACCAAACTTGCCAACAAGAGAAAGTCTGGTGAGTGGAGATATTTAAAGGGAGAGGGCAACTCACACTCTCTCCCCACACCCCCAAAATCAGCCAAAAGAGAGAAGAGAAGGAGAAAAGGGAGGAAAAAGGGTTTCAAGCTTGGTTCGAGTTGATTCAAGCGTGGAAATCGAAGTGTAGCGGGTCTAATCGAAGCTCTTCTCGTTGTGGTCATTTGCGTGAGTTCTAGGACCTCTCTTTTACACGTTTTTGAATGATTTTGTGGCTGGAACACTTCTGAAAATCGTTTTGAAGTGTGTGAGTGTTTGACCCATTTGTGTGTGTATGTGTATGACTCGTTTAGGTCCTGATTTTGAGCTTGTGTGCGCTTGAATGGTGTTGTGGTATGCATTCCTAAGGTTTTGGATGGTTGATTTGGGCATAGAATAGGTTTGGAATAGCTTGGAGTCGAAAATGGCAGATTGGGTTCGGGATGAACTGCATTCTGCATCAGCTAGGGCTAGGCGACCGAATGGAGGCCATACGGCCGAATGAGGTGCGATTGAGGTTCATTCGCACGATTGAGGTTCAATCGCATGTGAGACGTACGACTGGGGCCCATACGCCTGCCAGTCGTGCGACTGAGGGTCAATCGCATGGGGGTCATGCGATTGAGGCCCATACGCCTAGTTCCATCCGCATTAGGTCCATTCGCACAAGTGTTCATCCGCATTGGTTCAGTTGCATAGGAGTTCAATCGCATAGTATCCATTCGCATGATGTTCAGTCACATTGAATGCCATGCGAACGAAGGGTGTCCTGTTGATGCATGTATATGTCCCTAGATCATGATTTGAAATGTAATGAAGCTTGTCTGTTTGAGTATGATGTAATCTGTATTGATTAATGAAATGACATAAATTGTTTGTTACTTGTGATGTTTAATATCTCATTAATGAGTCGTGATTGAATTGATTGGGTTTATGATTGCTTGAATGGTTGCACATCATGTTATATTAATTAAAACATTCAAACCTAACTTAATGAAGTTCTCATGCGAATGGCTCATGCGAATGAACCATACGCATGGATAACTTCACACGATTGACTCAGTCGCACGACTGAACCAGAGACTGGATCAGTCGTACGATTGCAACATAGATTGGCTCAGTCGCACGACTGAACACTCAGTCGTACGAATGAATAATACCAACCTATAAATACAACTAATTCGTGAAAAATAGAACTCTCGATGATTTTACGATTCCAGACGTACCCTAGCCGTCCAGAAACCTTCCAATTTGTTCTCCAAGTTCATAGAACACATTAGATCGATTCGCAATCGATTTCTAACGTTAGTTTCAATTCTTGATTGATTCTTCGTGTGTTCTCACTGATTGGATCGCCAATCAAATAGGATTCCGCACTATTTGATCTGATTTACACGTTAATCTCTAGTATTTCGGTCAAATACCAGGTCCTAACAAGTGGTATGAGAGCTTTGACTCTTGATTACGTGTTGATTCAATCAAGATTGCATAAAAGTTTGTGTTTTTGCACTAAAAACGCAATCTTTGGCATCAAAAGTGATCTTCGAAGTTCCCTGCTCATCGAAGTTTGGTTTCTACGGACTTAGGCGATTAGAACTTGTGAAATTCGAATCTTTACGGCTGAAACCCGTCAACCTAGAAATTTTCGCAAAACAGCAGCTTCAGTCGCACGAGTGACTCATTCGCACGACTGGACTCCATTCGCATTGCTCATACGCACGATTGGACTCCATTCAGCCGACTGAACCGTTCGTTCGCATAGCTCATACGCACCAGATTCATTCGCATGACTGAACCAATCCCCCAGTTCAGCCGCACGATTGAACCAGTCGCAGAGTTATACGCACGATTAGATCATTCGCATCCTTCAGTCGCATCAGTGAAAGTTTGTTTGATTAGATTATAAGTTTATTAGTCATGGAAGATCAGATGTCAGCCTTTACTGCTGGGAAGGACTCAAGGATACAAAACCTGCTGTTGCTTGAGAGTGAGGTGGGGAATCAAATAAACCACCAAAGCTTTTGACTTTAGATGACTTCCCCACTGGAAACAACGTTTTGAGATCTACCTTAATGGAGAAGATCCTAATCTGTGGGAAGCCATTGAGATTGGTTATAGTACACCGGTGGGAGCTGATGGAGTTAAGCTAACATAAGCGGGATGACAGACGCACAAAAAGTAAAGTACAATGCAGAGAAAAGAGTTTATGCATTGATCACTCAGTCTATCCCCAAAGACATATTCCACAGTATTCAGAGAACAAGCAGTCCAAGAAACTGTGGGATGAGCTAGAGAAGAGATATGATGGGAATGCGTCATTGAAGGCAATCAAAACAAAGGAGTTATAGAAGGAATTCGATAACTTCTCATCAATTGGTAATGAAAGTTTAGACGAAGTCATAGACAGATTCTACCACTTGATGAGCGAATTGCATACACATAGAGTGGCTACTACCATGGAAGAGAAAGTAAGCAACTTTGCAGACGGATTGCCTGATAAGTGGGCTACATTCGTGTCTAACCTGAGACAGAATGGAATGCTTGTAAAGCTGGATATAAATGACTTCATTCTTAAGTTGCGAGAAGAAACACTAAGGATGAAGTATAGAGCTCAGAAGTCTTCGTACACACAAAATCCAGCTTTATACAACGCCACGCCTCAAGCTAAGACATCTGGAGCACCACTCCAGACTGCTTTTGTGTCTAGCTCTTCAGGTCCTTCACATGCTTCTCCTTCTGGATCAGACACGTCTGGGTCATCATGTACCATATATTGGATCAGAAGCAAGTGCTACCAAACTGAAGATCGAGAACCTCGGTAATGTGACCATGGAAGTAGCTCGAGAGCATATGGATCTTTTAGCAGCAGTGGTTCATTCATACGATGGACTTGTTGCCGGGAAGATTGGAAACTGCCATCTGTCAGATGAGGACTACGAGCAGGTGGATGAAATGGAGCTTGAGAGAATGATATAATGTGGGCCTTAGCAAGTGCTATCCGGAGGGCGAAGAAGTTTGTGAAAAAGACTGGACAGAACTTGGTTGCTACTAAGGATACCACCTTTGGCTTCGACAAGAGTAAAGTGACCTGCTTTAACTGTGGTGAGAAGGGGCACTTCAAAAGAGAATGTGTCAAGCCAAAGAAGACGGGTAATGGAACCCGTTCTCATCCTTTACTCCCAAGACAGCAGCCTCTAGTTTTCTTCATCAAACAAGGATCCAAAAGCCTTAACTGCTCATGATGATGAAGGACAGGATTGGAGTTTTAGGTTTGTCTCACTAGGAGATCTAACATTGCCAGTGTTGAGGATATTGATGATGATTCTGCGAGTGAGGTGATCTAGCAGTTGAGATAGCAATGTCACATAGTGAAGAAACAACTGCAGCGAGGTCAGTTACAAGCCAAATGAGGAAGTTTCCACGTCAGAGACAGAAAAGTCAGAATCACCAGAACCAGAAACATCTGATGCTGCACTGATGGCTAACTCTTCTGAACCAACTCAGGTAAGTACCACTGACCAAAATTTAATAATCATGCTTGTTCTGATTGTGATACTTTTAGGAATAGCATAGATGAAATTTTGCTAGGTTATTAGATCATAATGATAACTTAGTAAAAGATTTACGTCTGTGCACTGAGGCTAATAAGTACTAAAACAAAATGAGCATAGTTATAAAGAAAAAATAGACCTATTGACTAAACAACTTAGGGAAACTGAAGTAGTGGCCTTTAACCAAGCAAATGACATTAGGTACTATCTAAACTCCCTAGAAGACACTAAGAAACAAAAGGCAGTTCTAGAAGTAGAAGTAATTCACTAAAACAGAAACTGCATAGTTGGACTAGTTCGTTGCACATAGTCCAACACTTAGTAAAAGAAAGAACAACGGGGAGGGACTGGGCTACAAAGTGGTTCCACCACCACCTGAGACCTTGATGAACACTAAGTCTAGACCTTTAAGTAGTAATCCCATCAAGGATCATGTAGTGACTACTCCTCTTGTGAGTGATCCAGATTCCCTATGTTCATCTATTGACACTGGAAACAAACAAAAGAGACCACTTCAAAGGCAAAGGGAAAATTGCCTTGTGTTAATCCGGAAAAGAAGTTTGAAAAGGTTAACTTAAAGTCAAGTTCTAACAAAGTCAAATCAGAACCTAAAAGGACTTCAAATGCTACTTTCTCACATGCTTCAAGTCAAAAACCAGTTAACCAAAAAGTAGAACATGTTAAACAGGTTAAAACAGTAAATTTTGTTAAACCAGAGAAAACATCAAACATACAAGAGTCAAAACCTAAAGTGATTGATGTTACTAGAGTGTCACGTACCTCTCCACAAAGAAGTTTAATCATAAAGTTGATAGCAGAGCGTGCTACAACTGTGGAGAATATGGACATATTGCTTCCTACTGTACTTATCATCAGACACCTAGGAAGAAGATTGATTTCAGGACTCAAAACCTAAGTCTTCTAAGAGGAGCTCTTTAACTCCACCTAGAAGAGCTAGTGAACCTAAAGTCCAACTTGCAAGCCAGACGACTGTTTATCATAAACAGGCATTGCACAAATCTGGCTTATGGAAAGAAAAGTCAACCTACATGTCTGATACTGATGACAAGAAGGAACCTGAGCTACCCTCACCCTCTAAGGGTCAATGGGTGGAGTTTATGATGTGTGATGCCTCTGGGAAACCCAAGACAATCAAAGCTAGGGTCCTAACCTAAACTAATTCATTTACTTTGTATGTGCAGGGTGTTCGATACAGTGCTGAGACTAACACGTGGATTATAGACAGCGGAGCATCCAGGCACATGACAGGAAATAGAACCCTTTTATCTAACGTCAACAAATAAAAGGAGGGCATGTTTCCTTTGTAGGAAACAAGGAGGCTATATCACAGCTCAGGGAGAAGTGGGAAATCAGAAAGTTAAGTTTGATAAGGTGAACTACGTTCAACAACTTCAGAACAACTTACTTTCTGTTTCCCAAATCTGTGATAAAGGATTTAAAGTCATCTTCGACAACAAGAAGTGTTACGTGCTGAAGAAAGAATATATGATCCCAGAGGACCAAGTTCTAATGACTGCTTCAAGATATAAAGACCTTATGTCTTGGATTTGTCAACAGCTGCTACAACGGATCATGAGGTTCAGTGCTTTCTATCTAAAGCTACTGAGAAGGATTCAATCTCCGCATAGGAGAATGGGACACATTAGTCAAAGGAAGATGAATCATTTGATTCAGAAGGATTTAGTGAGAGGAGTAAATGTCAAGAACTTCCAACTTCCTGACTTTTGTGTAGCTTGCAAGAAAGGCAAACAGACAAAGAAGTCTCATAAGGAAAAGAAAGTTCATTCAATAGAACTTCCTCTTGAGCTTCTTCACATGGATCTGTTTGGTCCAGTTAGTACAAGGAGCATTGCAGGCGACGTGTACTGTTTTGTGGTCACTGATGACTACTCAAGGTTCACTTGGGTAATGTTTCTGAAATCCAAATCAGAAACTTTGGAGACATTCAAGGAATTAGTAACCACACTGGAATCTCTCTACAAGCTAAAAGTTAGACAAATACGCTCAGACAACGGGACATAATTCAAGAATCAAGGATGGAGGCATACTGCAAGGAAAAGGGAATTGTGCATCAATTCACTTCTGCTTACACACCTCAGATGAATGGCGTTGCTAAGAGAAGAACAGGAGTTTGATAGAGAGAGACAGCACGGACTTGCTGGCAGACTCGAAACTGCCTATCCAATTCTGGAATGAGGCAGTGGCAAATGCGTGTTATATACTGAATCGAGTCCTAATAGTCAAGCGCCACGGAAAGACATGTTATGAGCTACTACAAAGAAGCAAACCGAATTTGGAGTATCTTGAACCTTTTGGCGTGCCGTGTACACTTCTGAAGAAGACACAAGAAGGCAAATTCAGCGAGAAGGCAGATGAAGGAATTTTTCTAGGATACAAAATACCGAACAAGCGAGTTTACAATAATTCAACGGGTCTTGTAGAAGTGTGGTGTAATGTCGACGTTCAGAGATATACCACACCACCTACAGGCAAAGGACCTGCATACTTCTTCGATTATGATGGATTCTTCAAGTCCTTCAACATCCTCTCTCTCCCTCGGATGATGAGTTAGCTACTAGGATGATGTATGATATTCTAAATACACCATCTAGCACACAGGGAGAATCATCTACTCAGTCAGAGGGGGAGTCGATCACAGTGACTCCTCCTCTGAAGACGAAACTGAAGCAGATGACCAGAACAGTCAGGAGGAACAGGTTCCAGTTCCTGAAAGTCCACAAGCATCCATGAGTGATGCACCTTCGACTTCAGAACCTCAAACTCCACCTTCCTCAAATGTAGAACAAATGTTCACAATCTTGGTTCGGAGGTGGCTGTGCCGACTATTCCAGGATCACGACTAAACGTCTCTCATCCCCTTGACAATGTTATTGGGGATGTCCGATCAGGAGTACAAACCCGAAATCAGCTATACTCAGCTGATTACGCCTCAGTTATGGAGAAAGGTTACATTCATGATGGTGCTTATCGATGTTTTGTTTCGCAGGTTGAGCCAAAATATGTCAGTGAAGCACTAAATGATGAGGCCTGGGTGAGTGCCATGCAAGAAGAACTTCTGCAGTTTAAGAAGTTGGGTGTATGGACTCGATTGATAGACCTAAGGTGCTAAAGTCATTGGCACCAAATGGGTACTAAAATGCAAGAAGGATGACCAAGGAGTCATTATCAGGAAGAAAGCTCGACTGGTGGTTCAAGGTTTTCGTCAAGTCGAGGGAATTGACTATAATGAGGTGTTTGCACCCGTGGCAAGGATGGAAGCTATTCGTATCTTCCTTGCCTATGCATCGTACATGAAGATTAAGTCTACCAATTAGATGTGAAGAGTGCATTCCTTCATGGGAAAATCAAGGAAACAGTCTATGTAAGTCAACCCGAGGATTTGAAGACCCTTATCATCGGGATGAGTTTACAAGCTCGACAAAGCTTTATATGGGCTTCATCAAGCTCCTCGAGCTTGGTATGAGAAACTCTCGACTCATCTTGTGAAACACGGCTTTCGCAGGGGAGTCATTGACTGTACACTGTCTATTAAAGAAAAGGATGGCGACCTACTACTTGTACAGATTATGTTGATGACATAATCTTCGGGTCAAAGAACGAAGAGTTATGCAAAGAGTTTGAAGCAGTGATGAAGAAAGAGTTTGAGATGAGGTGCTATGGGGGAGATGAAGTTCTTTCTTGGGTTACAGGTGGATCAAACACCTAATGGGATCTTTCTAACAGACCAAGTATGTAGGAGACATTCTCAGTCGCTTTGACATGGAGAATGCTTCTGCTGCTGGGACTCCACTTGCTACGAATCATGATATAGCACCTGATGAGAATGGAGATCTTGTAGATGCCACTATGTACGAGGAAGGAATGATTGGATCCATCATGTATCTCACTGCCTCAAGACCTGATATCATGTATGCGACATGTTTATGTTCTAGATATCAGGCTAAACCTAAGGTCAATCATCTGATCGGGGTCAAAAGGATTTTTCGCTATCTAAAGGGTACACCCACACTGGGGTTGTGGTATCCTCATGATGATGATTTTGAGCTCACGGCGTATAGTGACTCGGACACGGAGGCTGCAAGATGAACTACAAGTCTACATCAGTGGGGTGTCAATTCTTAAGGAGAAGATTAGTTACCTGGCAGTGTAAGAAGCAGACATCGGTTGCATTGTCACCTGTGAAGCCGAATATGTTGCTGCTGCAAGTTGCTGTTCACAAATCATTGGATTCAACAGCAAATGCGGGATTACGGTTTAAAATTCTCATCTACCTATTTTTTGTTGATAACTCTGCTGCAATTGCAGTAACTAAAAATCCGGTTCAACATCCTAAGACCAAACACATCGGTATTAAATACCACTTCATAAGAGACTGTTTTGAAAAGAATAATTGATGTGGTTAAAATTAATATTGATTTTCAACGTGCTGACCTCTATACTAAAGCCTTGATAAACCACGTTTTCAATATTTGCTAGAGGTCAACGGCGTTAAAAAGAAAAGTGAGGTAATTCCTGAAGATAATAATGTGTAGTCCGATGTAGTTTAGTTAAAGTTTATTTTATTTTAGTTATCTGTTTTATTTTCGTCTTTATATTAAACTCATGTTATTTTGCTGTTTATTAAAATCCAAAAATAATTAAACCAGAAATGATTTTAGAATTTTAGGGGGAGAATATGTCAGCAAGTTACATTAAAAAATAAAAAAAAATAAAAAAAAATTAAAAAATATAAAATGAGGAGAAGGGGTAACTAGCTGAGATAAGGTAGATTGTGTCTGTGATACCGATTCAATACCTTTGGAACATGATAGTACACAGGAAACAATCAAGAGGGACTTTAAAAATTTAAGTTTTGAAAAGATGCAAAAGTTCAAAGTATAAGTCTGTGTAGTCTAAGCAATATAAAAAGGGAAGATGATAGAAAACTGGCAACTCCTAAGGTGACACAAAGAAAGTAGACTTAGAGGCTGCTAGCCACAAATGATATGTTGGTAGATTCAACACAATAGACAATTAGACCTGATTGGTGATCTCAAGATCAAACTAAGTTGTTCAACCGACTGTGGGCTTCCATCTTATCACTGGTTAACACAATCAAATATAGTCCAATAAGGGGTAATGAGCATTTAAATGCCACAAATGTGTGCGGATGACCATAATTAGAGCAAAGCAAGAAAAAATGAAAGACAAATGCAATAAAGCTAATGACTTATGTTGTTGGTGCATATTGTGTAAAATAAAATAAGCTGCTCTAACAAGGAGATAGGTTGTGTGCCTCTCTGCTGTGCGATGGCACTGACCTGAGGATAAGCATAACCTAGATATTCTAGAATTTATTGTTGTTTGCCACCTCTCTGTTGTGCGATGGCACAGACCTGAGGACAGGCTTCTCTTTGAAAGCTCTAAGAATAGTCTCTTCTTGTAATAATACCCGTAGACCGCTCAAAACCTCTGACGAATGTTGATTACCATATAAGTGTGGGATCCACAAATGTTAGCTGAAATAATTAAACCTAAATCAGTCATAGTCTGCGTCAAAAGTCTGTGTATGGATTCTCAGAGTTCAAATCAATGTGAAAATCTAAGAGTTCAGTATGATTTCCTTAAGTTGCTAACGACTCTAGATGAACACCGAGAATTTAAGCATCAAAAAGTTTTAATAACAAGTCCCAAATGATTTGATGTTCCTGTATGATTCCAAAATTGAATTGGTCCAGATATGGTCAATCTAAGTTGAAGCTGTCTACTCCCAAACCAAATCCCTTAGATTTCCATCTTAGGGTTTTATCTCTCACAAAAAGTCCAAAAATAAACTTTATTTGTGTAGTTAGTTTAAGTTTCTATGTTAATCTTTTAATTTGTGTTTCTGTCGGACTACATCAGGGAAATCAGAAGGGAATTAACTTACCTAAAAGGCTCATGTCTGAGATGGCCACATGTTTTTCAAAGTTTAAAAAGTCACGTCTGAAGTGACTGAATTGGTTATGAGCTTATAATGTTATTATCAAAAGTGAAAAGGGTCTTAATAGTAAAATGTTCAAAATGACTGTAAACTCACTAAGTGTGACCCATTCGCACGAGTGGATCATGGTTATGGACCAACTATGCGAATGGGGCTTCCAATCGGCCGAATGGACATGAGAATGATCCATTCGACCGAATAGAAGGGGGAGAATGAAACAGTAGACCGACTGAGGCTCAGTCGGTCAACTAAAGATGCGAATGAAGGAGACCGAATGAGGCAGTCACCGACTGAGACTCAGTCGCCGACTGAATGCGATTGGCTAGGCCAATCGTACGACTGAGACTCAGTCGCCCGATTGAACTGAGTGAATGAGGCCAGTCGGCTATTGAACCTAGGTTCAGTATTCAGGGCCTCAGTCGATCACATGTTCCTCATCACACCAAAATCGCACTCAAATCGCACTCTTCCTGTTACTCTGTCAAAATTGCTACAGATCCTGATTTACATTGCTGTTAAGTTTCTTACATTCGAGTGACGATTTACAGGTACATTACTCTTTGAATCTTACCAAAATTAGCAGATTACCGAACCTACAATAGAGACACTCGATTGAATCAAGAACTGAACTGTGAAATGACCTAATCACCTATGTAAATTAAGCAAAATGTTAAAATGAGTTTAATAGCTTATTAGTGATAAGTAGACGAGGCTAATGGACTATTAAACACTGTTAAATGACTTAAATTGGTCAAGATTCGACCCACAGGCGATCGAACAGTGGGGCAAGCGATTGGTCATTCGAATGAACTCCAATCGCATGATTTAACCTTCGATTGGGTCATTCGGCCGAATGAACCACCCGAATGAGTCCAGTCGGCCGATTGAACTCAATCGCAAGTCTCAATCAGCCGATTGAACTCAATTGCATGTCTCAATCAGCCGATTGAACTCAATCGCATGTCTCAATTAACCGAATGAACTCAGTCGTACTTAAGAACAACCGAATGACTCCAGTCGCATGATTCTTTCGCATGAATGAATCAGAATGGAAGTGAAACACTACACTTAGAACGAAATTCCAATGTATTATGTACTAATGATCAGGTGCTTTTTGTTTCAGGAAAAATGGCTGACCGATGGTCTCTTAATCCAAAGCACAACATATATGCCCATTTGGACCACACGACTCGGAACGGGGCCAAGTTCTCCGATATTATAGCCTTCCTCAAACGCTCACGGATACATAAGGCTATATCTACGCCGTGCACGCCTTACAAATCACTACACCAGGCATTCTGGGAGAATGCCTCAATGGATCGTTCTCGTGAGCCATACAGCATCAGAAGCACCATTTTGGGTCAAGCTATCGACATTACCGCTACTGACATCCAAAGAATCCTTGAGTTTGGGGATGACTCTACTCACCCCACTAAGTTACATCCTTTGACAGTGAGAGGATGTTTCCTCCGAATCAAGTATGCGGGGCACATTAACTCGGGGGTGCGAAATAAGAGCAACCTGTGCCCACAATACAAATATCTGGCACATGTGATTCTTAAGTGCATCGCTTCGAGAAGGGGTGGTTTCCATGACCTATCAGATCAGATACAGAATGCCTTCGTGGCTCTGGTGCTGAACCACCCTTTCAGCTTCTCTAATATGATCTTTGCTTATTTGGTAGAGAACATTGAAACAAAAGGGAAAGAAGGTTTTTGTATGTATCCAAGATTTCATCAGATGATATTCAATGAGAAGCTGCCTCAGGTCCCCAAGGAAAGTCACGATGTAGTGACTTTGGAACTTATGGATGACACTACCTTGGGTAGGATGGTGGTGTACCAGGGCAAGCAAGTTAAGCCCCAGGCAAAGAGGCTGATTGGCCATTTAGTAGATGAAAGTTATGTGGCACCGGGGAGACGCCAATGGCGTCACGAGGACAGTGACTCCGACGTGGAGCCAATTGTCCTACCTACTGATGATTCAGATGATGACGATAGTAGGGGTGCCGAAGACAATAGGCCTGTTCCACAGAGCGGCACTACGTCTGATGTTGTGCCTCCAGCATACGCCCCGGCTGCAGAAGTTACCGAATCAGCTGGGTTTCATCACGATTTTGTCCTTGAGACAGAAGAAGAAGAAGAAGAGTCTGATGAGGAGCCCCTCACCAGGACTTTGGGAAGTAAAGTGGTTCCCACAGTACATGGGCTTCGGGTGGTTGGTGAGCACCCAAGAGACTCTGGAGCGACAGAGACCGACCCGACCTATGTTCCAGGGTCAATCGGCAGGGTCGGAGGGGGAGCATCCACCTCGAAGGGAACGAGGAGAAAACGGATGGCTCAACCCCATGGGTAGAAACCTAAGAAGAAGCGGTTGACATTCATCACTACTACCTCAGCCACTACCACCACTACCACCTCTTCAGACACACCATCCACCACCATAGCCACCACAGCCCCCACAGCAACCGCAGACACCACCAGACCGACCACCACAAGACAGATCCCAGCCACCACTACATCATTCACCCCACACTCACCACCACTATCATCCTAACCTGACCCGATATTCACCACGGCCACCACCACCACCACTAGCCACCAAACCGAGCCCTCAGCCTATCTCTCATTCACCTACAGATCACCTCTACCTACAGTCACGATAGAAGAACAGTTGTCGGCACTAAACAGAATGGTAATGCGTTTGCTGGCTGCCGATGAGGAAAAGGCCTCCCAAATCCGCCAGCTTATTGACCTGACTGCTGCACAATCTCACCAAATCGCAGAGCAGGCTCAAGTGATAGAAAGGCAGGCCCGACAGATGACTGCCCAGAGCAACGAGATAGCCATTCTCCAAGCTCAAAGCGTCACCTCATGGAAGAAAATAGAAGAGTTGGAAAAGGCTAAAAAGACCATTTTGCTAAAGCTGAAAGGATCAAAGGAGGATCCTTTAAAGATAAGGGATGGGGACAGAAATGATGATGATAATGAAGATGATGAAGACCATGATGATAATGAGAGTGAAACTGATGAAGAGAAAACCGAAGAATGGCATGAAGATGAAGACACTGACGGAGGAGAAGCAGCTGAATCTGTCTCAGCTCCAGGGGAAGAGAAAAGATCAAAGAACAGATAAGATCAGTCAGCTTCTGCTTCTGCACCTTCACGTGATGAGCCGAGTATTCAGGATAAAAGTAAATAGTAGATGTTTATGTATTTATTTACTTTTGTATTCTGTATTGAAAAACCATGTATTAAATGTTTATATTAAGTTAATGCATTTCGTTTGATAAATTACTAATGATTTGAGTGTGAAATGTGTAAATCAAACAGATCCAAAGTACAAAAGAGATGAGTTTGATATTGCTCCCCTTCAACAGGTCAAGTCTCAACTCACAATGATTCTTGATCTGCAAGGAATTATAAGAAGGTCTGTGAGTTATACCCCTGAAGAAGGGGAAATAATTCATGACCTATCTAACGAGAAACTGGCAGAGATGTTCAGACTCAATCCTGATGAAATTGTCAAGGATGCTCCAACAGTTGATTCAACCAGTGATGAAGAACTAAATGATGTTGATGAAGTTGAGGTTGAATATATTACAGCAGAAGAGTACCCTCAGTACGCTGACAACGAGGGTAATGTGGTCCCCAATCTGGGTGAGTCCCTAGTCAGTGATATGTTTGAGGTACTAGACAAGATGGAGCAGGAAACAGGAAAGACCAGAGGAACAGCCCAAGCCTCAAATAATGACGTAGACACTCGAAAGGCTGAGTGGGCTACCTATTTTGAAGAAGTTAGAGCCCAGCGTGCTGCACCAAAGAAAGATGCCTACACCAAGCTCTACAGAGTCAAGAAACACCATAAGGTTTCAGGCAGGATTATTGCATGGGCTTATTTTGATGACCTTAACGCGTATGCAGTTAAGAGGGAACAGGGCATAGAGTACTTCAGATTTCCACATGATCTGAAGACTCTACCTGGTTTTGAGCTCACCAGCTGGCTAAGCTAAATCTGCTGTATGCTGATCCACGAAAAATGTCAGGCTGGTTCGAGGCTGCCCTGAAGAAGGAGTACCACACCAGATGGGTTAACTTCAGACCACAACGGCCTATGAGGTATCTAAGAAGGTCTGAGGTTGATGCCAGCATTGGCAAGCCCAAGATTGTGTTGAAATGGAGTCCTCCAAGCACTATGTCGAGAATCCCTCTCAGGGAAATGCCACAGGACTTCACTCCACACTTCAAATGGTGGTACTATGATTGGAGAACTGCTGAAGCTGTCATAGTTCTGAATAAAGAGGGCCAAATGGATACTATCAGGGTATTCGACCCGATGTGGCTAACCAACTTGTCTGCTAATGATGTCTATACATTATACAAGTGGCCACTGTTCTATGACACACAAGACATTGTACAAGCCCTCCAGTTACAAAACGTTATACGACTTTGTTTTGCGTTTGAGATTCACGCAGGAGTCACTAAGGAGGAGAAGTACAAGAAGTATAAGGAGGTTATGCAGAAGACAAGAGACTAGATAGATCTAGGTCCAAGGGGGAGTTTGTTGATGCATGTATATGTCCCTAGATCATGATTTGAAATGTAATGAAGCTTGTCTGTCTGAGTATGATGTAATCTGTATTGATTAATGAAATGACATAAATTGTTTGTTACTTGTGATGTTTAATATCTCATTAATGAGTCGTGATTGAATTGATTGGGTTTATGATTGCTTGAATGGTTGCACATCATGTTATATTAATTAAAACATTCAAACCTAACTTAATGAAGTTCTCATGCGAATGGCTCACGCGAATGAACCATACGCATGGATAACTTCACACGATTGACTCAGTCGCACGACTGAACCAGGAGACTGGATCAGTCGTACGATTGCAACATAAGATTGGCTCAGTCGCACGACTGAACACTCAGTCGTACGAATGAATCAACCGCATGGTTCAATCACACGACTGAACCAGACTAATGGTTCAGTCGCACGATTGAATAATACCAACCTATAAATACAACTAAATTCGTGGAAAATAGAACTCTCGATGATTTTACGATTCCAGACGTACCCTAGCCGTCCAGAAACCTTCCAATTTGTTCTCCAAGTTCATAGAACACATTAGATCGATTCCCAATTGATTTCTAACGTTAGTTTCAATTCTTGATTGATTCTTCGTGTGTTCTCACTGATTGGATCGCCAATCAAAATAGGATTCCGCACTATTTGATCTGGTTTACACGTTAATCTCTAGGTATTTCAGTCAAATACCAGGTCCTAACATGTCCATACACCCAAGTAGGGCTTGTGCACTCGGAGAAAAGCGTAGTTTATTTTACTGACTTCCGGGGAAAGTGTAGATGTAAGTTTTGATGTGGAAGATTACCGGGAGTTTATATAAGTTGACTTTTGAGGTCATACAGGTGATGTTGGGCATGATGTTGATGTATGATGTTATATGTTTATGCATGATGTATGCTATGTATGTATGATGCCCTATATGATGATGATGACTGTGTATGATAATGTTCCTTATTATGTATGTTTATCTTTCCCATGACTTTACATTGAATGTTAATTAAATGAAATGAAAGTATTATGTAATGTAAAGTGAAAGATAATGAAAAGATGAACATGATGAATGAATGCATGCATTAATAAACGAATGAATGTAAAGAAGGCTTGCAAGCTAATGTATGGAGGTGCACACCTAATGAAGGGTGTTAGCTCAACGGTGTGCTACCCCGAAAGGATGCACACTAGGGTCCAATCTTTGTGATTGACCATATGTATGGGATCCTTGACGCTTGCCCTAGGTGTTAGAGTCAGCTTCGTGCACAATGTTCGAGGTCTATGAAAGACCTCAGGCCCAGTTACCAGCTTCGTGTATAATGTTCGGGGTACAACATAAGGCATTGATCCGGAATGAAAGAGAAAAGATAAGTGGTGAATGTACTTGCCCTAGGTACTAGAGTCAGCTCAATGCCCAATGTTCGAGGTATATGAAATACCTCAGGCCCAATTACCCGCTTCGTGCACAATGTTCGGGGTAATGTACATGCATCGAAAGTAATGAACGTACGAGTGAAATAATGAAAGTATGAACGATTAATGAAGATAGTAATGATGTCATCTATGTGTACGTATGATGTATGATCACATGAAAGTAAAGAACGGTTTTAACGAAAGAAAAGTATGTTTTAATATAAAACTAGAACTCACTCAGCAATGCTAACTTTTATGTGTTTCCAGTTGGCAGGTAATGATTGCTGAGGATGACACGAGGTGGCTACTTAGCTCTTTTGGGAAGGCATCCATTTTTATGACGCTTTTATGATGTAATGCAACATATATTTTGTAACTGGATAACGATGTATTGTTTAGCAAAAGCCCTTATAATGAAATGAAATGTCATTTTTGAATGTTTCTGCTGCAGCATTTATTTAACTTAAATGTAATTATATGTTTTATGTGCAATGATCTACCAGCTGTAAGCGTTCCGGGAACGAGGCCTTACAAGTTGGTATCAGAGCCAAAGTTTAAGTGAAACGGGTAAATTTTCAAAATAAACCTAAACTGAAAATGGGATGGAAAAGGGAAGGGATGCCAGTCTGAGTAGGTGCGTGCCATCAGGTGTTTTCGTAATGATGAACGGTATTACGTGTGCATGGTATTTGGTTTATGTGTTGTTTGTAGATTTAAATATTGATGTAGTCAGGATAGGTAATGCTTGGGATATGAAGAGTAAAGTAAGTGGCTAATCACAACTAGCCATTGTAATTAGGGACTTACTATACTTGAGATAAACTGAGTTGTTCCCTTGAATGACCGTGTTGGTGTTTGAATCTTTCAGTGTGCGTGTGAATGGCTAGTGGTAGATCTTCAAAAACCTATCGTGGTGGCGGTCGAGATGGGCTTGGTGCTGAGCCGCAACCCAAGAGAGGAAGTTCAAGAGTTGAAAAGGTGGTTCCTGAAGAACTCGAGACCCCTCATCCGAAGGTGGTGATGAGAGTGCAAACCTAAGGGCCTCGGTGAAAGAGGCTGTGGTTGAAGAGGTGCATCAGGTCATGTAGACGATCTTACCGTCTGTAGTGACCGAAGTTATAAAGGTTGTACGGGAAAGGGAAAGGAAGAGAGGAATAGGTCGTCGAGAGGACGGGAGTAACCAGAGCCTGAAACGGTTCTCTCTGATGATGAAGAAGAAGAGATGCAAGCCCCCTAATTTTGATGGTAACGACACTGTTGCTGCTGCTCACTGGTGGGTGAGGGAAATGGAGGCTATTCTTGATATCAGCAAGTGTTAGGAGGACTAGAAAGTGAAGTTTGCTATCCACTTGTTTGTGAACTCGGCTCTTTGTTGGTGGGACAATATTGTTCAAGCCGAGGGTAGCCGGGAAATAGGAAGGATGAGGTGGGAGGAATTTAAGAAGATGGTGATTGAGGAGTTCTGTCCTCACAGAGAAATGGATAAGTTGAGAGAGAGAGTTCCTGCAGTTGGAGGCGGGAATGATGACACATCAGCAGTATACTACCAAGTTCAACGAGATGGCGAATCTGGTGCCGAATCAGGTGACACCTCTGTCTCGAAAGATCAAGAGGTATACTCAGGGCTTGCCGGCGGATATTCGCAGGCACATGATCGCTACCCGACCGAGCACGTTTAGGTCGACGGTTTACTTGGCAGGGAGATTGTATGATGAGAGGTTGTAGTGGTAGTGGTGGAAGGTAGAAAGAAGGGCGATGGTGTCCAGAACTAGAAAAGGGAAGAGGTTTGGTCGGGGTGATGCCTCGATGGGTAACAAGAAGGCATGGGTGGACGATCGCCGTGTAGTCACACCGTGTACGGGATCGAAGAAGTGTGGCAGTTGTGGGAAGGAGAACAGTGGCGACTGTAGATGGGGGTTAAACGTTTGGTTCAAGTGTGGGAAGCCTGGTCATATGGCTAGAGACTGCAGGGGTACAAGGTGTTTCAACTGTAGGGAAGGTGGTAATATGAGTAAAGATTGTAAGAAGCCGAGGACTGAGGGTTCCGGGGTGAAGAAGACGGGGAGTGAAGGACCAAGGGCAAGCTCCAGGGCATTCACTATGACACAGAAGGAGGCTAGGACGGACCCTGATGTTATGTCCGGTCCGTTTCTAGTGAACCAAACTTTAGCTTCTGTGTTATTTGATTCTAGTGCCGGTAAAAGTTTTATCTCTGTTGCTTCCTGTGCTAAGCTGCCTCTTAGTAGTAGATGTGTTGATGCGCCCTTTGATGTAGAAATTGCCATAGGTAAGTCTACCATGATTTTCGAGGTGTTAGAGGGCTGTGATGTTGAACTAGAAGGCCATAAATTTCCTGTGAGACCGTTCGTGATGACCTTGGGTGGTTTCGATTTTGTTTTTGGGATGGATTGGTTAGCGGACTTTGAGGCGAACATTGTGTGTCGTAAGAAGATAAAATTGTCTGGCAGCGCCTGACGGGAGTAAGGTGATGGTTTATGGGGATCAGGTCACAACGATCCTAAAAGTAATCTCAATGGCGATGGCGGGAAAGTGCATGAGACGTGGATGTAGTGCCTACTTGGCCTATGTGAAGGATGTGGATACGCCAGCACCATAACTGTCTGATGTAATGGTTGTGTGTAACTTCCCAGATGTGTTCCCAGAAGATTTACCAGGAGTGCCACCTGACAGAGAGATTGAGTTATTGATTGATCTGATACTGGTTGCCCAACCGGTTGCCAAGGCACCGTATTGGTTGGCTCCGACGGAGATGAAAGAACTGATGGAACAGTTGCAAGAGCTGCTTGATAAGGGGTTCACTAGGCCGGTATCTCTCCTTGGGGTGCTCCGGTCGTGTTTGTGAAGAAGAAAGACGGTAGTATGAGGATGTGTATTGACTACCGTGAGCTGAACAAGTTGACGGTCAACAACCGATACCCCTTACCATAAATCGATGATTTTTTTGATTAGCTGCAAGGTGCCAATTGGTTTTCAAGGATAGACCTTCGATCGGGCTACCATCAGTTAAATATGAAAGAGTAGGATGTCCCTAAAACAGCTTTTCGCATGTGTTATGGTCGCTACGAGTTTCTTGTCATGTCTTTTGGTTTGACCAATGCGCCAGCTGCTTTTATGCATTTGATGAATCAAGTGTGTCGGCCGATGTTGGATAATCAGTGATTTGGTTTATTGATGATATCCTTAGTTATTCGAAGAGCAAGATAGAGAATGTCGGTCACATTCGAGAGGTTCTGCAAATGCTGAGAAGGGAGAAGATGTACGCCAAGTTCTCTAAGTGCGCGTTCTGGTTGCGCGAAGTTAAATTCTTGGGTCATATGGTGAATCCTGATGGTATTATGGTGTACCCGGCAAAGGTGGAGGCAGTGATGCAATGGAAGTCTCCAAAGACGCCATCCGAGATTCATAGTTTCTTGGGTTTTGCGGGCTACTGCAGAAGATTTATTCAAGACTTTTCTAAGATCACTTCTCCACAAACTAAGTTGACCCGGAAAGATGTGAAATTTGTATGGGGTCAAGCTCAAGAGAAGGCATTTGAAGAATTGAAGGCGAGGTTGACTCAGGCTCATGTTCTGTCATTACCCGATGAAAGTGAAGATTTGGTGGTTTATTCTAATGGTTCCTACTCGGGGTTAGGGCGTGTATTAATGTAGAGAGGAAGGCTTATAGCCTACGTATCCTGACAATTGAAGGTTCATGAGGTCAATTATCCTACTCACGATTTGGAGCTAGCAGTCGTGGTCTTTGCGTTAAAGATTGGAGGCACTACCTTTACGGGATGAAGTGAACCATATTCACTGATCACAAGAGTCTGAAGTACTTCTTGAGTAGAAGGACTGAACATGAGGCAGAGAAGATGGTTGGAGCTCATAAAAGATTATGACTGCGAGATCCATTACCATCCAGGCAAAGCCAATGTGGTGGCGGACGCCCTTAACAAAAACGAGAGACCCGAGCTGATTCGGGAGAAAGCGTATTAGCTAATCATGACCTTTGACTTAATGAAGCAAGTTAAAGAGTTTCAAGATGAGGAATTAAAGGAAGATCATCTTAACTCAGAAATAATGAGAGGTCTAGTTGTGGAACTGGGTGAAAACACACTTGCTGTTAAAACCTGGTTTGGACGAATGTGGATTCCTCATTTTGGGGGTCTATGGGTGAAGATTTTGGATGAAGCTCACAAGACTCAATACTCCATTCATCCAGGTGGCACAAAGATGTACCAAGATATGAAGAAGGATTATTGGTGGCCGGGTATAAAACACGATGTGGTGGAGTATGTGAGTAAATGCTTTACTTGTCTACAGGTGAAGGCCGAGCATCAGAAGCCATATGGGAAGATCCAACCCTTGGATATACTGGAATGGAAGTGGGAGCACATCACCATGGATTTCAGTACGAAGCTGCCATGTACTCCGAAAGGGTACGATGCTATATGGGTGATTGTTGACCTTCTGACAAAGAGTGCTCTCTTCCTACCAATCCGCGAGACATATTCATCTGAGAGGTTGGCAGATCTATTCATCAAGGAGATTGTAACTCGTCATGGTGTACCTGTGTCTATTTGTATGATCGTGACACCCGGTTTACATGTTAATTCTCGAAGAAATTCCACGACGCTATGGGGATGAGGTTACACATTAGCACGACTTATCATCCCTAGACGGATGGTCAGTCCGAAAGGACCATTCAGACATTAGAGGATATTCTTCAGGCATGTGTCATTGATTTTGGGGGAATTTGGGAAGACCACTTACCGTTAGTTGAATTCTCATACAATAACAGTTATCATGCCAGCATTGGTATGCCACCTTATGAGATGCTATACGGTAGGAGATGCAGAACACCCGTCTGTTGGGGTGATATTGGTAAAAAAGAACGAGGGAGCGTCAAAGTAATCGAGGATACGACTGAGAAGCTTGAAAGGATCAATGCCTTCATGAAGGTAAAAATTCGTATGCTGACAAACGACAAAGACTGATTGAGTTCCAGGTGGGTGACCGGGTTATGTTGAAGGTCTCTATTGGACCAAAAGAACCAATGAGCCAGATCAGAAAAACCTTTAAGTCCCACAGACATCAAAACAACTAAAGTGGTCTACAACAACTGAAGACAAAGTATGAAGACAAAGTCTGAAGGCAAAGTCTGAAGACAAAGTCTGAAGGCAAAGTCTGAAGACAAAGTCTGAAGACAACAGCTGAAGACCAGTCTGAAGACCAAGTCTGAAGACAAAGTCTGAAGACAAAGTCTGAAGACAAAGTCTGAAGACAAAGTCTGAAGACAAAGTCTGAAGACAAAGTCTGAAGAGAAAGTCTGAAGACAAAGTCTGAAGACAAAGTCTGAAGACAACAGCTGAAGACAAAGTCTGAAGACAACTGCTAAAGACAAAGTTTGAAGACCAAGTTCTCAGAAGTTGTCACAACAGCTGAAGTAGTTCTTTTTCAGTAGTTATGATGGTTTACTTTTTAGTAGTTTGTAATCAGTAGTTTTATTTTATGTAAAACATCTAAAGTTCTTACACTTCAGATGTTATAACTTAGTAATTGTAATTTTAGCTTGTACTTAGCTTTTTGTGAAGGTGTCCTCAGTTGTCGTGGACATCTTCAGTAGTTTAGTCTACTTTCAGTTGTTTGTATAAATCAGTTAGCTGTCACTATCAAGTGACATCAGCTGATGTCACATTCCTTTATAAAAGGAATGTTGACCTAATTTCTTGGAAGCCGAAGCTTGTGCGTGAATAAAAATATTCTCTTTGCAGAAACCTGTCTCTCTCTATAACTGTCACTGTTTGATTGAATATTCATTTTATTCTTGCTTAAATTTCGTCTAATTCTTGTTCTATTCTGCTACAAGTCTTAATCTAATTGATCAAACTAGATCCCGATCCTTTCAAATGGTATCAGAGTGAGATTAATCATTGATCAATTTAACAATTGATCATTGAAACTGCTCATTTGATATCTAAGTTTGATCGAATTAGCAAATTTTCAAGAATTGGTTATAGAGTTTGATTATCTGTTGCTTCATGTGAATTAATTTGAGATTCGTCTTGTTTCAAACGAGTTGTTGAGTTTTTGAGCTAGATCTGTTAAAATTTCATTGAACCTGTTTGAATTGGTGAAAATGGCTACATCAATCAATGATCCTCACAATAGGCTCCTCAACAAAGCCTCCGATGCTTGTTAGGAGTGAGTATAACATATGGCAACGCCAAATGCTCCAACACCTGTCTATCAACAGTTCAGGTTATTGGAAATCTGTGGATCACGGACCATATAAGCCTATGGTGAGTAATCTAGAAACCAATGAGATGGTTCCAAAGAATAAAGAGCAATACTCAGATGAATATCTGAAACTGTTTGAAATTGATGCTAAAACCCATGGAATTCTAGCCATGGCACTGCTTAATGAAATCTATTCTGGACTTATGCATCATGAAACTGCTCATGACCTCTGGGTTGCTCTGAAAGAACAATTAGGAGAAACTGATGAGGTCTTGACAAACAACAGGGAGATCCTTACCCAGCAATATGAGACATTCTCTCATAGAAAGGGTGAGTCACTGACTCAACAGTTTGAGCGATTTTCTAGTTTGATATCTGAACTGAAAATGGTTAAACATGAATATACAAATAGTCAGATGAACAACAGATTCCTCAGATCCCTGCCTGAGAGATGGGACACATATACTATTGTCCTACGCTCCAGTGCAAATCTGAACAATCTATCTCTCACCCAACTTCATGGGAAACTGTTAACATTTGAAAGAGAGATAGAACAGAAAAGGAAACTGGCATGATCTGGGAAGCTCACTGATGATTTCGTACTAGGGAATACTGCTCTGGTCGGTCATGAGTCAGAATATGCTGCATCAGAAAGTTCTTATGATGAGCATATAGATTTCTCTTCAAACAGTGGAGATCCTGCTTTTGTTGGCGTTGATAGTAATTCAGGGTGTAGTAGTGATAATTTGTGCTTTTTGATGGATGATTTGAAAGGAATTGCAGATGATGGTCTGGAAGAGATGGATATTTTGAGCCAAATAGATTAATCAATATCAGATCTCAAAATTTTACAAAAGGACAGGTAGAAATTTCCTGGTCTTCTGGAAAAACAAAGTTGGTTTTGACAAGAGCAAGTTGAGGTGTCTCAAGTGCCATAGACTTGGACATTTTGCAAGAGAGTGTAGATCATCTGGATCTAACTCTTCTGCACCCTTGTGAGCTTTCCATGCAATAGCTCACAAAACAAAGGGCAACATTCTACCAGTTCTAGTCATCATTCACAAATTCAATCATCTCCTGCATATTTTGTCCCTCAAGGTCCAATGCCATATCCTTATCCTTTTCTTACATGCCTCAGTCCAGTCAGGTTCCAGTACCCATAGCTCAACAACCACATGCCGTACCTAGCCTCAACCATCTCAATCAAATCAACCATCTCAATCTCAATCACATCAAAGCTTTTTCACACTTGGAGTTGTTGACTGGAGTAGCTTACCAGATGATCTTTCTAGTTATCCTGAACAATTGTTTTCTGGTGCTGGTCAACATGGTGGTGAAAATCCTTTTGGAAATCTTTCTCTTATGGACCTGGAGTCTACTGATGGTTCATGCTCAAATGATTCATCATCATAGGTATCTTCTGAGGCTAAGGCCAAGTTGTGTTCTGAGTCATGCATAGCTGCTTTTGTCTCGATTAGAGAAGCAAATGTAGCTTTAATTAATCAAAATCTTGACCTAGAGAAACTGATTTCCAAAAGAAAAGCTGAGTTTGAGTCTGTCTTAAATGAAAAAGATGATGAGATTTACAAATTAAAATTCCAATCACTGATGAAAAGGCAAGGTAGAGGTCAATTTAGAGAATCATATGAATCTCAAAGAAACACTTGCAGCTACTCAAGTAGAGTGTGAACGTTGGGTAACATCCTGCAAGGGGTTTGAAATGCTTCTCAACAAGCAAACAACTTCAAATGTGAAGTTTGGGATTGGGTATATCACACTGTACCTCCTACAGATTTTACTCCCAAGATAGAAGTAAAATCTGAAAGTGAAAGCAATTCCCAACCACATCATCATGTGTCTCATCCTCAAGTGATAATCCAAAATCAGAGGATGAAGTCAGTATAGTACCTCAGCTAATCAATTTGTTGATGGTCTCACTGCTGAACACATGATCAAAGAAAAACTGAGCACTTCAGGTGTTGTCTCACAAAGTATTCAAAGTACTGAAGGGCAAGTAACAACACCTGAAGAGCATTTCAAACTAAATGAAAACAAACATGGTTTGACAACTGCTGAAGAATCTATCAGGAAATCCAAAAGTACTGATAGAAAACTTCTGAAGAACAATCTTCAGTTGTTACAAATCCTTTAGTACTTAACATAAGTACTACGAGGAAGAAAGTACTGAAGAACACACCTTCAGTAGTTTCATCTTCTTCAGCAGTTGAACAACAAAAGATGAAGAAAAAGCCATGTGAAATATATGGTCTATTCAATCATCTCACTGATGAATGTTGGTACAAAAAGGGTTCCAAATTCAACAAAGATAAAATCATTAAAAAATTAATAAAATGAAAGATGAATTTGAAACCAAGTTTGTACCACAAACATCTCAAACTGATAACCCAAAGTTCTTACAAAAATCTAAAAAGAAGGAAGGGGTTTATCATAAAACAACTGAAAGTAATCTTCATGGAATATCAAAACACCAGACTAAGTCTGTGTCTTTCAAAAAGGAGGACACGGTGAGTCACAGGAACCAATCAAAAACAAGTACTGATGTGTCTGCTGAACTGAAGGCTTTAACAACCAATCAGAAACACTTGCTATGATGGTTCAACATCTGTTGGGGAGAGTTAACCAAATAGATGTACCACTGAAAAGGAAAACTAAGCCAAAATCAAAGGAATCCTTTTCAGCACCATCTCCACCTTCAAAGGCTGTTAATCATGACAAATCAGTTAGTATAAAATCTGTTGATGTGAACAGACCCAAAACCAAAATGGTTTGGGTCTCAAAAGCTAACTAGTTTCTTATGAAAAATTTAGGGTTCTTCGGCATGCCATAGAAGCATCTGGTATATGGACAGTGGAGGATCTATGCATATGACAGGAGCAGTTCTCTTCTTCATGACTACTCTCAAGGAAAGAAGGGATTTGTATCTTTTGGTAATGATGCTAAGGGTTACATCATCGGCAAAGGCTTTGTGTCAAATGGTGAAATAAGATTTGATGATGTTAACCATGTGGAGATCTCAAGTACAACTTGTTGAGTGTCAGTCAATGTGTGATAAAGAGCATGATGCACTTTTCACCAGCCAGAACTGTCGGATTCTGTCTTCCAATGTTTTGAGAATGATTGACAAGATATTGGATGAATATACTCTGCTGAAGGCCAATAGGATTGGAAGAGTATATGCCTTAGACTTATCAAAGAAAATTGATCTAAAAGGCCATCCATGTCTGTTCTCCAAGGCCTCTCCTCAGGAATCTGAACTATGGCACAGAAGGCTTGGTCATGTGAATCTTAAAAAAATGAACCAGCTTATCCAGCATGGTTTAGTGAGAGGTCTGCCATTAAAGGGGTTCAAATGTGATGGCAACTGTTCTACTTGTTTAAAAGGAAAGCAACACAAAGTATTATTCCCTTTAATAGAAGAACCAAAGTCCACTGCCTGCTTGCAATTACTGCATATGGATCTTTTTGGTCCAGTAAGAGTGATGAGCATGGCAAAGAAAAAACTGTCTGGTAATTGTGGATGATTATTCTAGATTTGTATGGACCTTCTTTTACATTCAAAAGATAAGGCTGGTCAAATCATCATCTACTTTGTGTTGTATGTGGAAAAGTAGTACTCCCTTCCAGTCAAGTGTGTGAGGAGTGATAATGACAAGAATTTAGAAACCACACACTTGATGAATTCTATTTATCTAAGGAATCAAGAGGCAGTATAGCATTCCAAGAACTCCTGAACAAAATGGAGTGGTGGAGAGAAAGAACAGGACCCTTATTGAAGCCGCAAGGTCAATGTTGGCTGATTCTGGTTTGCCACTAACCCTTTGGGCTGAAGCTGTCAACAAGCTTGCTATGTGCAAAATAGAGTGTTAGTAAATCAGAGGTTGATGAAGACTCCTTATGAAGTGTTACATCATTTGGCCCCTCTGATTTCCTTTTTTAGAGCATTTGGGTGTCCTTGTTACATTCTTAACACAAAGAATCCACTTCAGAAGTTTGAATCAAAGATGGATGCAGGGTACTTTGTTGGGTATTCATCTACTTGCAAGGCATACATAGTTTTTAATTGCAGAACAAAGATAGTTGAAGAAACCTTGCATGTAAAGTTTAATGAATCTCCAAAGGACAAAATCCCACAAAACCCTGTGGAGTTATTTGATTTGGACATACTGCAATATGTTCCTTATCAGTCTCCAGCTGTTGCAGATTCTGTGAATCCATCATCTCCTGCAACTAGTCATCCATCTGTGATACAAATGCAAGGTTTAGTGATCACCTGCCTGAGTCTACTAACTTGATGTTCCTGTAGCTTCAGCAGTTCCATCCACAACAAATGCTGATGAGATCTCTGAATCTCTACTTCATTTGAATTGCCATCTCATTCTAGGTTTCAAGAGTCTGGATCAACATCTGTTGCTGCTGAATCTCCTACAAACACTTGCACGGATCTTATGAGTACCAAGAACTGAGAATCACCCCATGTCTCATATCATTGGTGACATCAATGCTGGTGTTTCAACTAGACGTCAATTGTCCAATTTCTGCTTTTATGCTCTCTTCATCAGTCAGCAAGAGCCAAAGAACTATCATATTGCATTAAGAGACAGATTGGGTTGAAGCCATGCAACTTGAGCTTCTTCAGTTTCAAAAGTAGCAAGTGTGGGAACTGGTTCCTCTACCCCAAGGTAAGTGTGCAATAGGCACTAAATGGGTGTTTAGGAATAAAATTGATGAAAAAAGTCAAATTGTCAAGAACAGGACGGTCTGGTTGTACAGGTTTTTCACAAGAAGAAGGTATTGATTATGATGAAACCTTTGCCCTTGTAGCCAGACTGGAGGCAATCACATTGTTCTTAGCTTAGGCTGCTTTCCATAATCTTAAAGTTTTTCAAATGGATGTCAAAAGTGCATTCTTATATGGTAAAATAAAAGAAGAAGTTTATGTGTGTCAACCACGAGGTTTTGAAGATGATAAACATCCAGATTGGGTGTATAAGCTTGATAAGGCTCTTTATGGGTTAAAACAAGCTCCCAGAGCTGGTATGAAACACTGTCTAACTTTCTTCTTCAAAAGAATTTCACTAGAGGCTCCATAGATAAAACTTTGTTCATTAAGAAAGTAGGCATGCATAAGCTCCTTGTTCAAATTTATGTAGATGATATTATTTTTGCATCCTCTGATCCATAGTTGTGTGATGCCTTTACTAAGTTGATGCAACAAAAGTTTGAAATGAGTGCCATGGGAGAATTATAGTTCTTTCTGGGTTTGCAAATCAAACAAATGGCTGATGGAACTTTCATTCATCAGTCAAAATATACAAAGGATCTGTTGAAAAAGTTTGATTTACAAAATTATAAGCCCTGTTCTACTCCCATGTGCAGCACCACACAACTGGATGCTGATCAGAAAGTTAAAGCAGTTGATGAAACTCTTTACAGATGTATGATTGGTTCCTTGATGTACCTTACAGCTTCTAGACCAGACATTATGTTTGCAACTTGTGTCTGTGCTAGATTTCAGGCTACACCTAAAGTATCCCATATGATTGCAGTCAAAAGGATCTTTAGATACTTGCAAGGAACTCAATCTCTAGGACTTTGGTATTCCACACTGGCACTCTTGCAAATTAGTTGCTTTCTCTGATAGTGACTATGCAGGGGTAAATTAACCAGAAAATCAACCTCTGGTGGATGCCAATTTCTAGGCAATTGTTTAGTTTCTTGGCAGAGTAAGAAACAAACTTCAGTTGCTACATCCACTGCTGAAACAGAGTACATTGCTTGCTGCAAGTTGTACATCTCAGGTACTCTGGCTTCAGAATCAATTACTGGATTATGACATTACAGAGACTAAGACTCCTTTACTAATAGACAGTGGCTTCGGCTCTTTGTATTGTTAAGAATCCTGTTGCATTATAGGACCAAACATATTAATCAGACATCATTTTATCAGGGATTGTTATGAAAAAGGTCTGATTGATCCAAAGTTTGTTCCTAGTGCTGATGAGCTTGCAGATATATTTACTAAGCCTTTGGATAGTGCAACTTTCCAAAATCTAGTGCTAAGGCTTGGTATGCTGCAGCTAGAATGATTTGACAACTACTGATGATCTCAGTTCACAAGTACTGATGAGCATTAGTATACAGTTGTCAAAAATTACTACTGATAAGTTATTTTATCTTCAGCAGTTTTCGTAACTACTGAAGATTAAATTACTTAAAAGTACTGAAGTACTTTATTTGTTGAAAGTACTGATGTAGTTACAATTACTGATGTGGTTACATCTACTGATGTCTGTTCTAACAGATAAGTACTCATGAACAATAAAACATCTAAAATCAGATAGTCTGCTGAGTAAGTGTTAAGGTCAATGAAACAAGTGAGATCTGTGAATTGACGAGAACAACTTATCAGAATTTTACTCTTCAATGTTTCAAACAACTGCTGTTTCATTTCAAAACAACTGAAGCCAAAACCAAGTCTTCAGTAGTTTCAAACTACTGATGACTAACACCAAGTCTTCAGTTGTTTACAACATCTGAAAGTTAAAACCATGTCTTCAGTCGTTTTCTAACAATGATGACTAACACCAAAACTTTCAGTGTGTTTCTTTCAGCCGTTTCATAACCTATAAATACCTAACCCTAACTTCAAACTTTTCATAAGTCGTTTTCAGAACTTTCATCTTCCATTAATGGCGACCATGCAAATCAAACTACGAAACAACTGTGTTGCCTACCTCACAAAATTGGCCTTTTAGACTAAGTTTGATGCTGCCATTGATCTGATGGTTCATTCCCCGTATCAATGGATTTTCTTCTGAATCCAACCATCTATCCCGATACCCTTCGCCAATTCTGGACAAATGTCACCGTCCATACTGGTGAGAATGATGTCGCGATCGCTCTCCAATCATTTGTAAACCATAAGAAGGTGGTCATCACTCCTGCTATCATTCGCCAAACCCTAGATCTGAATGATGCCACCTTTGTCACCGAATACCCGGAGACCACCACTGGTCTATCATTCCTCAACCATGGGTATGAGGGTGACCTAAGTGCTACAACCATTTTGAAGAAGCACTTCCATGATGCTGAACGCCTAATGTTTCATATGATCAATGTCTGCCTTGCCCCCAAATCCTCTTCATGGGATCAAATGTCATCCAGGTGGCAGCAGGTATTGTATTCTATCCTTGAACGCCAAAGCTTAAATTTTTCTGAAGTTATATTTTTGGAATTAAAAGATCTGGCAATGAAACCTGTGGCTAACATATGGATATTATATCCAAGGTTTCTTATGGCCATAATCATTATCAATTAAAATCTGATGGCCCTGTTGGCCTTGGAGTCCCTGCTGTGGTAGTTTTGCCTGAGGTATACTCCAGGCACAACTCTTACCCACAACTCAAAGAGGCTGCCAAACTGCTAAAACCCAAGCAGAGGGAACCCACAGCCTCATCCTCCAAATCCAAAGTCCCTTCCAAACCACAATCCAAACAAACCAAAAAGGCTACTCAGGGAGTTGAGTCCCGTGATGATACCCCTGCAACACAAAGGCAGGATGAAACTACTGGTAGTAATCCCCCTATAGTTTCCAGGACTCTACCAGCTGAAACTGCTCAGGTATCCTCTCAACAGGATCCTGATGCAACCAAAAATAGGGAAACCACATTACTGGAATCTCTCTCACTTGAGAAGATTACCATTGAAGAGCACCATTCACCCCAGGTGCAATCTTTTTCACACTTATCTGCCACGGAAGCCACCCCTACAAGCCCAACTGTGGTTATTGCACATGTGCTGGCTCAACTACATTCCTCTACCCCTCCCCAGAAACCTATTACCACTGGGAAAACCTCAACAGTTGAGGGAGAGGATTATAATGTGCCTCATAACCCACAGCACAGGGATTACAGAGTTCAATCTCCTTGTGTAGAGGAAGAGATTCGAACAACTGGTGAGGCTGCCTCTTCTCCTGTTTCAACACATGAACAGGATGAAGGTGGTATCATCTCTAAGACCTCACCA
Organism: Flaveria trinervia; assembly: GCA_025506515.1. Lineage (NCBI taxonomy): Eukaryota > Viridiplantae > Streptophyta > Magnoliopsida > Asterales > Asteraceae > Flaveria > Flaveria trinervia. The sequence goes on from CM046441.1 coordinate 41,815,132, forward strand.
GAGGCAACTGCCAATAGAGGAGATAATCCTGAGGCAAGAAGTCCCTAGTTCCAAGAAATAGGGGCACATGTGAATAGTGATCTACACTCAGCACATGTTCATCCTGATTTAATCAGGAGGTCAGATGATTCAGCAAAGACTGATGATGACCTGGGCTTTTTCTTTGATGTTCTAGCCCACAACACCATTCTTGAGGCTAAGGTATGCAGAGTACAAGAACTACTTGCCAAATTGTCACAAGAATCAAGTCCATCTACCCAAATTCACCCACAAATGGCAGCTTCTTCTGAAGCTCTCCCAAACACTGAGCCATTCCACCAGCCTCTGATTCAGGCACCATTTCTCAGGGACATAACCCTTCTGAGCAAATGGTTGCTGCCTTTCAATCCTCCTTACCTCTCATCACTAACATTGTGCATCAAGCCATTGATGAGAGGCTTTCCTCAAATTTTCAAACCTTAGTTGATGATGTTGTTTCTAAGAGACTTTCTGACATTCAAACCCCTGAACACAATGCACCCAAAAAGGGGGAGTCTAAGTCAGTGAAAGCAGAGAAAAGAAAGAGAGTTGAAGAGGAAGAAGAAAAAGAGAAGAAAGAAAAGGTGATGTTCACATAGAAGAGAAAGAAGAGTGTTGAACAGGCTGAAGATGAGAAAAAGTTAGAAGAACTTATCAAAGAAGCTGATGTGCAACATAGCAGATCTGTGGATAAGATCATTGATCAACTCTTCAGACAAGGTTTTGACATAGCCAAACTTGACTCTGAAATTAGAAGGCTAGAGATTCAAGAGATTAAGCATAGACGGGCAAGTTGTAGTTAGAAAGAGAGGGAAAGGCTGGAAGCTATGATAAGATTCATAAGAAAGCATTTTGGAAGATCATCATTGAAGTGAAGTCATGGTCTAGAGACAATATTTTGGAGATAACCACCAGAATCTGTTCTTCTAAGTATTCAACAAAGGATTGATCATAGAAGCTCTTGATGAAGCTGGTGCTGGGAAAAGGTCTGATATGGCAAAGTTATCTAAAGCCTCACTCACAACCAAGATGCTAGAGCAGCCTGTACAATCACCCACACCAAAACAACCAACTTCACAACCCTCAAAACCAACTCCTTTACCCAAGAAACCTACTCAACCACTACCAATGATGCACCCAAGAGGAAGAGAAGGGTGTTGACGATGGAAGAAGAAGAAGAAGATGATGAGGATGATAGTCTGCCAATCTCTGCTATTCTTAAAACAAAGATGCCTGAGCCTAGGAGTCAACCAACAACAATCACACCTGACATCCAAAGGCAAATGGTAAAAGTCAAACTTGAAGAAGAAGAACAACACAAATAACATGATGAGCAGCTGTTAAGGATGGTTGATAAAGAGTTTCCTAAGTCTTCATCCATACAAGCTATGAAGAAACATGCTCAGAGGTTGTATGCTCTCAGATTCACATTTCAATATCAGAAAGAGAGAGTGAGAATTTGGCCTAACCCCAGAGTAAGTGATAGAATTCATAAAAAGAATATTCCAAGTCGATACAATGGCCAAGTAAAGAAGACTGTAGATGCTGTGATAATGCTGGCCATTGTAGTGTCACCCTGGGAAATCCTTGAAGACTTCAAGAGAGCTTACAAGTCTAAGATGACTCCACAAACTTTACTAGAAAACAAAATGGTGAAGAATGGGTTGATCTACAAGAAGCTTGAAGAAATAAGAAGAAATGAGCTCCAGTTGTTACTTGAAGGTACTTATCTTGATGAGTTTGCATACAGATAAATAACTACTATGGAGCTAAAGAATGGAAAGAATGTTAAATACTTATGAGAGTACTATGGGCCTGAGTTCTTCTTTGAAAGTGAAACTGAAGAACTCACAATAGAAGAACAAGTTGTATTCCTTCAGGCCTATGTTAGAGAGTCTTATAGACTCATCATTGGGAAGTAGGTCTCATGGATGGGGTAACAGCTCTGTGTCCAATTCCCCAAGACAGAGTTCCCATTCATCCTTTGCCAATCAAACTTTCTGAAACCTCTTCCCTAGCCTGAGCTTAATTTGGTGATTTCTGAGCTGATCCAGAAAATGTTTCTGCCAATAAGTGGGACTTCAATAATCTTAAAGGTTTTGGCTGCATTGGTTCAGGGGGAGTTTGTTGGACCAAAAGAACCAATGAGCCAAATCAAAAAACCTTTAAGTCCCATAGCATCAAAACAACTGAAGTGGTCTATAACAGCTGAAGACAAAGTCTGAAGACAAAGTCTAAAGACAACAGCTGAAGACCAAGTCTGAAGACAAAGTCTGAAGACAAAGTCTGAAGACAAAGTCTGAAGACAAAGTCTGAACACAAAGTCTGAAGACAAAGTCTGAAGACAAAGTCTAAAGACAAAGTCTGAAGACAACAGCTAAAGACAAATTCTGAAGACAACAGCTGAAGACAAAGTCTGAAGACAACTGCTGAAGACAAAGTCTGAAGACCAAGTTCTCAGAAGTTGTCACAATAGCTGAAGTAGTTATTTTTAGTAGTTATGATGGTTTACTTTTTAGTAGTTTGCAATCAGTAGTTTTATTTTATGTAAAAAATCTGAAGTTCTTACACTTCAGATGTTATAACTTCAGTAGTTGTAATTTTAGCTTGTACTTAGCTTTTTGTGAAGGTGTCCTCAGTTGTTGTGGACATCTTTAGTAGTTTAGTCTACTTTCAGTTGTTTGTATAAATCAGTTAGCTGTCACTATCAAGTGAAATCAGCTGATGTCACATTCCTTTATAAAGGGAATGTTGACCTAATTTCTTGGAAGCCGAAGCTTGTGCGTGAATGAAAATATTCTTTGAAGAAACCTGTCTCTCTCTATAACCATCACTGTTGATTGAATATTCATTTTATTCTTGCTTAAATTTTGTCTAATTCTTGTTCTATTCCGTTGCAAATCTTAATCTAATTGATCAAACTAGATCCCGATCCTTTCAGTCTCACCTTGGAAGGGGATCATCCAATTCAAGAAGGGGGCGAGTTGAGCCCGAGGTACATAGGCCTTTCCGAATCATTGCTAGAGTAGGAGAGGTGGCCTATAGACTATAATTACTTGATGAGTTAAGTGGAATTCACCCGACATTCCATGTATCTCATCTGAGGAAGTGCTTGGAAGATAAAGATATGATTGTTCCACTGGAGGATATCAAAGTAGACGAACGGCTCAATTATGTGGAGCAACCAGTGGCAATCATCGATCAAAAAGAGAAGAAGCTGCGGAATAAAGCGGTTCCTCTTGTGCATGTACATGGAAGCACAGGAAAGGATCCGAGTCAACGTGGGAGACTGAAGAAGAAATGAGGCAACATTACCCATGTTTGTTTGAGAAATAACATGTTTCGAGGATGAAACTTGTATAAGGGAGGTGGACTTGTAACACCCAGTTATATTTTTTTGAAGCCGATGAAAGGAGAAAAGAAATAAAGTCCAAAGGCGAGGGACCAAACTCGCCAACGAGAGAAAGCTGGGTGAGTGGAGATATTAATAGGGAGAGGGCAGCTCACACCCTCTCCCTACACCCACAAAATCAGCCAAAAGAGAGAAGAGAAGGAGAAAAGGGAGAAAAAGGGGTTTCGAGCTTGGTTCGAGTGGATTCGAGCGTGGAAATCGAAGTGTAGCAGGTCTAATCGAAGCTCTTCTCGTTGTGTTCGTTTGTGTGAGTTCTAGGACATCTCTTTCACACGTTTTTTAATGATTTTGGGGCTGGAACACATTTGAAAATCATTTTGAAGTGTGTGAGTTTTTGACCCGTTTGTCTATGTATGTGTATGACTCGTTTAGGTCCTGATTTTGAGCTTGTGTGTGCTTGAATGGTGTTGTGGTATTCATTCCTAAGTTTTAGGATGGTTGATTTGGGCTTAGAATGGGTTTGGAATAGCTTGGAGGTCGAAAATGGCAGATTGGGTTCAGGATGAACTGCATTCTGCATCAGCTAGGGCTAGGCGACCGAATGGAGGCCATACGGCCGAATGAGGTGTGATTGAGGTTCATTCGCACCATTGAGGTTCAATCGCATGTGAGACGTACGACTGGGGCCCATACGCCTGCCAGTCGTGCGACTGAGGGTCAATCGCATGGGGAGTCATGCGACTGAGGCCCATACGCCTAGTTCCATCCACATTAGGTCCATTCGCACAAGTTTTCATCTGCATTGGTTCAGTCGCATAGGAGTTCAATCGCATAGTATCCATTCGCATGATTTTCAATCACCTTGAAGGCCATGCGAACGAAGGGTGTCCATACACCTAAGTAGGGCTTGTGCACTCGGAGAAAAGCGTAGTTTATTTTACTGACTTTCGGGAGAAAGTGCAGATGTAAGTTTTGATGTGGAAGATTACCGGGAGTTCATATAAGTTGACTTTTGAGGTCATGCAGGTGATGTTGGGCATGATGTTGATGTATGATGTTATATGTTTATGCATGATGTATGCTATGTATGTATGATGCCCCATATGATGATGATGACTGTGTATGATGATGTTCCTTATTATGTATGTTTATCTTTCCCATGACTTTACATTGAATGTAATGAATGAAATGAAAGTATTATGTAACGTAAAGTGAAAGATAATGAAAAGGGGAATATGATGAATGAATGAATACATTAATGAATGAATGAATGTAAGAAAGGTTTGCAAACAAATGTATGGAGGTGCACACCCAATGAAGGGTGTTAGCTCAACGGTGTGCGGGTTAGCTACCCCGGAAGGATGCACACTGGTGTCCAATCTTTGTGATTGACCATATGTATGGGATCCTTGCCGCTTGCCCTAGGTGCTGGAGTCAGCTTCATGCATAATGTTCGAGGTCTTTGAAAGACCTCAGGCCCAGTTACCAGCTTCGTGCACAATGTTTGAGGTATAGCATAAGGCATTGATCCATATGAAAGAGAAAAGATAAATGGTGAATGCACTTTCCCTAGGTACTGAGTTAGCTCTGTGCCCAATGTTCGAGGTCTATGAAAGACCTCAGGCCCAGTTACCCGCTTCATGCATAGTGTTCGGGGTAATGTACATGTCAATGAAAGTAATGAACGTACGAGTGAAAGAATGAAAGTATGAACGATTAATGAAGATAATAATGATGTTATCTATGTGTACGTATGATGTATGATCGCATGAAATTAAAGAACGGTTTTAACGAAAGAAAAGTATGTTTTATTATAAAACTAGAACTAACTCAGCAATGCTGACTTTTATGTGTTTCCAGTTGGCAAGTAATGATTGCTGAGGATGACACGAGGTGGCTACTTAGCTCTTTTGGGATGGCATCCATTTTTATAATGCTTTTATGATGTAATGCAACATATATTTTGTAACTGGATAATGATGTATTGTTTTGCAAAAGCCCTTATAATGAAATGAAATGTCATTTTTGAATGTTTCCGTTGCAGCATTTATTTAACATAAATGTAATTATATGTTTTATGTGCAATGATCTACCAGCTATAAGCGTTCCGGAATGGGGTCTTACATATGTTCATCCTCACCACCTGATGTGTTTTCTTGGCACCCTGGTTTCCCTTGCCTCAAGATGTCTCTTTCAGAGTTATCAAAAAGCATGGTTGCCATAGATTCAGTCTCAGAGATAGTACCACTGGCTTGAGGATCCAATGAGGCTCCATCAGTAGGGATCAACTTCATTGCCATGAAGAGACGCAATTGTCACACCCCGACCGACGGCGAAATCATCAAGGCAGATGAATGGGAGACGATTGTTCATAGCACATGGAACTACATAAGTTGAAATAATATTAAATATCATAATCATTAAACAATACAAGCCAATTAAGTCCTTACAATACAAAGCTTCAACAAAAAAATAACATATTTAATTAAACTAGGTCCAAGTCTTATAGAGCACGAAGAGAATCCTCAAGTATCAACCTGAAACATGTTAAAAATAAAGGGTCGACTATAAAGTTGGTGAGTTCCCATGTATAAACACACTTTATAATATATCTATGTATATATATATATAGATATAGAATATATATATATATATATATATATATACATACACACACAACATATATATATATGTATAGGTTTACAAGTAGCAATTCATGTCGATGAGTTACGAGTTAGCAAGCTTATAGAACACATACAGTTACAACCAAACCTCGACTTGATTACAAGTATATATGATGGCTAGGTGTACTTGTTCCCATGATGAACAAGCATACGCCATCAGCAGCCGACAATACATCAGCTTTAGCACCAAATAGGCTTGTCAGGCCCAAAGATCTAAGACGTCGCCAGGCTAGCAATAGTAATGATTGTAAACAAAATATTATCTCATATAAGACTTACAATAGCACAAATAACCATGACAAAAAGGTAAAGATGAATTGCATGTGTATTTACAAGTATCAAGTTGTTTACAAGTGTAAGTTATATGATTAACATGTTCACCCAAAGGTGTGAAATAAAGTAAAAACGGGCATGAGAAACTCACTTGATATATACAAGGTGATGATAAGATTTAAATGAGGCTTCAATGATTTCTCTTACAAGTTGCCTAAACGTATAGATTCCAAGATTAAGTTCGATAATAAGATTAACAAACACGTGAACTAGGTTTCAATTGGAATTTGGGGGTTTAAATAATTGAATAAAATAATGAATCGTTTACGTTTTGGTTAATAAAGGTGGTATAAATCAATTAAGACTAAGAATGATAGTGTATGATTCAATAATTTAATTTATTGAATTAATAAAGATTATTAAAATGTGTGAAAAGATATAATTAATTTAAAAATTAATATTTAAAATTTGATAAAGATGATTTATCAAATACTTATTTATATAGTTTGAAAAATAATATAGAATTATTAAATTATTTTAATCATTTTAAATAGTCTTTTTAAGCCTTAAAACAAGAATTATCAATAATAAAACTTATATTGTTTTATAAGTTTTAAGAATTTAAATAAAAGTTTAAGAAATAAATTGATATTTATATTAACATGGTGGAATGAAAATATGAATAACTAATTATTTAAATGATTATTTAAATAGTATTTAAATAATTATTCATTTATATATTGATTTATAAGGTTTCAAATAATCTCCATTTAAAATAATGTGATTTAACGATGAATATTTAAAGGAAACATTTGGACCAATTATGAAAACATATATATATTTTATTACAATGAAAGAAACTTAAGTAATCCTTTTATAATGATATGTGAAATTAAAGAAATTAAATCCTCAATTGATTTATAAATATAAATAAAATCATAATTAATCTATACTCAAGGATAACATACTAACTTAGTGATTTCAACTATTTAATTTTATTTTTTTTATTTTTAAATAAACTAATTATACATTTGTTATTAACATTTATATGAAAAATTGCTAAGGTGTTTAAAGAAATAATTTATACACAAATTAATTAGATAACTTCTAAAATAACCAAGTTTATAAATCTGATTTTTTATAATTTTTAAAAATTTTATATAACCTAAAACATTTCAAAATCATTAAATAAAAATGGGTGGGGGTTCCCGGTTCGAACCTGGGACCTCAACCCACACTGCCCCACACACTTACCAACGCACCAAAGGCCTCAGCCGCGTTAATGACTGTTTTTAAATTATAAGACACAACAAATAAAGTTTCCCCAAAGTCTTATGAACCCTATAACACTATTAATCCAAATTGAACATCAAAATGGTTATGATAATGAAATTGATGTTAGGGCTTTTGATGTTCATAAGATTTCGAGTGTGTAACTAGGTTTAATTACCCGTATTGAAGTCGAATCGAATGCAAGCAATATGAAGAACTATCGCGACCTAGCTTGGTTTAGTTAGACGTGCCAATGATGATGATAACCCAATTCATTGCACAGATAGCTTCTATTTATCTTTATGAAAAAAAGTCGTCTTTCAATTGAGGATTGAATTGCAGAGAGAACGGGGTTCGAATGAGATGCAGGTTTGCGATGAAGGTGATGATTGAAATGGGATGTAGCAATCGAATAAAGATAGATAGACCTTCATTTGGGTTGAATTAATTTGATTATTATTAGTGTTTAATGCCCGAACGTTACAAAATTGGTGATCGGCGGTTACACGAGCTCGGACGCTCTTGTAACCGTTGTTGAACTTAATTAAAATGTACCCAATGGTTTGAAAACCTTTCGTGAACGTTTAGAAATCATTTTGGTTGGCTGAGTTCGGAAGAATCGAGGCTTTTGGCCTCGCTAGAGCTACGACCGGAAGAATGGCCGGAATACGGGCAAGGGGGGGGGGGGGTTTAGTGTTTCAACAAACTTACAACTTTGGTCCCTGATATTTAAGTTGTTTGTTATTATGTAAAAACTTTTAAATTAAGATTTGAAAAATACAAAGTAAACCTGAGACTTATATAAACTAATTTGAATAATAAAAAAAATTAGTTAGTATTCTCTTAAAATTTTTATAAGCTTCTAAACCTTATATTTGATTATTTATTTTTACTAATAAAAATTCATATGTACTAATAAAATTTATAAGTTATTACAAGTCATTTTATAACTAAATAAATTTTAAGTAAACATTTCCATTTAATTATTTATTATAAAATGATTAATAAACTTTACAACCTTATCAAAAAGAATCCATAAATTTTTATAAGTTGTCTATATTCATAAATGAATAATTTATAATTAAAATGCACATTTAATGCATTTGATCCATTAAAATTATTAAAATAATTTAATATAGATGAGTCAAATTGAGTTCGGGTTTTGGGTTTAACTCGAAAAATTGCGGATGTTAGAGCAATATCCGCATCAAATTGAGTTTGCACAAAACAAGCTTGAACTTTCGTTCAGAGGTAATTTCGGCAGCAATTTCTCTTGGAAAATGAACACAAGCACTATTGAACTTTCGTCCAAAGGTTATACTTTCAAGGAGATACACAAAACAACTACAACGTGTAAAACACTTATAGTTTCGCTAGATGAAGATGACAGTTTCGCTGGATGAAGATGACAGTTTCACTAGATGAGCACTAGTTTCGCTGGATGAATCTGAAAAGCTTTTTGAACACAAAATCAATCTAAAATCACCAAAATCTAAATGGATTTGAAATCTGATGATTAACAAAGCTTTCCCAACCAATAACAAACAACATTGAATCAAGTTCCCTATCAAATACACTCAAATTTGATCCGGAATTGATGAAATATTGATATTGAACAAAAACAACCAAAAAAACTCAAACAATCAAGAGCACTAAGGCTCTGATACCATTTTCTTTGTCCATTTGATCGAATTACAGTACAAATGATATGTTAAATCGTTCAATATCAGAAATACCAACAAACAACAAACACAATGATGAAGATGAAGAATTACAATGTATTCAATATAAAGCATCAATTATCCAATACAATCAAATATAACAAAGCTAAATATATTTTAGTAAAGAACAAGCTTACAATAGTCTCTTGCAACAGAAATAATCGATTAGTGTTTTGCAAGGATAATCAACAATGAACAAGATCAAAACATATATAGAAATAATAGTTTCGCTGACAGTTTTGTTATCAGCAAAACTATCCTGCCGAAGATATAGTTTCCCCCGACAGAGACTAACAGTTTCGCCAAGTGAAACTATCAGCTGACTATGAGCGATATTCGCTCATAGTTTCGTTGGGGAAGCAAACTATTCTAATTAACCAACATACAAAAGGAAACTAACATAAAACCTATTACAATGAAATATAAACATATTCTAATCTAAGGTGAGTCCAACATAAAGATCTTCACATATATGCATTAATATCTCTCTTTCTACTATCCTTAACACATCCCCATAGAAAGGGGCCATTAGCGAGTAGTTTTATAAGTATGTTTGCACATTTGTCGGCTATATATATGTGTAGGGTTTTAAATGTGACCTAACCATAACTTGTTATTGGACATAGTTGTAGTTTAATTATATGTGTTTCATTTGATAAAAGTAGACTAGATTTGCACAAAGGTGTGTAGCACTGAAGATCATGTATAGGTTGGACTCACTTTAGTTAAAATTTTATTTATATTCCATTGTAATGTTCTTTTGTTTAGTTTTGCTGCCCAGTGAAACTATGAGCCAAACTATAGTTTCGCTCGTAGTCAACTATTTAGTTCACTGGCGAAACTGTTGTTTCTGCCAGGCGAATCTATAGTTTCGGCAGCATAGTTTCACTGAGAGCGAAAGTGTCAGCGAAACTACGACTACTATATATAGTTTTGATCTTGCTCATTGTTGAGCATCCTTGCAAAACCCTAATCAAGTATTTATGTTGCAAGAGATTGTTGTAAGCTGGTATTCTACTGAAATATATTTGAGCTTTGTTTATATTGATTGTATTGGATCCTTATTGTTTACATTTGAATACATTGTGGTTGTGATCATTCATCTTCATCTTCATTGTTTGGCTTTTGTTTCTGTTATTGAACGATTGAAGATATTAATTGTACTGTAAAACGATCAAATGGACCAACAAAATAGAATCAGAGCCCTTTTTGTTATATTTTCTTTATTTTCTTTCTTTCTTTGTAGTTATGCTAGCTCCATAGCGCTTCCTTATCTTTCACATAAAAAAATTAAAAAAAAATAATAAAAAACATAATAAAATAATAATAATAATAATAATAATAAAATAATAATAATAATAATAAATAATAATAATATAATAATAATAATAATAATAAATAATAATATATAATAATAATAATAATAAATGATAGTGATATATAACTAAATAAGAAATTTCTACATCTTGCTTATTTGTAGAAATTTCGGGGGAGAATATATATATATATATTAAATGTTCTTTTTGCTTTCCTTTGCAGAATAAAATGAGAAGCCTGGAAGATGTAAAAGAGGTCAATGGTATTGTATTGGGATTTGCTTGATAGGTTCGGCCAGAAAGCAAAGTAACCAGTAATCTTGCAGCTTAACTAATAGAACAAGAAACTTGATGACTTGGATAATCCCTTTGACATATTTTGGCCTTCACAAAGTTTCTAGTCCTTGTTCAAATGGGATTGAGAACATGATATCTCTATTTTGAGTTATTCTTATCTAAAGTATCTTTGTGTGTAGTTCTTCCACTCTATCTTATAATGCTTTATGCTTACTCTTCTTTGCATCTAAAAAGCTCTTTGTTATATTTCTGGTGCTTATCTCCTCTGCTATATGTGAACATTGACTTGGAGTGATGATCTCCGTTGTTGTATAATAGTACTAACCTGGAGCTCTCATCGGCACAAAATGATGAACTTCTCTGTTATACATAAGTATAGACCTGAAGCTCTCATCTATAAGACCCATTGATCAACTCCACTGTTATACGTAAGTATAGACCTAGAGTTCTCATCATTAGATGTCTTTAAGAGCTTTGATTCTTTTGGAATAGGACCTTTGTTGTTCTGAGAAGAACAGTCAAGCAAAGCGTGTCATTAGTTCAAAATATCAAGAGGAGCGGATAAGTTTATTTGCCAAATGTCTATGGGAACTAAGTCAATTAATGTTTTCTTTAAAAGAATCAAAACATGATAACAGTAGCTGCGGTATGCTTGTTGAAACAAAGAAGGCATGGTTTTAAAGGGACAAGTATATCAGCAATCCCACCAAATTTTAACTCTCTAGAAGATCTTTTCAGCTTCTTGTTCATATCCTTTTTCTACTGCTTATTTTTGTTTAAAAAATTACGTGAAGTGTGGTAAGGTCTTGTGGGGAAAATTTCTTTTGTTTTCCTTTATTTTATTTTAATTCTTTTCTGTATTATTTATCTTTATTTTATCAAAAAAGAAATTAATTTTTTTTTTGAGTGAGAAATTATCTGTTGCACCCTGAAAGGATCATACATGCCAATTCAATGGGTGATTTGATGATTGCTCTGCTGAAATCCCTCAAGTCCAAGAAGAAATACGTATGAAATTCTCCTAAGGAAAAGAACAAGTGTTGTCTTCTGCATTTGTCAATGCGGAAGACATAATGCTAATGCGGACAAGTATTTACTCTTCCGCATTGACTAATGCGGAAGACTAAAAGTTAATGCAGACAAGACTTTGCTCATCTGCATTGGACAAATGCGGATGACCAAACAAATGCACATAAGTATTTGTTCATCCGCATTAACAAATGCAGATGACCAACATACTAACGCGGATGATCAAGTGAAGAAATGCTCATCAAGTTAACACATCTGCATTTGTCAATGCGGATGAACAAGCAAAGATACGGATGAAGACTTAGACTAGTTCTGATGTAATAGGTCAGGGGTAGTTTAGTCATTTTGTAAAAGGCATCTTGTCTGCTTATAAATAGAATAGATACCTTGTACATGAGGTGACGGCTGATAGAGAGAAAATCTTTGTTGTAATTATTCTCTGTAATTTATCAACTTTCATATATATAATACAAAAGCATTTATGAGTAATTTTCTTGCATTGAATGTTCTTTGATTGTTTGTTTTCGCCATTTAATCACTGACTTGATTACCATATTCGATTCACAGTAAGAGTGTCACTCTTACTCAAGCCCAGTCCATTGGTATAAGAGCTTTGGCTCTCGATTCCCTTTCAGATCTGCGTAAGAACTGAATAGAATTCGACTGATCTGGTAATCAAGTTGCTAGTAGAGTTTATCATCTTCTCTACTTAGTAAACATCGGAAAATACTCTTGTCACAACAGCAAGAAACTCAAATACCATCACAGATCTGGTTCTGAAATCCGTTTGAACTATCTGGACTAGTTGGACTAATCAATCCTAAAAATCATCTAAATCTATATTATAACAGTTAAACACATAGTTAAAATGGATTCTAACAGCTACTCTAAACTTGGTCATACACCTAATCCTCCAATGCTTAAATATAAATCTGAGTTTAAACAGTGGAAAATCAGGTTTAGGAATTACATCACAGGTGTAGATCATGATTTCTGGATATCAATATGCAAGGGCCCACACATCCCTGTTACTCTGTCTGCAGATCAAGCTGCAATATACAGAACTGCTAGAATACCCATTGAAGATCTGACCTTAGATGAAGAAGACTACAAGAAAATCAAGATAGACCTCAAAGCCTACTCTATTCTGACTCAAGCACTCAAGATGGATGTGCTTAAAATATTGGAGAAGTATGGAACTGCAAAAGCTGTGTGGGATGTACTCAAAATCATGTGTGAAGGAAGTAGTGAGGTGGCTGAAATCAACAAAGACAAGCTTGTTAATCAGTATGAAACATTCCACCACACCAAGGGAGAATCAACATCTAAACAACTGCATAGATTTGTACAGTTAGTAAAGGACTTGGAAATCATGGGAGTCACTTACAAGATTAAACAATTAAAAAAAAAGATGCTTCACAATCTCCCTAAAAGTTGAAACAAAATGTAACCATGTTGAAAAATACTCTTGATCTTGAGAGTACTACTCTAGACATCATGATAGCCAAAATTGAAGCTCTAGAACTTGATGAAAGAAGCAGAAATCTTGGTGGACCAAGAGTTATTGAGGCTTACAAATTTCCATCAGAATCTCATTCTATGGATAATGCCTTCATCACCGAGGAAGATGATTTTATCTCATCAAGAGATCAAATGAACAACACTGGGTTCATTGCAACTCCACCAATCAATCATCCTTCCACCTCTTCTCAATCATCTAGAGTCACTGCTGCCCCTCAAACTTCCAGAGTCACTGCTGCTCCTTAAACCACTACTGAAGACTCAAGATCAAAAGAACAAAAGGCAACTTACAATGCATTTGTTGCAAGTTTTGAAGCCTACTTGGGAGGAAGACTCACTTCTGCTCATCTTATTCAAGAAGATCCGGAGGAAATAGATCCAGATGATGTGGATGAAATGGATCTACAATGGCAAATGGCTATGATTGCAATGAGAGCTAAGAAATTCTTCAGAAAAGGAAGAAAGCTGAGCCTGAATGAAAGTACAAAACTTGGATATGATAAATCCAAGGTGAAATGCTTCAACTGTGGCATGGCTGGCAACTTCTCAAGATAGTGCAATGCCCCCAAGAGAAACAACTATCAAAGGAACTCTCTAGGCCAATCATCCTCACAGCCTAACTCAAGCTTTCACTCAAACAACTAATAACAATAGTATGATCAACACCAATCATATCAGAATCCACCCCAACTGACAAATCAAGCTCATGGAAACAATCAGTCTTCAGCCAGTGCTCTAGTGATAAAGCAAGATGGAGTATGTGACTGGAGTGTGTATGCAGAGGAAGTCAAGCCTCAATATCAAAATCATGCTCTTATGGCTCATATCAATGATGTACCATCTCCAATGCCTACTGAGGTAAAATCTAACCTTTGTAGTGAAAAATGCATTAATGAATTACAAGGATATAGGGAGCATAATTGTTAGGATCTGGTATTTGACCAAACAGTAACTGATTAACGTGTTGAACCAAACCAAATAGTGCGAAATCATATTTGATTGGCGATCCAATCAGTGAGAACGCACGTAGACATAATAACAAATTGAATCTAACGTCAAGAATCGATTAGCAATCGATCTACAGCGTTCTATAAACTTGGAGTACGAACTTAGAGGCTTCTGGATGGCTAGGGTACGTCTGGAGTCAAAGTGGATTCAATGCTTTTGTTTGTCCACAAATTAGGTGGTATTTATAGGTTAGGGTTGCTCATTCAGGCGACTGAACCATTGGCATGGTTCATTCGTGTGATTGAGACATGCGGTTGATCCATCTGCATTACTGAGTGTTCAGTCGTGCGACTGAGTCAGACGCATGAAGTTGTTCAGGCGTATGAACTATTTAGCCGCATGGACACTTAGTCGCATGGCCATTCACATGCATGACCACTGTTGGGGCGCATGGTCCAGTCGGACGCATAAGAACTTCACTTCACCAAGTTTGAGTGTATTCAATAGTATAACATTATGCATAACACTTCAAACAATCACAAACCTATATAATCAAGTCAATATGCGTTAAACAACTCATTAATGAAATATTAAACATTATAAACACAATCAAACATTTGTATTTCATTAAGTACCTGTACAATTACAATTACATAAGCGTAAGACAATACAAAGATATTGTATTAAGATCGGAAACTAGGGAAACATGTATCAACAAACTCCCCCTTGGACCTAGATTCATCTATTGTCTTACCTTCTTCATAACCTCTTCGTACTTCTTGTACTTCTCCTCTCTTGTGACTCGTGCGTGTATCTCAAATGCAAAGCAGAGTCGTATCACATTTGGAATTGGAGGGCTTGTACAATATCTTGTGTGTCATAGAATAGTGGCCACTTGTATAAAATGTATACATCATGAGTAGACAAGTTTGTAAGCCACATTGGATCAAATACCCTGATAGTATCCATTTTGCCTTCTTTGTTTAGAACTATGACCGCCTCCCCTGTTCTTCAATCATAGTACCACCACTTAAAGTGTGGAGTGAAGTCCTGTGGCATTTCCCTGAGAGGGATTCTTGACATTGTTCTTGGGGGACTCCACTTCAGCACTATCTTTGGCTTTCTAGTTATAGGATCAACTTCAGAACGTCTGATATACCTCGTAGGTTGTTGAGGTTTGAAGTTTACCCACCTGGTGTGGTACTCTTTCTTCAGGGCAGCCTCAAACCAGCCTGACATCTTCCTCAGGTCAGCATATAGTAACTTCAGTTTAGCCAGCTGGTTGAGCTCAAAACCAGGTAGAGACTTTAGATCATGCGGGAATCTAAAGTACTCGATACCCATCTCTCGCTTTATCGCGTATACATTAAGATCATTAAAATGAGCCCCTGCGATAATCTTGCCTGACACCTTTTGATGTTTCTTTACTTTATAGAGCTTGGTGTAGACATTTGGTTTAGGAGCAGAGTATATTGCTCTGATCTCCTCAAACATGCAGCCCATTAAGCCTTTCTGATATCAACATCAACGTTTGAGGCTTGGGCTTGTTCTTCAACCATCTCAGTCTCTTGCTCTATCTGATCCAGTATATCAAATGTGTCACTAACTAGAGAATCACTCAAATTGGGGACCACATTTCCTTTTTGTCAGCATACTCTGGATAGTGAGCTGCTGCGACATCCTCGATCTCTATCTCATCGATGTCCTTCAGGTCGTCATCACTGTCTCCTTCAACATTTGGAGCGTCTTTTACTATCTCATCAGGATTGACTTGAACATTTCTGCCAGTTGCTCATCAGTAAGATCATGAATTATTTTCCCTTCTTCAGGGGTGTAACTCACTGATCTTCTGAAAATCCCTTGCAGATTAAGAATCATGGTTAGTTGAGTCTTGATCTGTTGAAGGGGAGCAATATCGTGTTCATCCCTTTGATAATTTGGATCTGCTTGATTTAAACATTCAATATATCAATCATTAGTTAACAATCAAGACATAACCATAATAATCGAAAACATAACTATTTACATTCCATATAAACATGTATGTCGTTAATTTCATACATAATCCGCATACAAAAGATTTTAAATAACAATAAACCAACTAAGCATTACTCTTGTCCTGGATCATCGGCTCTTTTGCTGCCGGGTAGGATGAGGAGGCACTCGGATCTTGAGTACGTTTGGTCCTCCTTTCGCTTGCTGATGTGGCACCTGCAGCTGAAGAGTCGTCATCATCATCATCACTAACATCAGTATGACCATAATGATCATCACCATCATCATCATCATCATCACTATCATCATCAGCATCATTATCTCCATCACCTTCTCCTATCTTTAAGGGCTCTTCTTTGGACCCTTTGAGCTTTAACTGCAGAGATTTGTTTGCAGCCTCCAGCTCCTCAATCCTTTTAGCTTGTTGCTCCTGGAGCTGAGACATCCGATGTGCCTGCTCATCGATCAGTCAAGCCTGATGAGAGGGCTGCTGAGATTGGACAGTGGTCAGGTTTACCAGCTGTCTTATCTGACTGGTCTTCTCTTCATCTACTACTAACAGTCTTAGCACATTCGATTAAGTGCTAAGAGCTGTTCCTCTACCCCACTGGGAGGCAGAGGCAATCCTGATGGATATGGAGAGAAAGAAGATGGTGCTATAGGATGGCTAGTGGTGGTGGTGACTGTGGTGAATATTGGAGGTGGTATAGATGATGGTGGTGGTGGTGTTGGTCTGAGTCCTTCTCTTCCTCACTAGGCATGAAATCCTGGTGGAACCCAACAGTCTCTGCTCCGTCTCCAGTGGGACCAGATGCTGGAGATGGAATATCAGTAGTGGGACCCCTTTGTTGAGTGGGTCCTTCATCTCCAGCATCTCCGCTATCAACATCGGAGTCATCATCAGGGAGCTGTATCTGCTCTTCTTCAGAGTCACTATCAATGTGATGCCATTTACGCCTAGCTGGTGCCACGTAGTCTTCCCGGGCCAGATGCCCAATAATCTCCTCACAAGGGGCTTTACCTGCTTCCCCTATAAACCTTCATCCTGCCCAAAGTGGTATCGTCCATCACCTCCAGTACCACCGCGTCCTCCTTCTCCTTCGGCAAGGAAGGGAGATTCTGGTCTATAGTTATCTGTATAAAGCGAGGGTACATGTAGAAGCCCTCCTTCCCTTTCCCCTCATTGTTCTCCACCAAGTAGGCGAAGATCATCCTGGAGAAGCTGAAGAGATGGTTCAGCACCAGTGCAACATATGCGTTCTGGATCTGATCGGACAGTTCATCAAAACCTCCCTTCCGAGACGCTAAGAACTTAAGCAGTACGTGCGCAAGGTACTTGAACTGGGGACACAGGTTGCTCTTTTTGAGCACCCCTGCATTGATGTCCCCAGCGTACTTGGCCCGCAGGAAACAACCTCTGACAGTTAGGGGGTGTAGTCGTGTGGGACATTCAACATCGTCCCCAAGCTGCAGCACTGTCCTGAGATCTTCCTTAGAGATATATCACACCGCCTGCTGGAAAAGGGCCTGCTTACTTCTTCAACTATGATGGATTCTTCAAGTCCTTCAACATATCTCTTCCTTCTTCAGAAGACGACTTGGCAAACAAGATGATGTACGATGTCTTGAACACACCGTCTGAAGATTCAACAAGTCATGATCCTACCAACTCCGGGGGAGCAGTTGATATGAGTAACTCCTCCTCTGGTGAAGAAAATGAAGAAAATGATCAGATCAACCAGGATGTACAGGTTCCGACTACCACAAGTTCACAAGCATCGGCTAGTGATGCTTCTGAACGTTCTGAACCTCAGACTCCTATCGCCTCAGATCCAGAACCAAATGGTCATAATCTTGACTCTGAGGTGGTTGTTCCGACAACCCCTGGCTCACGTCTAAACGTCTATCATCTTTGGATAATATTATAGGAGATGTGAGATCAGGGGTTCAGACTAGAAATCAGCTGTACTCCGCTGATTATGCCTCTGTGATGGAAAAAGGATACCTTCACGACGGTGCATACCGCTGCTTTGTGTCTCAGTTTGTTCCAAAGTATGTTAGTGAAGCACTAAATGATGAGGCTTGGGTTAGTGCCATACAGGAAGAACTTCTTCAGTTTAAGAAGTTAGTGTATGGACACTAGTGGATAGACCTAAAGGTGCTAAAGTCATTGGTACCAATGGGTCTTGAAATGTAAGAAAGATGATCAGGGAGTGATCATCAGAAACAAGGCTCGGCTTGTTGTTGAAGGTTTTCGACAAGTTGAAGGTATCGACTAAAATGAAGTATTTGCACCAATGGCAAGGATGGAAGCCATCCGCATCTTCCTTGCCTATGCATCTTATATGAAAATCAAAGTCTATCAGCTAGATGTTACGAGTGCATTCCATCACGGTGAAATGAGAGAAACAGTGTATGTCAGTCAACCCGAGGGATTTTAAGATCCATATCATCAGGTATGAGAAACTCTGACTCATCTTATGAAACACGGATTTCGCAGGGAAGTCATTGACTGCACAATATTTATCAAAGAAAAATATGGAGAGTTACTGCTAGTACAGATCTATGTAGATGACATAATCTTCGGTTCAAAGAATGAAGAATCATGCAAAGAATTCGAAGCAGTAATGAAGGCTGAGTTTGAGATGAGTGCCATGGGGGAGATGAAGTTCTTTCTTGGGTTACAGGTGGATCAGGCATCAAATGGAATCTTCTTACATCATACAAAGTATGTAGGAGATATTCTTAATCGGTTTGACATGGAGAATGCCTCCACCGCTGGCACTCCACTAGCTACAAACCATGATGTAGCACCCAATGAGAATGGTGATCTGGTAGATGCCACTATGTACCGAGGAATGATTTGATCTCTCATGTATCTCACTGCCTCCATACCAGATATCATGTATGCGACATGTTTATGCTCGTGATATCAGGCAAAGCCTAAGGTGAATCATCTAATTGGGGTCAAAAGGATATTTCGTTATCTGAAGGGCACACCCACACTTGGGTTGTGGTATCCTCATGATGATGACTTTGAACTTACAGCGTCTAGTGACTCGGATTATGGCAGCTGCAAGATGAACTACAAATCTACATCAGCAGGGTGTTAGTTCTTTGGGAGAAGATTAGTAACCTGGCAGTGTAAGAAGCAGACCTCGGTTGCTTTGTCAACCTGTGAAGCCGAATACGTTGCTGCTGCAAGCTGCTGTTCCCAAATCATATGGATTCAATAGCAAATGCGGGATTACGGTTTGCATTTCACTTCCACCCCTATATTTGTTGATAACTTGCTGTGATTGCAGTCACTAAAAACCCGGTCCAACATCCTAAGACAAACACATCGGAATCAAATATCACTTCATACGTGACTGTTTTGAAAAGAACTTAATCGATGTGATAAAAATAAACATTGATTTTCAACGCGCTGACCTCTATACAAAGGCTTTTGACAAACCACGTTTTCTATATCTGTTAGAGGTCAATGGTGTTAAAAAGAAATGTGAGGTCATTCCTGAAGATGACCATGTATAGTCCGATGCGTCGCGTCTAGTTTCTCTTAAAAATTCTTCAATTATAGTGTTCTTTAAGTTTAATTCTCTTGTTTCGTTTAATGTTATTTCGTTAATTACACTTAGTGTCGGTTCTTGCTCATTAAAATTCTAAAATGCAAACCCTTAGAGGTTTTAGTATTTTAGGGGGAGAATAGGTAAGAAAAAAAAACAAAAAACGAAGGAAAAGGAGAGGCAAGCCGATAATAAATAAGATCGTACGTGTGATACCGATTTAATGTGTGGAATATGATAGTACACAGGTACAAACCATTTGGGACTTTAAAAATCAAAATTGAAAGAGATGCAAAGTTCAAGTCTGAGTAGTCTGAGCAATATAAAAGGAAATATGATAGTTAAGCTAGCTACTACGAAGGTAACACAAAGAAAGTAGACCTAGAGGTTGCTAGACCGCAGCTGATATGTTGGTAGATTCAACACAATAGATGACTAGACCGTTTTTAATTATGAAGTCAGTTTTTGGGATCAATAAACATCCGAGCATGTTCTTGACAAAAGGATAAACAACAACACAAACCAAAAGTAAGACAATAATACGAACTATAATTAAATGGTTTCATTGATAAAACCTAACGATTACAAGCTCGTTACAACATAAGAATCAAGACTCTTGGCAAGGGAA
Source organism: Flaveria trinervia (assembly GCA_025506515.1). Taxonomy (NCBI): domain Eukaryota; kingdom Viridiplantae; phylum Streptophyta; class Magnoliopsida; order Asterales; family Asteraceae; genus Flaveria; species Flaveria trinervia. Next base: position 41,835,752 of record CM046441.1, read on the forward strand.
GATCGAGCATGATCTCCCCTCTCATCCAGCAGCCCTAGGCTCCCGGGCACACTCTTTCTAAAACCCTTAATCTCTTTACACATTGAAACTGGTATATATAGGCCACGACCCATATTAGATGCGACTGGGCCCATTTGTGCGATTGGACCATGCGTATGGTTCAATCATACGACTGGACCATGCGTATGGTTCAATCGTACGACTGGACCATACTTATGGTTCAGTCTTACGAATGTCCTAATCGCATCTCTCAGTCGCACGGCTGGTCCATTAGCATGGCTCAGTCATACGTACTGAGTCTCATTCGCATATGCTCTTGCGAATGACCCATTTTTATGTGTTTACAACATATCAGGTGTATAACATAAATCCTAGACTATTCAACAAGCGACAGACATGCTATATATGACTATATATGCTCCAACAAATTCCCCCTTGGACGTTGCTTGCGAATAGTAGATAACACCTCTTACAATCTTCAGTCAATCTTTGCTCTGGTTGCCATAGAATCAAACAAAAACCATATTAGCCAACGTTGCCGATCCGACAGGTTACTACCATATCCCTGAAAATGAATTTAGGCACAATAGCGTTCGTTTACTTTGCAGAAAACCATCATAGCAGCAAGATTCCCCATATGACTGATTTTTCCAGATAATGATACGAATAGTTTTCCATTGCTTCAATCTTCACATAGGCTAACCTGATTAACATCACCACCTGCAGAAATTCTCCCTCACATTCAGCATATCCCAATATAGACATTGTGCTCTCCTTGCATCTTCACATGGTGTATTGGGCAAAAGGTTGAAGGTTCCAATTCACAGCTGACAATATCAACCAAATCAGCATGCACAAACATTCATCATCAGAAACTGGTTCACATCATCAACCAATTGTGAAGTCGGTTTTCGGGATCGATAAGCATCCGAGCATGTTCTTGACGGAAGGATAAATAACAACACAAACCAAAAGTCGGACAATAATACGAACTACATTTGAATGGTTTCATTGATAAAACCTAACGATTACAAGCTCATTACAACATAAGAATCAAGACTCTTGGCAAGGGGAAGATCGAGCATGATCTCCCCTCTCATCCGGCAGGCCTAGGCTCCCGGGCACACTCTTTCTAAAACCCTTAATCTCTCTACACATTGAAACTGGTATATATAGGCCTCGGCCCACATTAGATGCGACTGGGCTCGTTTGTGCGATTGGACCATGCGTATGGTTCAATCGTACGACTGGACCATGCGTATGGTTCAATCGTACGACTGGACCATACTTATGGTCCAGTCTTACGAATGTCCTAATCGCATCTCTCAGTCGCACGACTGGTCCATTAGCGTGGCTCAGTCGTACGAATGAGTCTCATTCGCATATGCTCCTGCGAATGACCCAGTTTCATGTGTTTACAACATATCAGGTGTATAACATTAAGCCTAGACTATTCGACAAGCAACGGACACACTATATATGACTATATATGCTCCAACAATAATCATAAACTGGCTGATAAAATCAAGAAGAAAAGGTAAAGTCAGAGATGATGAAGAGAGAAATAAAAAACTTTGAAATCAAAATTAAATCTCTTATCTCTGACATAGAAAAACTGCATGGTGAGAAAAATACTCTTGCAACTAAGAATGAGCTACTTACTAAAAAGTTAGCTTAATCTAAGGCTCAACAATCTATGACTGTAGTAAAACTTTAAAAGTAGCAAATGTCATCAGTCAAGCTGCAAGAGATGCTTGATTCCCAAAAGGATCCAAAGGACATGACAAGGATTGGGTATAATTCATGTTCTCCACCATACAATGACAACTACACTATCATGCCTGAATCTGTCTCACTCATGGAAGCAATTGAACCTAAAACTATGGAACCTAAATCTATAGTGAAACATGTGACAAATCCTCAAAACAAACCTGATGTTTATATTGAAACCAATGAGGATAAAATCAAGCTTGGTCACCCAATCAAAATCAAAGAGTGTTCAGACAAGACAGTGAGTGTCATGAAACCATCAAGCCCTATAAAAGCAGTTGTACCTTTTATAAAATTCATACCATCTGTTTTACAAGGCAAAAAGAAATATGTCAAGACAATGAAACCCTCTAATAAGAGTAGTTCTGATAATGAGATTATATCTCCACAAAATTCAAGCAAATCAGAAAAGGTTTCACTGCAAAAGAAACAAACTGTAACACTGAGTTCAACACATAAAACATCATCAGACCCTTAGTCTTCAAGATTAAGGCAGGGAGTTGGGTTTGATATCTGTAACAAGGAACATGTTGACTAGCTTGAGAAAGAAGTAAGAAAAAGGTTGAAGAAACAGAAACAGTTTAGACAATTAAACCAAAGTAGTGTTGTGAAGCAAACTACTAAAAGGGCTGATTCAGATTTATCACCTAAAGCAAAAAAAGTGACTCATCAAAAGAAAATATCAGTTGAGTCACACAAGGAAAAATCTGATTCAAGAAACAAACAAATGTATTGTGACATTTGTGAAATGTTCAATCACAAGACAGATAAATGTTTCTTCAATCAATATTTTTCTATCTGTGATATGAACAATCACTCCACCAAAAATTGCTATTTCAACAAGTATTGTTCAATCTGTGACATGAACAATCATAATACATCTGATTGTTACTTCAATCAGAAGGGGTTGAGAATTCCCCAACACAAGCCCATCTCAAAAACCTCTACAGTGATGCACTCTGTCAGACCTCATCTACATAATACTCAATATAGGACACATAGATCAACAAATGACAGAAATAATTTGAAAGAATTGAGGAAGGGTCAAAGAAATCATCTCACAATAAAACACAAACTTGACCTTCCTAAGCAAAAACCTACTTTTGATAATGAAAAATGGGCTAAATTTTTACAAAGATATAGAGACCAACGATTTCATTATTCATCTGAATCCTCAGTAGATGTTGATGAGATGACTCAACCCATTCATTACCGAAAATCTTCGAGGACACCTACATCCAAATCATAATTTAGAGGGAAATACCAAGAGGTCACTATCATGAATAGGAACGGGAAACCCAAGACCATCATGGCTTGGGTTCCTTATTCTAATTAATTCTGTTTTCTTGCAGGTTCATCCACACAGGTCTAATAGCCTATGGTACGTAGACAGTGGATGCTCCCACACATGACTGGAGATCGTTCCCTCCTTCATGACTTCAAGCACATACAAGGAACTACTGTGGCATTCGGTGGAGATTCAGAAGGTGGTAGAACTATAGGAGAAGGATCTGTGACAAACGGGATGCTGAGCTTTGACAGAATTAACTACTGTGAACAACTGAATTTCAATCTGCTAAGCGTGTCTCAGATCTGCGACAAAAAATATTCCACTCACTTTACACACACTCGTTGCTACATTTTGAAACCTGGATTTCAGATCCTTGTAGAATGGGTTTTCTTAAAGACTCGAAGGAAGAATAATACATATGTCTTAAACCTATGTTCTACATCACCTAAGGAAGAAACATGTCTTTTGTCTAAAGCATCATTTGATGAGTCATAACTTTGGCATAGACATTTGGGGCACACTAAGTTTAAAAATATGAACAAGTTAGTCAAAGGAAACCATGTCATTGGTCTTCCTAAAAGAGAATTCAATTTTATTGATCAATGTTCAGCGTGCCTCAAAGGAAAACAACACAAATCGTCTCACAAAACCAAGCTGGTGAACACTAACAATACTCCATTGAAGCTACTTCCAGGGATCTATTTGGACCAACTCATGTAATGAGTATGGGAAAGAAACAGTATTTTTTAGTGATCATTGATGACTTTTCTCGATTCACATGGGTGTTCTTCCTACTTCATAAAAACGAAGCATCCCAAATCATTCAAGAATTATCACTAAAATTGAAAAAAAAACTTGATCTTAAGGTCAAAATAATAAGAAGTGATAATGGTACTGAGTTCAAAAATGAAAATATGAGTTCCTTTTGTGCAACCAAAGGCATTGCTCATCATTTAGTGCAGCTAGAACTCCTCAACAAAATAGGGTAGCTGAAAGGCAAAATAGAACACTGATTGAAGTAGCAAGAACGATGCTAGCCGATGCTAAACTACTAATCACCTTCTAGGCAGAAGCAGTTAACACATTCTGCTTTGTGCAAAATCAAACTCTGATTGTTAAAGAAAGTAACATGACACCTTATGAACTGATCTTTCATAGGAAACCATTTATTGGATTCCTCAAATCATTTGGTTGTCCAGTCTCAATATTAAACACCCGAGATCATTTAGGAAAATTTTCATCCAAGTCTGATGAATGATTCTTTTTGAGGTTATTCTTCTATTTCAAAGGCTTATAGAGTGTTCAATCCTATATTGAACATTATTAATGAATCTACGAATGTTCAATTCAAGAAACATTCATTTCCTAAATCTACAAATGGTCCTGACTGGTTGTTTGATATTGACACATTTACAAAATCATTTGACCAATTTCACTTGTCTGATGCAGGAAATATACATTCAAGTGATACTTCATCAGTTGTAGAAAGCAGAGATAATTATCCATTGATTCCACCAACATTTGATGAACATATGAATGAACATGTTCCTCTTCAAGCTGATCCTATGAGACAACTGTCACAAAACCTTAGTGTTTCTTCTAAAGAAGGTCCCAGCCTGGTACCATCTCACTCAGATGACTTGTCAAATGAGATAAGAAATCAGAAATAGGCTTCTCATCCAGTTGAAACACAAGGTACATCAAATGATGCACTCAATCTCAGTGTTACTGAAGATGTAGCAGTTACTGAAACAGAAGTTGACAATCTTCATAATTAAACAACAATACAAGATGAATGTGCCTCGACCTTAATGAATTGAATATCTCTAATCTTGATGTAACTATTGCTGGTGACAGCATTCCAGCCACAAGAATACATAAGAATCATCCAGTTGAAACCATTATTGGTGATCTTAATGAGAGGGTGACTAGAAGGAAGTCCAGTATTGCAAACATCTGTTTGTTCTCATGCTTTCTATGTCAAACAGTACCTAAAAACATCAAAGAGGCACTTCAAGACAACAGTTGGATTGAAGCAATGCAGGAAGAATTGCTCCAATTCAAGAAGCAAGAAGTATGGTAGCTAGTAGATGTTCCCGAAGGACAATACCCTATCGGTACCAGATGGCTGTACAGGAACAAGACTGATGATAGAGGGATCGTCATCAGAAACAAAGCAAGACTACTGGCACAGGGATACACTCAAGAAGAAGGAATCGACTGCAACGAAGTGTTTGCACCTGTTGGTAGACTAGAAGCAATCAGAATCTTTCTTGCATATTCTGTATCCATGAAATTTACTGTTTATCAAATGGATGTAAAGTGTGTGTTCCTGTATGGAAAGATTGCTGAAGAAGTCTATGTGAGTAAACCACCTGGCTTTGAAGATCCAGATTTCCCTCATAAAGTTACAAGCTTGACAAAGCTCTGTATGGTCTTCATCAAGCACCAAGAAAGTGGTATGAGACTCTATCATCCTTTCTTCTTGAACATGGGTATGAAAGACGAATTATTGATCAGACTCTCTTCAGAAGAAAAAGGGGGGAAAGACGTGTTGTTAGTCCAGATCTACATGGATGACATTATATTTGGGTCGATAAACAAGAAACTCTGCAAAGAATTTGAAGACCTTATGCATTCAAAGTTCCAAATGTGTGCAATGGGGGAACTCACCTTCTTTCTTGGGGTGCAAGTCCAACAAACAGTAGATGGAATCTTCATCAACCAATCAAAATATCTAGAAACCATGTTGAAGAAATTTCACTTTGCTGACTGTCAGTCTATCAGAACTCCTGTGGATACTAAAGTGAAGATTGGACCTGACCCTAAAGGCAAATCAGTGGATCAGACTCACTATCGATCAATGACAGGTTCACTTATGAATCTAATAGCCAGTAGGCCTGTCATTATGTTTGGTGTTTGTGTGTGTGCCAGATATAAAGCTGGAACGCAGTCAAGAGGATATTCAGATATCTGAAGGGCAAACCAGCTCTTGGGTTATGGTATCCAAAGAAAGGAGAATTTAATCTCTATGCCTACACAAATAGTGATTATGGTGGATGCAACTTCAACAGAAAATCCACTTCTGGCGGTTGTCAATTTCTTGGTCCCAGACTAGTATCCTGGCAATGCAAGAAGCAGAAAATGTATCTGTGTCCACAGCAGAAGCTGAGTATATTGCTGCATTAGCATGTTGCTCTCAAGTTCTCTGGATTCAAAACTAGATGCTTGATTATGGTTTTAACTTCTTGCACACACCAATTTCTATTGACAACACAGCTGCTGTCTTTATAACTAATAATTGAGTTCAGCACTCAAAAACAAAACATATTGAGATTAGATATCATTTTTTGAGAGACTGTGCTGAAAAAGGTTTAATCAAATTGATTCAAGTACCAACTGAAAATCAATTAGCTAATTTGTTTACCAAGGCATTTGAACCTAGTATGTTTGAATTTCTGGTTCAGTCAGTTAGCATGATTAACCTTGAGTAAAAACCATGAAAAATATCAAAAACAATTAAAAACATCAGAAATCCACAAAAGAGATCAAGTTTGATGAAGAAAAGAATTCTATGGGAAATGAATAATTACAGTTGTTATATTATTCACTGTGCTTAATTTCAAAATGTGAAAGACTAAAATGACTTACCAGATATGTTGGTAGGCTCAACTTGGAAGAAAAGATACATGCAGCGATGAATTAAAGACTTATTCAATTGTGAAACACTCATCACAAAGTATAGGTATGTATTGGCTTATCTGAATGCATGTGTGTAGTAGCCTAAACACACCAGGTAATGATACTTTATGAATCTCTTTCACCACATCATGTTTCATCTTTGTTTTGCTGAGCAAAGACCTGATGAAACTTGCACATAGTGTAGATGTTATGATCCAAAAGATTCCCAATGTGGAACACATCCAAAATTGGATGAATCAACAAAGTAATACATTCCAAGTGAATGAATAAAAGAATCTTATCATGGATCACCTTCCAAAGTGAAGTGAAAAGAATACCAATGTGGATCAACATGACAAAGGATCAAATTAAAAGAGCCCTAATGAGGATCAGTGAAAATGAGATTTCATAACTTAAGTAACCTGGTAAGAAAAGCTGTGAAAAAGTTCTAACATGCATTGTATAAGGAGGGTTGATCATTCCATGCTTATGTGTGTGAGGTACACATTGAATAAATTAAATCAACCAAAACATGATAAAAGTCATTTGCATCAAAATATCAACCAGGTATGAGTTTAAGAGGACAAACATACCATCAATCTTCAAGTTCATGATCATGTCCCTTTAATCATAAAGGATGCACAAGTGTAATGTAAAACTAATATGATCCCAACAAAGAGATAATTCTATTCATTATTAATAATCAAAATAATACTCAAAAGATTTTAAATCTTTAAAGTTTCTATCCAAATTAAACTTTAGGGGGAGTAATTTAAAATTTTTGAGTAAGTCCAAATTTTTGTTTATTAATTTAACTTTGAAAAATAGAACAAAAATAATTTTGTTGGTGTTGTTGCAATAAGTCAAACCATTATATCTAAGCTTATGCAGATTCTTAGAAGCATGATAAGTCCAAGATCTATCAAAATTGGGAAACTTCTATCAGTTGTGACATACACGTCAATCCAAGCAAGAATTAACAACTTCAACAGTCAACTTCATAAGAAAAATCAGTCAAGGACAACTCTTCATAAGATAAATAATCAATTCAATCACATTAACTTTTGATTAAGTTCAAAATCCAATGCACGTAAGTGCATTGGTTAATGCGGGTGAAGGTAACCCATGCATGTAACTAATGTGGGTAACAGTATATTTTCAAGTGCAACTAATGCGGACAATGATTTTGTTGGTACATATATATACCTAGATCCTGATCTGAATGTAATATGTCTTACAATTATGTAACTATTGGGTACTTAATGAAATACAAAATGTTTGGTTATGTTTATAATATTTAATATTTCATTAATGAGTTGTTTAACGCATATAGACTTAGTTATATAGTTTGTGATTGTTTGAAGTGTTATGAATAATGTTAGAATATTGAATACACTCAAACTTGGTGAAGTGAAGTTCTCATGCGTCCGACTGGACCATGCGCCCCAACAGTGGTCATGCGTCCGAATGGCCATGTGATTGGGTGTCCATGCGCCTAAATAGTCTATACGCCTGAACAACTTCATGCGTCTGACTCAGTCGCACGACTAAACACTCAGTAGTGCGAATGGATCAACCGCCTGGCTCAATCGCACGAATGAACCATGCTAATGGTTCAGTCGCTCGAATGAGCAATCCTAACCTATAAATACCACCTAATTTGTGGAAAAACAAAAGGATTGAATCTACTTTGACTGCAGACGTACCCTAGCCATCCAGAAGCCTTCAAGTTCGTACTCCAAGTTCATAGAACGCTATAGATCGATTCTCAATCGATTCTTGACGTTAGTTTCAATACATTATTGTTTCTACGTGCGTTCTCACTAATTGGATCGCCAATCAAATAGGAATCCGCACTATTTGGTTTGGTTTAACACGTTAATCAGTTGGTGTTTGATCAAATACCAGATCCTAACAAGTGGTATCAGAGCAACAGGTTCTTGATTACGTGTTGATTCAATTGTTTTGATACAAAATTGTGTTTTTGCATTAAAAACGCAATTTTTTGTGTCTAACGAAGTCTTGAACGGTTCCTAATCGAAAAGTGTAGTTTTTTCGACATACGGCTATTAGGGTTTTATAAAATTCGAGTTTTTACGGCCAAAATAAGTTTAACCTACGAATTATCAAACTTCAGCAAGTTCCGTCGCACGATTGGCTCAATCGCACGACTGAGTTCATTCGCATTTTCAACCGCACGATTGGACTCATTCGTACCTTCATTCGTACGACTGAGAACTTCATTCGGTCTGTTCAATCGCATTAGTTCATTCGGACGACTGACTCATCCGCATCTGTTCAGTCGCACGATTGTATCATCCGCATTTGTTCAATCGCCCGAATAAGCCCAATCGCATACCTTCATTCGCATACATCAGCAGTGTGTTAAACCGCAAAGTTAAGTGAAATGGAGGATCAGTTTTCGGCATACACAGCTAGTAGAGATACTCGTATTCAGAATCTACTATTGTTGGAGAATGAAGTGGGAATACACAATAAACCCCCAAAGCTTATCACGTTAGACGACTATCCACAATGGAAGCAACGTTTCGAAATCTACTTGAATGGAGTAGATACAAATTTGTGGGAGGCAATAGAGTCGGGGTACAGCATGCCAGTTGGAGCTGACGGAGTAAAACTTACTCTAAGTGGCATGTCGGATGCACTGAAGGTAAAACACAACACTGAGAAGAAAGCCTACGCCTTGCTTACTCAGTCTATTTCGAAGGATATTTTCCATCAGTATTCGGAGTATACTCAAGCCAAGAAACTTTGGGATGCGTTGGAGAAGAGGTATGACGGGAATGCCTCTCTGAAGGCTATCAAGGCAAAAGCATTGAAGAAGGAGTTTGGCAACTTCTCTTCAATGGGAAAAGAAGGCCTTGATGATGTGATCAATAGATTCTACCACTTGATGAGTGAGATGCACACTCATGGAGTGGTTTCTTCGATGGAAGATAAGGTATCCAACTTTGCTAATGGATTACCAGATAAATGGGGTTCGTTTGTTTCAAATCTCAGACATAATGGAATGCTCTAGAAGTTAGACATAAATGACTTCATTCTGAAACTGAGAGAAGAAGAGCTTAGGATGAAGTATCGAGCCCAAAAGGCAAACTATGATCAGAATCCTGCACTCTACAATGCTACTCCTTCAGTCAAGACATCTGGAGAACCATTGCAAACCGCCTTGATCTCAAGCACAGGAGTTCCAGCACAACCCTCAACTTCAGGATAAAAAATGTCAGGGTCGTCTAGCACCCAATATATAGTACCTGAAGCAATGCCGTAAAGCTGAAAACCGACAACCTCGGGAATGTAACTGTAGAGGTGGCCAGAGAACATATGGACCTTTTAGCTGGGTGGTTCACTCCTACGATGGATTAATTGCGGGAAAGATAGTTAACTACCACCTGGCAGATGAAGATTATGAGCAGGTGGATGAAATGGAGTTGGAACATATGGACATAATGTGGGCTCTGGCAAGTGCTGTCCGACGAGCTAAAAAGTTTGTCAAAAAGACCGGACAGAACCTAGTTGCAACAAAAGACACAACCTTTGGGTTTGATAAGTCAAAGGTCATATGCTTCAACTGTGGTGAGAAAGGACACTTCAAGAGGGAGTGTATAAAACCAAAGAAGATAGGAAATGGAAATCCCTTCTCGTCATTTAACCGTCAAGACAAGTCCACTGCTAGTAATGCTGACTTATCAAGTAAGGATCCAAAAGCCTTAACTACCAACGAAGATGAAGGACAGGACTGGAGCTTTCCGTTAATCTCACCAGGAGAGTCAAATATAGCTAGTGTGGAGGATATTGATGACGATTCTGCAAGTGAAGGTGATGTAGCAGTAGAGATCGCAATGTCAAATTCTGAAGATACTGCAAATGTGGTCAACTACCTGCGTGAAGAAGAAAAATATGCAAATGCATCATCATCTGAATCATCTGAACCAGAGAAAAGCGAGCTAGTACTCATGGCTGATTCTTCTTCTACATCTCAGGTAAGTACTTCTGACCAACTGTTTAATAATCATGCTTGCTTAGAATGTAATAAATTTAGAGAAAGTATAGATTCAAAATTTGCTAGGTTATTAGATCATAATGATAGCCTAGTAAAGGACCTAGAACTGTGCACAGAAGCTAATAGAGTATTGAAACAAAACGAGCACAGTTACAAGGAAAAGATAGACCTATTAAATAAACAGCTTAGGGAAACTGAGGTAGTTGCCTTTAACCAAGCAAATGACATTAGGTACTATCTGAACTCTCTTGAGGACACTAAGAAGCAAAAAGCAGTTTTAGAAGTAGAAGTCAATTCATTAAAACAAAAACTGCGTAGTTGGACAAGCTTATCACATATTGTCCAACACTTAGTAAGAGAGAGAAATAATGGGGAGGGACTGGGATACAAAGTGGTTCCACCACCACCTGAGATCTTGATGAACACCAAATGTAAACCAATTAACAATAACCCCATCAAGGATCATGTGGTGTCCACTCCTCTGGTGAGTGATCCAGATTCATTAAGTAAATCAATTGGATCAGACACTAAACAAAAGGAGGCCACTTCAAAAGCAATAGGAAAAATTACTTGTGTTAATCTGGAACAAGAATTTGAAAAGATTAGTTTTAAGTCAGGGTCAAACAAAGTCAAACAAGAACCTAAAAAGACTATAAAACCTAATTAATCACGTGCATCATGTCACAGTCCAGGTAAACAAGAGATCAAAGATGTAAAACCAGGTAAAGCAATTAAGTTTGTAAAACCAAATCGTACATCAAACAAAGAAGTGTCCCAATCCAAACATAATAAGGTCAATTGTGTGACATCTGCATCTCCACCAAAAAATAGAAACCATCACGTTAAAAGCAGATCCTGCTATAATTGTGGAGAGTATGGTCACATAGCATCTTACTGTCCTTATTATCAGGCACCGAGGAAGAAAGTTGAAATTTCTACATCTACATCAAGATCTTTTAAAAGGAACTCAGTGACGTCTTCTAAAAGAGATTGTGAACCCAAAATTCAATCCATCAGCCAGTCGTCTGTTTATCACAAACAGGCCTTACACAAATCTGGTCTATGGAAAGAAAAAACCTCCTCAGTGCCTGGAAATAAGAACAAACAGAATTCTGATCAATCCTTAACCTCAAAGGGTTAGTGGGTTGAGTTTGTGATATGTGATGCCTCAGGGAAACCCAAGCCGGTTAAGGCTTGGGTTCCTGACATGAACTAATGTTTTCGTTGACTGTGCAGGGTGTTCGCTACAGTTCTGAAACTAAGACGTGGATAGTTGATAGCGGAGCATCCAGGCACATGATAGGAAACAGAGCTCTATTATCAAATATCAGAAAAATTAAAGGATGGCATGTTTCATTTGCTGGAAACAAAGGCGGGTACATCACAGCCCAAGGAGAAGTGGGAAATAAGAAAGTTAAGTTTGATAAGGTAAACTATGTCCAACAATTACAAAATAACTTACTTTCTTTTTCTCAAATCTGTGATAAAGGATTCAAGGTAGTATTTGAAAACAAGAAGTGTTACGTTATAAAGAAGGACTACATGATTCCGGAGGATCAGATCCTTATGTCAGCTTCTACATATAGTGATCTTTATGTTTTGGATCTGTCAAAGGCATCCACAACAGATAGTGAAGTCCAATGTTTCTTGTCCAAAGCTACTGAGAAGGAATCCATCCCCTGGCATAGGAGAATGGGACACATAAATCCGAGGAAAATGAGTCACTTGATCCAGAATGATCTTGTGAGAGGAGTAAATGTCAAAAACTTTCAACTCCCAGATTTTTGTGTTGCATGCAAAAAGGGCAAACATGTGAAGAAATCTCATAAGGAAAAGAAAGTTCATTCTATAGAACTTCCACTTGAGCTTCTTCACATGGATTTGTTTGGTCCAGTGAGTACAAGAAGCATCGCAGGCGACTTGTACTGCTATGTAGTTACCGATGACTACTCAAGGTTCTCTTGAATAATGTTTCTGAAATCCAAATCAGAAACATTTGAATCCTTCAAGGATTTGGTAACTACTCTGGAATCCTTATACAAGCTGAAGGTAAGACAGGTGCGCTCAGACAACGGAACCGAGTTCAAGAATCAGAGGATGGAGGACCTATTGCAAGGAAAAGGAAATTGTGCATCAATTCACCTCGGCTTATACTCTTCAGATGAACGGTGTTGCTGAATAGAAGAACCGCAGCTTGGTAGAAGCGACACGGACTACGCTTGTAGACTCGAAACTACCTATACAATTTTGGAATGAAGCAGTGGCAAATGCATGTTATACTCTTAATCGAGTTCTGATAGTAAAACGCCATGGAAAAACATGCTACGAGTTATTACAACGACGTAAACCTAACTTGGAATATCTTGAGTCGTTTGGCACTCCGTGCATCCTACTGAAAAAGACACAGGAGGGAAAATTCAGTGAGAAGGTTGATGAAGGGATCCTCTTAGGATACAACATACCGAACAAGAGAGTGTACAATAACTCAACAGGTCAAGTAGAGGTGTGGTGTAATGTTGATGTTCAGAGATATATGTTGGACCAAAAGAACCAATGAGCCAGATCAGAAAAACCTATAAGTCCCACAGACATCACAACAACTGCTGAAGACTTGATCAGCTGTTTCATAAAGTCTGAAGAGCAACAGCTGAAGTACAAGTACTGAAGACTTCAACAGCTGAAGAACTAAAGTACTGAAGATCAACAACTGAAGACCAAAGTCTGAAGATCAACAGCTGAAGTCTAAAGTACTGAAGAACAACTGCTGAAGTACAAAAACTAAAGACATCAGCTGAAGACAACAGCTGAAGACATCAGCTGAAGACAACAGCTGAAGACATCACCTGATGACAACAACTGAAGACATCAGCTGATGACAGCAGCTGAAGTTCAAGTACAAGTACTGAAGCCTTCAGAGTTTGTTACAACAGCTGAAGAAGCATTCTTCAGTTGTTGTGATGGTTTCCTTTCAGTAGTTTCTTTTTATTTTAGTATTTGTAAAACGACTGAAGAGCATGTTCTTCAGTCGTTGTAGTTTCAGTAGTTTTCTTTTTAGTAGTTGTAGTGATAGTCAACACTTAGTATTTTTGTAAGGAGATGTCAGCTGTTTGACATTTTCAGTAGTTGTGTTAACTATCAGTAGTTTGAATAATTCTGTTGATGTCACTATCAAGTGACATTAGCAGACGTTACATCTCCTATATAAGAGATGTTGACCTAATTGTATGTGTGACATTCTGTTACCACGAAAGCGAATATTGAGTGAAATATATTTTGCAGAATTCTCTTTGTCTATAACCGTTTGTTTTTACTTCGAATATCTTTTGTGTTCTTGTGAATTTGCTAATTCATTGTTTGTTCTCCGCTGCTATAATCTCAAATCAATCAAACGTAGATCATTGATCCTAACAAATGGTATCAGAGCAGGTTAATCATTGATCGATCTAATAGTTGATCATTGAAACTGCTATTTGATGTCTATGTTTGATTGAATTAGCTTATTTGCAAAAACTTGTTATAGATTATTGAATTTCTGCCGCTTTCGTTTATTCATTTTGAGATCTCTCTCGGTTCAATTTGGTTTGTTGTGTTTTGTTCTAAATTTGTTATAGCTTAATTGAATTTGGTTGAATCTGAGATGACTACTCCTTCTAATGACCCTCACAATACCGGTTCTTCAACCAAGCCTCCGATGCTGGTTAGGACTGAGTATAACATATGGCAATGAAGGATGCTTCATCACCTGTCTGTTAACAGTTCAGGTTGTTGGACATCTGTAGTACATGGACCACATAAGCCTATGGTGAACAATCCGGAAACCAATCAAATGGTTCCAAAGAAGAAGGAACAATACTCAGAGAAGATCAGAAACTGTTTGAGATTGATGCTAAAGCCCATGGAATTCTGGCCATGGCACTGCCGAATGAAATCTATTCAGGGCTTATGCATCATGAAACTGCTCATGACCTCTGGAATGCACTGAAGGAACAATTCGGTGGAACTGATGAGGTCTTAGCAAAGAACAGAGAAATCCTCGCCCAACAATATGAGACATTCTCTTATAGAATGGGTGAGACACTGACTCAGCGGTTTGAGCGTTTTTCTTGTTTGATCTCTGAGCTAAAAATGGTGAAACAGGAATACACCAACAGCCAGATGAATAACAAATTCCTCAGATCACTGCCTGAGAGATGGGACACATACACTATTGTCCTACGCTCTAGTGCAAATCTGGATAGCCTATCTCTCACCTAACTTCATTGGAAATTGCTTACATTCGAAAGAGAGATAGAGCAGAAAAGGAAACTGTCATCATCAGGAAAGCTCACTGATGACTTTGTACCAGGGAACACTGCCTTGGTTGGTCATGAGTCAGAATATGCTGCATCTGAAAGCAATTATGATGAGCATATTGATTTCTCTTCAACCAATTCTGATCATGCATTGTTGGTATTGATAATCATTCTGGCAGTAATAGTGACAATCTATGCTTCATCATGGATGATCTGAAGGGAATTGCTGATGATGATTTAGAAGAGATGGATATTCTAAGCCAAATGGCCTTAGTTAATATCAGATCTCAGAAGTTCTACAAGAGAACTGGCAGGAAATTTCCTGGACTCTCTGGCAAAACCAAAGTTGGTTTTGACAAGAGTAAGTTGAGGTGTCACAAATGCCAAAAGCTTGGACACTTTGCAAGAGAATGTAGATCAACTGGATCTAACTCTTCTGCACCCTTTGTGACTTTTCCTAGCACCAGTCTACAAAACAGAGGGCAACATCCTGCTGGTTCTGGTCATCAATCACACCCTGTATCTCCTGCATACTTTGTCCCCCAGGGTCCAATGTCATATTCTTTTCCCTGTTATTACTTGCCTCTGTCAAATCCGTTCAAGCTCCAATTGCACTACAACCAATGCATTACCTGAACCTCAACCTTCCCAATCTCATCAACAAACTCAACCTCAACAACACAGCTTTTTCACCCCAGGAGTTGTTGACTGGAGCAGTTTACCAGATGATTTGTCTGGTCATGAACAACTGTTCTCTGGTGCTGGTCAACATGGTGGTGACAGTCCTTTTGGAAATCTAGCTCTTATGGCTTTGGAGTCTGCTGATACTTCATCCTCTAATGCATCTACACCACAGGTATCACAGGTATCCTCTGAGGCAAAAGCCAAGTTATGTTCTGAAACATGCATAGCCGCATTTGCATCTATTAGAGAAGCAAATGTAGCTTTAATTAACAAGAACATTGAGCTAGAACAAACAATTTCCTAAAGAAAAGCTGAAGTTGAGTCTGTGCTTAATGATAAGAATGATGAGATTTACAAACTTAAATTCCAAACCACAGATGATAAGGCTAGGGAAGAGGTACTTCTAGAGAAGTACAGAGACCTCAAAGAAACACTTGCAACTACCCAGGTAGAGTGTGATCGATGGGTAAAATCTTGCAAGGGTTTTGAAATGCTTCTTAGTAAGCAATCTGCTTCCAATGTGAAGTTTGGCATTGGTTATAATCACACTGCTCCTCCTACAGATTTTACTCCCAGAGCAGAGGTAGAATCTAATGGAGAAAGCAATAACCAATCCTTTTCATCATGTGATCTACTATCTGATACAGCACCATCAGAGGTTGAAGTCAGCATTAAGTCCTCTCAGAACCTATCAGCTAATGTTGATGGTTCAAATGCTAACACTCACATGATCAAAAAGTTGATCACTCCAGGTGGTATTTCACAAAGTACTGAAAGTACTAAAGTGAATGTCATAACACCTGGAAGACAACCCAAACTATTGCATGTACTAAAGAGAAGAAAACTACAAGTAGTAAGGGTGGGAAAATTACTAAAGAAGATATCAAGAAAGCAGGTACTAAAGGGAAGAAAACTGCTAGTACTGATAGCAATTGCTGAAGAACAAGTCTTCAGTAGTTTCATCTTCTTCAGCAGATGATCAACTTAAGATGAAGAAAAAGCCATGTGAAATATGTGGCTTATTCAATCATCTTACTGATGATTGCTGGTATAAAAGGGCTCCAAACTCAAACATAATGAAAACATTAAAGAGAAAATGGATAAAATGAAAACTGAGTTTGAAATCAAATTTTACCAGCAACATCAAAACCTGTAACCCCAAAATCCAAAAAGAAATCCACAAAGAAATGGGTTAAACATGCAACAGCTGAGGTTGCTCAAAGAGAGATGGTACAACACAGGAACCCATCTAACTCAAGCACTAATGTGTCTGATGAGCTGAAGGCCTTATCACAAAATCAGACACAACTTGTTATGATGGTTCAACATCTATTGGGGAGAGTCAACCAATTAGATGCTCTTGTGTTGAAACCACAGAGAAGAAAATCCATGCCAAAGGAATGTTCTTCTTCACCATCTCCATCCCCTCAGGCTGTTATTCATAGCTAGTCTGTTAGTTTACCATCTGTTGATGTGAATAGACCCAAAACCAAAAAGGTTTGGGTCTCAAAAACTAACTAATTGTTTATGATTGTAGGGTTCTTCAACATGCCAAAGCAGCATCTGGTATGTAGACAGTGGGGGATCTATGCATATGACTGGGAACAACTCTCTTCTTCATGACTACTCTCAAGGAAAGAAGGGGTTTGTTTCTTTTGGCAATGATGCTAGGGGTTACATCATTGGAAAAAGGCTTTGTCTCCAATGAAGAAATAAAGTTTGATGATGTTAACCATGTGGAAAATTTCAAGTACAATCTCTTGAGTGTCAGTCAAATGTGTGATAAAGGCCATGTTGCTCTTTTCACCAGTCAGAACTGCCGGATTCTGTCATCCAAAGTTCTGAATTTGATTTATAAGGTGTTGGATGATCATACTATCCTGAGGGCCAATAGGATAGGAAGAGTGTATGCCTTAGATCTTTCCAAGAAAATAAATATCAGAGGCCATCCTTGCCTATTTTCCAAAGCCTCTCCTCACGAATCTAAACTGTGGCATAGAAGGCTGGGTCATGTTAATTTCAAAAACATGAATCAGCTGATCCACAATAGTTTAGTGAGAGGCTTACCAATAAAGGAGTTCCACTATGATGAAACCTGCACTGCTTGTTTAAAAGGAAAACAGCACAAAGTCTCATTCCCCCTATTGAAGAGCCTAAGTCCACTGCCTGCTTGCAATTACTGCATATGGATCTATTTGGTCCTGTGAGAGTGATGAGCATGGCAAAGAAGAAATACTGTCCGGTAATTGTGGATGATTACTCCAGATTTGTATGGACTTTCTTTTTGTATTCAAAGGATGGGGTTGCTCAGAAGATTATCAACTTTCTGTTGTATGTTGAGAAGCAGTATTCCCTTTTAGTCAAGTGTATAAGGAGTGACAACGGAACTGAATTCAGAAACCATACACTTGATGAATTTTATCTTTCAAAGGGAATCAAAAGGCAGTATAGCATCCCAAGGACTCCAGAACAAAATGGAGTCATGGAGAGAAAGAACAGGACCCTAATTGAAGCTGCAAGGTCTATGTTGGCTGACTCTGGTTTGCCACTGACCTTTTCGGCTGAAGCTGTTAACACAGCTTGCTATGTGCAGAATAGAGCCTTAGTAAATCAGAGGTTGATGAAGACTCCATATGAAGTTCTACATCACTTGGCTCCTCTAATTTCATTTTTCAGAGCATTTGGGTGTCCCTGTTTTATTCTCAACACAAAGGATCAACTCCAAAAATTTGATCCTAAGGTGGATGCAGGGTATTTTGTTGGTTATTCAGCTACTTGCAAAGCATACAGAGTCTTCAACTGCAGAACAAAGATAGTTGAAGAGACTTTGCATTTGAAGTTTAATAAATCTCCAATGGACAAGATTCCACAAAACCCTGTGGAGTTGTTTGATTTGGACATACTGCAATATGTTCCTTCTCAACCTCCAGTTGTTGCAGACCATGTGGATAAATCATCTTCTGCAGCATGTCTTCCACCTGGTGGTATTGATGATGATGATGATAATATCAATACTCACCTATTCAAGTTTAGTGACCAACTGCCTGTGTCTGCTAAACTTGATGTTCCTGTAGCTTCAGCAGTTCCATCCACAACAAATGCTGATGAGATCTCTAATTCCTCTACATCTTTTGAGTTACCATCAAATTCTTGGTTTCAAGAGTCTGTATCAACATCTGCTACTGCTGAAGGTTCTACAAACACTTGCATAGATATCATCGTTTATCAAGAGCTGAAGAATCACCCAATGTCTCAAATCATTGGTGATATCAATGCTGGGGTTTCAACAAGAAGTCAATTGTCTAACTTCTGCTTCTATGCTCTCTTCATCAGTCAGCTAGAGCCAAAGAACTATCATATTGCTTTAAGAGACAATGGATGGGTTGAAGCCATACAGCTTGAGCTACTTCAGTTCAAGAAACAGCAAGCGTGGCAACTGGTTCCTCTTCCCCCAGGTAAGTGTGCAATAGGCACTAAATGGGTGTTTAGGAATAAAACTGATGAAAATGGGCTTATTGTTAAGAACAAGGCTAGACTGGTTGTACAGGGGTTCTCACAAGAAGAAGGTATTGATTATGATGAAACGTTGCCCCTGTAGCCCGACTAGAGGCAATTAGATTGTTCTTAGCCTATGCTGCATTCCACCATCTCAAAGTTTTTCAAATGGATGTCAAAAGTGCATTTTTATATGGCAAAATAAAAGAAGAAGTTTATGTGTGTCAACCACCAGGTTTTGAGGATAATAAACATCCTGAATGGGTGTATAAACTTGATAAGGCTCTTTATGGGTTGAAACAAGCTCCTAGAGCCTGGTATGAGACACTCTCCACTTTTCTTCCCCAGAATAATTTCACTAGAGGCTCCATAGATAACACTTTGTTTATTAAGAAGGTGGATCAGCATAAGCTACTTGTTCAAATTTATGTTGATGATATCATTTTTGCATCCTTTGATCCCCAGTTGTGTGATGATTTTACCAAATTAATGATACCGAGGTTTGAAATGAGTGCAATGGGAGAATTATAGTTCTTTCTAGGCTTGAAAAGCAAACAAAAGGCTGATGGCACCTTTATTCATCAGTCCAAATATACAAAAGATCTTTTGAATAAGTTTGATTTACAAAATAGTAAGCCCTGTTCTACTCCCATGTGCAACACAACACAACTGGATGCGGATCAGAAAGGTAAAGCTGTTGATGAAACACTTTACAGATGTATGATTGGGTCCTTGATGTACTTAACAGCTTCTAGACCAGATATCATGTTTGCTACTTGTGTCTGTGCAAGATTTCAGGCTGCTCCTAAAGAGTCTCATTTGATTGCAGTCAAGAGGATCTTTAGATATTTGCAAGGTACACAATCTCTAGGATTATGGTATTCCACTGGACGCTATTACAAATTAGTTGCTTTTTCAGATAGTGACTATGCAGGGTGCAAGTTAACTAGAAAGTCAACTTCTGGTGGATGTCAATTCCTAGGCAACTATTTGATTTCTTGGCAGAGTAAGAAACAAACATCTGTTGCTACATCCACTGCTGAAGCAGAGTACATTGCAGCTGCAAGTTGTACTTCTCAGGTACTCTGGCTTCAGAATCAACTTTTGGATTATGGCATTACAGAGACTAAGACTCTATTATTATGGATAGTGCTTCAGCTCTGTGCATTGTCAAAAATACAGTCCAGCACTCTAGGACCAAACATATAGAGATCAGACATCATTTTATTCAGGATTGTTTTGAAAAAGGTCTAATTGATCCTAAGTTTGTGCCTAGTGCTGATGAGCTTGCAGACATTTGTACTAAGCCTTTTGTTAGGATCAGTGATCTATGTTTGATTGATTAGAGAGTATAGCAGTGGAATTCTAACAACGAATTAGCCAATTCACAAGAACGAAACGATATTCAATGAAGAACAAAGACGGTTATAGAGAGAGAATTCTGCAAATATATTTCATTCAATATTCGCTTTCGTGGTAACAGAATGTCACACATACAATTAGGTCGACACCTCTTATATATAAGAGATGTGACGTCTACTGATGTCACTTGATAGTGACATCTAACATATTTATTACAACTGAAACACAACTACTGAAGATGTCAAAACAGCTGGCATCTCCTTACAAAATGCTAAGTGTTATCAGTTGTTATAACTACTGAGAAACATAAAACTACTGAAACTACAACGACTGAAGAACAAACTCTTCAGTCGTTTTACAAAACTACTAAAAGTAAAAATATAAAACTACTGATATCACAACTACTGAAGAAGTACTCTTCAGCTGTTGTGACAAACTACTGAAACTTCAGTACTTGATCTTCAGTCTTGAACTTCAGACGTTTCATCAGCTGATGACTTCAGTAGATATCATCAGCTGATGTCTTCAGTCTTTGTCTTCAGACTTTGTACATCAGTTGTTGATCTTCAGCACTTGTAAACTCTTCAGCTGTTGTACTTCAGTACTTTGAACTTCAGCTTCAGCACTTGTGTTATTCAGCTGTTCAGCTTCAGTACTTGTGTTCTTTAGCTGTTCAGCTTCAGTACTTGTGTTCTTCAGCTGTTGTACTTCAGCACTTTAGTCTGCAGCTGTTGAAGTCTTCAGCACTTGCTCTTCAGCTGTTGAAGTCTTCAGCACTTGTCAAACTGTTGATGAAGCTTTCAGCAGTTGTTGTGATATCATGTGGGACTTAGAGGTTTTCTGATCTTGGCTCATTGGTTCTTTTGGTCCAACAAACTCCCCCTGAACCAATGCAGCCAAAACTTCTAATTTATTTATTATCCCACTTATTGTTGGCAAAAGGTTGGTCTTTTTCCTTCTTGATCAGTAGAGAAGATGACCCATATAAGCTCCGGCCTGGGAAGAAGTATCAGATATTTGTTTGGCAAGATATGAATGGGAACTCTGTTTTGGGGAACTGGACACAGAGTTGTTATCCCATTCATGAGATCTACTTCCCGTGTATGAGCCTGTAGGATTCTCTGGTGTAGGCTCTGAGAAACATGATTCGTTCTTCCATGGTCAGGTTCTCGGCTTCACCATCAAACAATCCTTCTCGCCCATACAGCTCTGAGATGTACTTGGCCTGTTTGCCATTTTTGAGCTCAACTGTTGTAATCTGTCTGTATGCAAACTCATCAGGATGATTCCCTTCGAGTAACAGACTGAGCTCATTTTGTTTGAAGTTCTCAAGCCTCTTGTAGACTAACCCCTTTTTAATAATTATGTTCTCTAGCATCTTCTGGGGTGGTTGTTTAGTCTCGTAGGCCTTCTTGATGTCTTCGACAATCTCCCAGGGTGATACTACAAGGGCCACTGTGATCTCTTCATCTACGATCCTCTTGACTTGACCCTTGTATCTCGATAGAATGTCTTTCTTTACAATCCTGTGAGCCACCCTCGGTTCAGGCCATACTCTCATCCTTTCCTTCTGATATTGAAATGTGTTGGCGAGAGTGTACAACCTCAGAGGTTCTTTCTTGATACTGATAATTGATGACGAAGCAGCATAAGTTTTGTCAATGCTTTTCAGCATTTCATCATCATGAAGCTTTTGCTGCTCCTCTTCCTCAATCTTTACTCTCACAGCATCCATTTGTGAGGTGGGAGTGATGGACATAGGTTTGGCTTTCGCCAATGTTAGAACTGCAGACAGAGGTAGCCTATCTTCTTCCACATCATCCTCTTCTTCTTCTTCTTCTTCTAGCCTCAACACCCTTCTCTTCTTCTTCTTAGGTGCATCATCGGCTATTGGTTTAGATGGTAAAGGAGTTGGTTTGTGGGTTGTGATTGTGGTTGTTTGGATTTGGGCTTTGAGATTGGTTTGGAGATTTGAGGGGTAGGCTTTTTTTGAGTGGGTGGAAGGGAAGGTTGTTCTAGCATTTTGGTTGTGAGTTTAGCCTTTGTAAGTTTTGCCATTTCAAACCTTTTTCTAGCCCCAGCCTCATCAAGGGCTTCAATGATAATCCCCTTGTGGAATTGCTCAGACAGACAGATTCTGGTGGCTATAGCCAGAATATTGTCTCTGGTCCACGCACGAATCTCCATCAAAGATCTTCCTAAGTATTTGGCAATGAAACGGATCATGATCTCCAATCTCTCCTTTTCCAGTACATCATACCCAGCCCATCGGGTTTGAACCTCCTCCACTTCCAACTTCCTGATCTCACTATCTAATGTGGCTGTATCAAAACCTTGCTTGAAGAGTTGCTCAATGATTTTATCCATGGATCGGCTGTGTGTATCATCAGCATCTTTTACAAGCTCTTCCAAGGATTTTTCTTCAGCAGTAGGTTGATCATCAGCACTTTTCTTTCTTTTATAGGTGATCAGTTATTACTTTTCTTTCTCCAACTCCTTATCAGTCTCCATATTCACCTCTAACTCCTTTTCCACAACTTTCCCTTCTGTTTCTTTCTCCTCTGTACTCCTCTTTCTTTTTTCCTTTCACTGACTTAATCTCCCCCTTTTTGGTTGCATTGGTTGCAAGGGGTTGATTGCCAGAAAGGTGTTTGCCCACAACCTCCTCTATCAAAGGGTGTATAACTGAGGAAAGCCTCTCATCAATGGCTTTAATCATGATGTCAGTGATTATGGGTGTGATGAGAGGGAGAGAATTTTGAAGGACAGCAACTATTTGCTCAGGAGGGTTCTGTTCCTGAGAAATAGTGCCAGAAGCAGAGGCAGGTGGCTTAGTTGTCGGGAGTGGCTCAGTGTTTGGGAGACTTTCAGATGAAGGTGCCATCTGTGGGTTGGTGGAGGCAGATGGTCTTTGGTCCTTAGAAGTTTTGGTAAGCAGCTCTTTGAGTCTGCTCACTCCTCCTCCAGGATGGTGTTTTGGGCGATTACATCGTAAAAGAAGCCCAGGTCATCATCAGTAGATACTGAATCATCTGACCTCCTTATAGGATCAGGATGAACATGCACTGAGTGTAGCTCAGTTGTAGCATGTGCCCCTTTGTCTTGGTACTGGGGACTTCCTGCCTCAGGACTATGTCCGCCATCAGCAGTTGCCTCTGGTAAGGACTTAGTAATGGTACCAACTACAACCTGATCATATGCTGACACAGAGAGGTGGCAGCCTTACTAGAAGTTCCAATCTCCATTGCTACACTAGGAGAGGGAACATTGTAACCCCTATGCTGTGGGTTCTCAGCTGCACTTTGGTCCTCCCCCTCAATGGTAGAGGTGTTCCCAGTAGTAATTGGTATCTGGGGAGGGGGTGAGGAGTGCAATTGAGTCAGCACTTGTGCAACAAGCAATGTAGGGCTTTGGGGGGCGGTTGCATGGGGTGAAGGGATAGAAGCAGTGTGCACCTGGGGAGGAAGGTGCTCTTCAATGGCAATCCCCTCAAGTGAGGAAGATCCCAGATGTGTGGGTACCCCTTGTGTGGTTGCTGCAGGCTCCTGTTGAGAGGAATCCTGAGCGGCTATGGCTGGAAGAGTCCTTATATCCACTAGGGGGTTATGACCAGTGGATATATCCTGCGTTTGTGTTGCAGGGGCATCCTCAGGGGACTCATTTCCCTGAGTAGCCGTTTTGGGTTTCTTTTTAGTGGGTTTGGTGGGGACTTTTGATTTGGAGGTGGTGGCTGTGGGTTCCAACTGCGTGGGTTTTCACAGCTTTGCAGCCAATTTGAGTGAGTGGTCAGAGTTGTGCCGGGAGTATACTTCAGGCAAAACAGCCATAGCAGGGACTCCCAGGCCAACAAGTCCCTTAGCTTGAAGCTGGTTAGTAATTATGGCCATTATGAACCGCGGATATATATCCAACGGTTAGCAGTTAGTTTTTGAGCCATATCCTTGAGCTCTGAAAATATTATTTTTGAAAAATTTAAAGGCTGTTGCTCAAGAATAGAATACATTACCTGCTGCCACTTTGTAGACATTTGATCCCAAGACGAAGTCTTAGGAGCCAAACAGACATTTACCATGTGAAAGATTAGACGTTCAGCGTCATGGAAATGTTTCTTCAGTGTAGTGGAGGCACTAAGTTTCCCTAATATCCATGATGGGCAAAGGATAAATCAGTTGTGCCCTTTGGATATCCAGCAGGAGAAGTAGCATCATCCAGGTGTAGAATTTGACGGAGGATATCGGGAGTGATGACCACTTCGTGGTTGTTGACGACCGACCGAGAGACGCTGTGTTGTTCTCCCCAGTGGTGAGTGTGACATTCATCCAAAACTGTTTGAGGGATTCGGCATGAAGGATTGGATTGAGAAGAAATGCCGTTTTGTATTGTGACCGGACCATAAGATCAATAGCATTATCGAACTTAGCCCAGAATGGCGATTTAGTGAGGTAAGCTACACAGTTGTGTCGCGGTTTGAATTGCATGGACGCCATTTAGAAGAGAGAAGTTTTGGAGAGAAACGTTAGGTTTGAAGAAGATGAAGCTTTGAAGGATTAGGTCAGGGATATTTATAGGGTACGGGTTAGAAAACGACTGAAGGATTTGGTGTTAGTCATCAGTAGTTTTAAACGACTGTTGACATGGTATTACCCTTTTAGACGTTGGAACAGCTGAAGTCGTGGTGTTAATCATCAGTAGTTATAAAACTACTGAAGACATGGTTTTGCTTCAGTTGTTTAGAATGAAACAGCAGTTGTAGAAATAACTGAAGAGAAAGTTCTATTCAGTAGTTTTCGTCAATTCATAGCCTTTCAGCTGTTTCATACTGTCCTCAACACTTACTCATCAGACTTTGCATCTGCTTTTCAGGTGTTTCATAGGACGTCAGTACTTATCTGTTTGTACTGATTTCAGTAGTTGTAACTACATCAGTAGTTGTAACTACATCAGTAGTTTGGAACAGATAAAGTACTTCAGTACTTTGAGGCATTTAGCCATCAGTAGTTATAAAAACTACTGAAGGTGAAAGGACTCATCAGTACTTATATGTGACATGGTTACCAATGATCATTAGTAATTTTTACTGAAATCATCAGTAGTTGTCACTTATTCTAGCTGTAGCATACCAAGCCTTAACACAAGGTTTTGGAAAGTAGAACTATCCAAAGCCTTAGTAAAAATATCTGCAAGCTCATCAGCACTAGGCACAAACTTAGGATTAATCAGACCTTTTTCAAAGCAATCCCGAATAAAATGATGTCTGATCTCTATATGTTTGGTCCTAGAGTGCTGGACTGGATTTTTGACAATACACAGAGCTGAAGCACTATCCATTAATAATGGAGTCTTAGTCTCTGTAATGCCATAATCCAGAAGTTGGTTCTGAATCCAGAGTACCTGAGAAGTACAACTTGCAGCAGCAATGTACTCGGCCTCAGCAGTTGATGTAGCAACAGATGTTTGTTTCTTACTCTGCCAAGAAATCAAACAGTTGCCTAGGAATTGACAACCACCAAAAGTTGACTTTCTAGTTAACTTGCACCCTGCATAGTCACTATCTGAAAAAGCAACTAATTTGCAAGAGTGTCCAGTGGAGTACCATAAACCCAGAGATTGTGTACCTTGCAAATATCTAAAGATTCTCTTGACTGCAATCAAATTAGACTCTTCAGGAGCAGCCTGAAATCTAGCACAAACACATGTAGCAAACATAATATCTGGTCTAGAAGCTTTTAAATACATCAAGGACCCCATCATACATCTGTAAAGTGATTCATCAATAGCTTTACCTTCTGATCAGCATCCAGTTGTGTGGTGTTGCACATGGGAGTAGAACAGGGCTTACAGTTTTGTAAATCAAACTTATTCAAAAGATCTTTTGTATATTTTGACTGATGAATAAAGGTTCCATCAGCCTTTTGTTTGATTTGCAAGCCTAGAAAGAACTGTAATTCTCCCATTGCACTCATTTCAAACCTCTTTTTCATTAATGTTGTAAAATCATCACACAACTGGGGATCAGAGGATGCAAAAATGATATCATCAACATAAATCTGAACAAGTAGCTTATGCTGATCCACCTTCTTAATAAACAAAGTTTTATCAATGGAGCCTCTAGTGAAATTATTCTTAAGAAGAAAAGTAGAGAGTGTCTCATACCAGGCTCTAGGAGCTTTTTTCAACCCATAAAGAGCCTTATCAAGTTTATACACCCATTCAGGATGTTTATTATCCTCAAAACCTGGTGGTTGACACACATAAACTTCTTCCTTTATTTTACCATATAAAAAGGCACTTTTGACATCCATTTGAAAAACTTTAAGATTGTGGAATGCAGCATAGGCTAAAACAATCTGATTGCCTCTAGTCTGGCTACAGGGGCAAAGGTTTCATCATAGTCAATACCTTCTTCTTGTGAAAACCCCTGTACAACCAGTCTAGCCTTGTTCTTAACAATAAGCCCATTTTCATCAGTTTTATTCCTAAACACCCATTTAGTGCCTATTGCACACTTACCTGGGGGAAGAGGAACCAGTTCCCACACTTGCTGTTTCTTGAACTGATGTAGCTCAAGCTGCATAGCTTCAACCCATCCATTGTCTCTCAATGCAACATGGTAGTTCTTTGGCTCTAGCTGACTGATGAAGAGAGTATAGAAGCAGAAGTTAGACAATTGACTTCTTATTGAAAAACCAGCATTGATATCACCAATAATCTGAGACATGGGGTGATTCTTCAGTTCTTGATAAACAATGAGATCTGTGCAAGTGTTTGTAGAACCTTCAGCAGCAGCAGATGTTGATGCAGACTCTTGAAACCAAGAATTAGATGGTAACTCAAAAGATGTAGAGGAAACAGAGATCTCATCAGCATTTGTTGTGGATGGAACTGCTGAAGCTACAGGAACATCAAATTTAGCAGACACAGGCAGTTGGTCGCTAAACTTGAATAGGTGAGTATTGATATTATCATCAATCATCAATACCACCAGGTGGAAGACATGCTGCAGAAGATGATCTATCCACAGGATCTGCAACAGCTGGAGGTTGATAAGGAACATATTGCAGTATGTCCAAATCAAACACTTCACAGGGTTTTGTGGAATCTTGTCCAAAGGAGATTCATTAAACTTCACATGCAAAGTCTCTTCAACTATCTTTGTTCTGCAGTTGAAGACTCTGTATGCCTTGCAAGTAGATGAATAACCAACAAAATACCCTGCATCCACTTAGGATCAAATTTATGGAGTTGATCCTTTGTGTTGAGAATAAAACAGGGACACCCAAATGCTTTGAAAAATGAAATTAGAGGAGCCAAGTGATGGAGAACTTCATATGGAGTCTTCATCAACCTCTGATTTACTAAGACTCTATTCTGCACATAGCAAGCTGTGTTAACAGCTTCAGCCCAAAAGGTCAGTGGCAAACCAGAGTCAGCCAGCATTGACCTTGCATCTTCAATTAGGGTCTGTTCTTTCTCTCCACTACTCCATTTTGTTCTGGAGTCCTTGGGATGCTAAAATGCCTTTTGATTCCCTTTGAAAGGTAGAAGTCATCAAGTGTATGGTTTCTGAATTCAGTTCCATTGTCACTCCTAATACACTTGACTGGAAGGGAATACTGCTTCTCAATATACAACACAAAGTGAATAATCTTATGAGCAACCTCATCCTTTGAATGTAGAAAGAAAGTCCATACAAATCTGGAGTAATCATCCACAATTACCACACAGTATTTCTTCTTTGCCATGCTCATTACCCTCACAGGACCAAATAGATCCATATGCAGTAATTGCAAGCAGGCAGTGGACTTAGGCACTTCAATAGGAGGGAATGAGACTTTGTGTTGTTTTCCTTTTAAACAAGCAGTGCAGGTTTCATCACAGTGGAACTCCTTTATTGGTAAGCCTCTAACTAAACTATTGTGGATAAGCCGATTCATGTTTTTGAAATTAACATGACCAAGCCTTCTGTGCCACAGTTTAGATTCTTGAGAAGAGGCTTTGGAAAATAGGCAAGGATTGCCTCTGAGATCTATTTTCTTGGAAAGATCTAAGGCATACACTCTTCCTGTCCTGTTGGCTCTCAGGAGAGTGTGATCATCCAACACCTTATCAATGAAATGCAGAACTTTGGATGACAGAATCCTACAGTTCTGACTGGTGAAAAGAGCAACATGGCCTTTATCACACATTTGACTGACACTCAAGAGATTGTACTTGAGATTTTCCACATGATTAACATCATCAAACTTGACTTGTCCATTGGAGACAAAGCCATTTCCAATGATGTAACCCCGAGCATCATTGCCAAAAGAAACAAACCCCTTCTTTCCTTGAGAGTAGTCATGAAGAAGAGAGCTGTTCCTAGTCATGTGCATAGATCCCCCACTGTCTACATACCAGATGCTACTTTGGCATGTTGGAGAACCCTGCAATAATAACAATCAGTTAGTTTTGGAGACCCAAACCTTTTTGGTTTTGGGCCTGGTCTCATCAATAGATGGTAAACTAACAGGTTTATTAGAAACAACAGCCTGAGAGGAAGAAGATGGTGAAGAAGAGGAATCCTTTGGCTTGGACCTCTTTTTGTGGTTTCAACATAGGAGCATCTAATTGGGTAACTCTTCCAATAGATGTTGAACCATCATAACTAGCTGTGTCTGATTTTGTGATAAAGCTTTAGCTCATCAGGCACATTGCCAGTGGAGTTTGATAAGTTCCTATGTTGCACCTTCTTCTTCTGAGCACTCTCAGTTGTCACCTGTTTAACCCCTTCCTTTTGGATTTCTTTGAGGACTTAGGGTTACAGGATTTGATGTTGCTGATACAAATGTGGTCTCAAATCAGTTTTCATTTTTACCATTTTCTCTTTAATTTCTTCTTTATTTGAGTTTGGAACCTCTTTTGTACCAGCAATCATCTGTAAGATGATTGAACAAACCACATACTTCACATGGTTTCTTCTTCATCTTAGGTTGATCATCAACTAAAGAGGGTGAAGCAATTGAAGACTTGCTCTTCAGTGCTTTGGAAGCATTGTTTGCTTTCTTGACTACCTCTTTAGTAGTCTTCAAACTCTTTCTACTGACAGTTTCTTCTTTTCAGTACAGGCAGTAGTTGGAGTTTGAACTTCAGGTGTTAAATCCTGCTCTCTAGTCCTTTCAGGACTTTCAGAATTAACTCTTGAGTTGATCAACTCATTGATCATGTGAGTGTCAGCAGTGGAACCATCAACATCAGCTGATAGGTTCTGAGAGGGCTTGGTGCTGACTTCTACTTCTGATTGTGCTGTATCAGAAAGTAGATCACATGATGAGATGGATTGGTTATTACTCTCAACATCAGATTCTACCTCTGCTCTTGGAGTAAAATCTGTAGGTGGAGCAGTGTGATTGTAACCAATGCCAAACTTCACATTGGAAGAAGATTGCTTACTAAGAAGCATTTCAAAACCTTTGCATGATTGTACCCATCTATCACACTCTACCTGGGTAACAGCAAGGGTTTCTTTGAAATCTTTATACTTTTCTAAAAGTATCTCTTCCCTAGCCTTATCATCAATTATTTGGCATTTAAGTTTGTAAATCTCATCATTCTTATCATTATGCACAGACTCAAATTCAGCTTTGCTTTTGGAAATTATTTGTTCTAGCTCAATGTTCTTGTTGATTAAAGCTAAATTTGCTTCTCTAATAGATGCAAATGCTGCTATGCATGGTTCAAAACATAATTTGGCTTTTGCCTCAGAGGATACCTGTGATACCTTTGATGTAGAGGCATTAGTGGATGAAGTATCAGCAGAATCCAAAGCCATAAGAGCTAGATTTCCAAAGGGACTTTCACCACCATGTTGACCAGCACCTGAGAACAGTTGTTCATGACCAGACAAGTCATCTGGTAAACTGCTCCAGTCAACAACTCCTGGGGTGAAGAAGCTGTGTTGTTGAGGTTGAGTTTGTTGATGAGATTGGGAAGTTTGTGGTTCAGGCAATGCTTGTGGTTGTTGTGCAATTGGAGCTTGAACAGGATTTGGTTGAGGCATATAATAGCAGGGATAAGGATATGACATTTGACCCTGGGGAACAAAGTATGTAGGAGATCTACACTCTGTTTTGTGGACTAGTACTAGGAAAAGTCACAAGGGTGCAAAAGAGTTAGATCCAGTTGATCTACACTCTCTTGCAAAGTGTCCCAGCCTTTGGCATTT
Organism: Flaveria trinervia; assembly: GCA_025506515.1. NCBI lineage: Eukaryota > Viridiplantae > Streptophyta > Magnoliopsida > Asterales > Asteraceae > Flaveria > Flaveria trinervia. Next base: position 41,866,552 of record CM046441.1, read on the forward strand.
GTGACACCTCAACTTACTCTTGTCAAAACCAACTTTGGTTTTGCCAGAGAGTCCAGGAAATTTCCTGCCAGTTCTCTTATAGAACTTCTGAGATCTGATATTAATCAATGCCATTTGGCTCAGAATATCCATCTCTTCTAGATCATCATCAGCTATTCCTTTCAGATCATCCATAATGAAGCATAGTTTGTCACTATTACTGCCAGAATGACTCTCAACACCAACAAATGCATGATCAGAACTATTTGAAGAGAAATCAATATGATCATCATAATTGCTTTCAGATGCAGCATATTCTGACTCATGACCAACCAAGGCAGTATTCCCTGGTACAAAGTCATCAGTGAGCTTTCCTGATGAGCACAGTTTCCTCTTCTGCTCTATCTCTCTTTCAAATGTAAGCAGTTTCCCATGAAGTTGGGTGAGAGATAGACCATCCAGATTTGCACTGGAGCGTAGGACAATAGTGTATGTGTCCCATCTCTCAGGCAGTGATCTGAGGAATCTGTTGTTCATCTGGCTATTGGTGTATTCCTGTTTCACCATTTTTAGCTCAGAGATCAAGCAGGAAAAGCGCTCAAACTGTTGAGTCAGTGTCTCACCCTTTCTATGAGAGAATGTCTCATATGTTGGGCAAGGATTTCTCTATTGTTTGCTAAGACCTCATCTGTGCCACCGAATTGTTCCTTCAGGGCATTCCAGAGATCATGAGCAGTTTCATGATGCATAAGCCCTGAATAGATTTCATTAGGCAGTGCCATGGCTAGAATTCCATGGGCTTTAGCATCAATCTCAAATAGTTCCGATCTTCATCAGAGTATTGTTCCTTCTTCTTTGGAACCATTTGATTGGTTTCCGGATTGTTCACCATAGGCTTATGTGGTCCATGTACCACAGATGTCCAACAACCTGAACTGTTAACAGACAGGTGATGAAGCATTCTTTGTTGCCATATGTTATACTCGGTCCTAACCAGCATCGGAGGCTTGGTTGAGGAACCGGTATTGTGTGGATCATTAGAAGGAGTAGTAATCTTAGATTCAATCAAATTCGATTAAGCTAAAACAGATTTAGAACAATACGCAACAACCAATTGAACCAAAAGAGATCTCAAAGTAAGAACGAAAGCGACAGAAATTCAATAATCTATAACCAGTTCTTGCGAATACGCTAATTCAATCAAACACAGATATCAATTAGCAGTTTCAATGATCAATTGTTAGATCGATCAATGATTAACCATGCTATGATACCACTTGTTAGGATCAGTGATCTATGTTTGATTGATTAGAGAGTATAGCAGCGGAATTGTAACAACGAATTAGCCAATTCACAAGAACGAAACGATATTCAATGAAGAACAAAGACGGTTATAGAGAGAGAATTCTGCAAATATATTTCATTCAATATTCGCTTTCGTGGTAACAGAATGTCACACATACAATTAGGTCGACACCTCTTATATATAAGAGATGTGACGTCTGCTGATGTCACATGATAGTGACATCTAACAGATTTATTACAACTGAAACACAACTACTGAAGATGTCAAAACAGCTGACATCTCCTTACAAAAATGCTAAGTGTTATCAGTTGTTATAACTACTGAGAAACATAAAACTACTGAAACTACAACGACTGAAGAACAAACTCTTCAGTCGTTTTACAAAACTACTGAAAGTAAAAATATAAAACTACTGATATCACAACTACTGAAGAAGTACTCTTCAGCTGTTGTGACAAATTACTGAAACTTCAGTACTTGATCTTCAGTCTTGAACTTCAGACGTTTCATCAGCTGATGACTTCAGTAGATATCATCAGCTGATGTCTTCAGTCTTTGTCTTCAGACTTTGTACATCAGTTGTTGATCTTCAGCACTTGTAAACTCTTCAGCTGTTGTACTTCAGTACTTTGAACTTCAGCTTCAGCACTTGTGTTATTCAGCTGTTCAGCTTCAGTACTTGTGTTCTTCAGCTGTTCAGCTTCAGTACTTGTGTTCTTCAGCTGTTGTACTTCAGCACTTTAGTCTTCAGCTGTTGAAGTCTTCAACACTTGATCTTCAGCTGTTGAAGTCTTCAGCACTTGTCAAACTTGTGATGAAGCTTTCAGCAGTTGTTGTGATATCATGTGGGACTTAGAGGTTTTCTGATCTTGGCTCATTGGTTCTTTTGGTCCAACACCTTTGGATAGTTCAACTTTCCAAAACCTTGTGTTAAGGCTTGGTATGCTGCAGCTAGAATAAGTTATAATTACTGATGATCTCAGTAACTAAGTACTGATAATCATTAGTAACCATATCACAGATAGTACTGATTTTGTTAAAACAACTGATCAAGTTACAACTACTGATGTAGTTATAACTACTGATATCAGTAAAAACAGATAAGTACTGATGTCCTATGAAACTACTGAAAACAGCCAAAAAGGCTGATGAGTAAGTGTTGAGGACAGTATGAAATAGCTGAAAGGCTATGAATTGATGAAAACTACTGATGAGAACTCTCTCTTCAGTTGTTTCTACAACTGCTGTTTCATCCTAAACAACTGAGGACAAAAACATGTCTTCAGTAGTTTCACAACTACTGATGACTACACCAAGTCATCAGCTGTTTACAACAACTGATGACAAAAACATGTCTTCAGTAGTTTCACAACTACTGATGACTAACACCAAGTCATCAGCTGTTTACAACAACTGATGACAAAAACATGTCTTCAGTAGTTTTATAACTACTGATGACTAAAACCAAGTCTTCAGTTGTTTTCAAACATCTGAAGTCAAAACCATGGTTTTCAGTAGTTTTATAACTGCTGATGCCTAAAACCAAGACTTCAGTTGTTTCAACATCTGAAAGGGTAATACCACGTCATCAGTCGTTTAAAACTACTGATGATTAACACCAAACCCTTCAGTTGTTTTCTTACCCTTACCCTATAAATACGTCACACCTAATCCTTCAGAGTTTTATCATTTCTAAACCTAACGTTCAACCTCCAAAACTTCCCTCTCATTAATGGCGATCATGCAGCTCAAACCACGACACAACTGTGTAGCCTACCTCACCAAATCGCCTTTCTAGACAAAGTTCGATAACGCCATTGATCTAATGGTCCAGTCACCCTACAAAACGGCCTTCCTTCTAAATCCCACCATTCATGCCGAATCCCTTCACCAGTTTTGGACGAATGTCATCATTACCACTAGGGAGAACAACTCCGAGTCTCTCCAGTCGGTCGTCAACAACCATCAAGTGGTCATCACTCCGGCAATCTTACGCCAAACCCTAACCTGGATGATGCCACTTTTCCTGTTGGGTATCCAAAGGGCACAACTGATTTATCCTTTGCCCACCATGGATATCAGGGAAACTGTAGTGCCTCTACTATTCTGAAGAAACATTTCCACGATGCAGAACATCTTGTCTTACACATGGTAAATGTTTGTTTAGCTCCTAAGACATCCTCGTGGGATCAAATGTCTACCAGATGGCAGCAGGTACTATTCTCTATCCTTGAGCAACAAGACTTAAACTTTTCTGAACTCATTTTTCTTGAACTTAAGGATATGGCCTCAAAATCTATTTCTAACCGCTGGATATTATATCCTCGGTTCATTATGGCCATAATAGAGAATCAGCTGAAAGCTGAGGGACTTGTTGGCCTTGGAGTCCCTGTAATAGCTGTATTGCCTGAAGTATACTCCAGGCACAACTCTGACCACACACTGAAACAGGCTGCCAAACTGCGAAAACCCACGCAGTTGGAACCCACAGCCACCACCTCTAGAACCAGAGTCCCCTCCAAGCCAAAATCCAAAAAGCCAAAAAAGGCTTCTCAGGGAGATGAGTCCCCTGAGGATGCCCCTGTACCACAAACGCAGGAAACACATACTGGTATTTACCCCCAGTTATGTCAAAGACTCAACCAACCACAGCCGCACAGGTATCCTCTCAAAAGGATCCTGTTGCAACCAATATTGGGGAACCTACATTGCTGGAACCTATCTCACTTGAGAGGGTTACCATTGAAGCGCACCATTCACCCCGGGTGCAATCCGCTTCTCCCCAATCACCACATGGAACCGCCCCCCAAAGTCCTACATTAATTGTTGCACAAGTGCTGAGTCAGTTGCACTCCTCACCCCCTCCCCAGATACCAATTACAACTGGGCATACCTCTACCATTGAGGGGGAGGATCAAAGTGCATCTGATAACCCACAGCATAGGGGTTACAATGTTCTATTTCCTAGTGTAGAAAAGGAGATTGGAATTTCTGGTGAGGCTACCACTTATCCTGTTTCAGCATATGCTCAGGATGTAGTTGGTACCATTACTAAGACCTTACCAGAGGCAACTGCTGATGAAAGATGTAGTCCTGAGGCAGGAAGTCCCCAGTTCCAAGACAAAGGGGCACATGCTACAACTGATCTACACTCAGTGCATGTTCATCTGAAGGTCTCCTAAACATAGAGCCACTCCCAAATTCTCAACCACCTGCCTCTGCTTCTGGCACTACTTCTCAGGAACAGAACCCCCCTGAGCAAATAGCTGCTATCTTTCAAAACTCCTTACCTCTCATCACACCCATAATCACAGATATAGTGATCAAAACCCTTGATGAGAGGCTTCCCTCAATTATAAAACCCTTGATAGAGGAAGTTGTGAGCAAAAAGCTTTCTGACAATCAAACCCTTGCAACCAATGCAACCAAAAAGGGGGAGATTCAGTCAGTGAAAGCAAAAAGGAAGAGGAGTGCAGAGAAGAAAGAGAAAGAAAAAGAGACGAAAGTGGTAAATGAGAAGGAGTTGGTTGGAGAGACCGAAAAGGAGAATGAAAAGGAAAAGGAAAATGCCTTGGAGCTAATGGTGAAAGAGGCTGATGCCGAACACAGCAGATCAATGGATAACATCATTGATCAGTTGTTTAGGCAAGGCCATGACACTGAACAACTTGACTCTAAAATCGGAAGATTAGAGATTGACGAAATCCAATCTAGATGGGCAAGTTATGAGGTGTTAGAAAGAGAAAGGCTGGAGATCATGATCAGATTTATAGCGAAGTATCTTGGCAGATCATTGATCGAAATCAAGGCTTGGTCCAGGGACAGCATCTTGGCAATAACCACCAAGATCTGTTCGTCTGAAGTATATACCAAAGGGCTTGTTATTGAAGCTTTGAATGAAGCGGGTGCTGGGAGCAGGACTGAACTAGCCAAGCAATCTAAAGCCACACTCACCTCAAAAATGCTAAAACAGCCTGTCAACATTCCCACACCAAAACCACCAAAACAACCACCCATTAAAACAATCCCTTTACCCCAAAAACCACCAAAAACACAGCCCACCAAACCAACTCCCTCACCCTCAAAACCAATAGCCGATGATGTACCCCAGAAGAAGAAGAGAAGGGTATTGAGGCTAGAAGATGATGAAGAAGATGATGATGAAGATAGGCTGCCACTCTCAGCTGTTATACAGTTGCTAAAGGCCACAAGTCACTCCCCAACAATTACTCCTGAAACCCAAAGACAATTGTGAAAGTGAAGCTAGAAGAAGAAGATCTTCACAAACACACGATGAGGAATTGTTGAGGAGGGTTGACAAAGCTTATGTAGCCACATCTTCTATCATCAACATGAAGAAGAAAGCTCTCAGATTATACACTCTTAAGCATACATTTCAATATCAAAAGGAGAGAGTAAGGATTTGGCCTGATCCCAGGGTGTCTCACAGGATTCACAAGAAAAACATTCCATAGAGATACATTGGCCAGGTGAAAAAGATTGTAGATGAAGTGATCTCCCTGGTCTTTGTAGTATCACCTGGGAAATCCTAAAGGACTTCAAGAAAGCTTATAAAGCTAACCAAACCCCACAGAAGATGCTTGAAAATAAAATGGTGAAAAAGGGGTTAGTTTATAAAAGGCTTGAAGAAGTCAGGAAGAATGAGCTCCAGTTGTTCCTTGAGGGTAATCACCCTGATGAGTTTGCTTATAGAATAATAACAATTGTTGAGCTAAAGAATGGGAAACAGGCCAAATACCTATCTGAGTACTATGGGCCAGAATATTTATTTGAAGGAGGTGCTGAAGAGCTGACCATGGAGGAACAAATTACCTTCCTAGAGGCCTATACAAGAGAGTCATATAGACTCATAGTGGGGAAGTAGATCTCATGAATGGGATAACAGCTCTGTGTCCAGTTCCCCAAGACAGAGTTCCCATTCATACTTTGCCAATCAAATCATTGAGACTACTTCCAGGCCGGAGCTTACAAGGGTCACTTCTGAGCTGATATAGAATACAAAAAGACCAATCATTCTGCCATAATAAGTGGGACATTTTCAATAAGTTTAGAGGTTTTGGCTGCATTGGTTCAGGGGGAGTTTGTTGGACCAAAAGAACCAATGAGCCGGATCAGAAAAACCTCTAAGTCCCACAGACATCACAACAACTGCTGAAGACTTGATCAGCTGTTTCATAAAGTCTGAAGAGCAACAACTGAAGTACAAGTACTGAAGACTTCAACAGCTGAAGATCAACAGCTGAAGAACTAAAGTATTGAAGATCAACAACTAAAGACCAAAGTCTGAAGATCAACAGCTGAAGTCTAAATTACTGAAGAACAACTGCTGAAGTACAAAAACTGAAGACATCAGCTGAAGACAACAGCTGAAGACATCAGCTGAAGACAACAGCTGAAGACATCAGCTCATGACAACAGCTGAAGACATCAGCTGATGACAGCAGCTGAAGTTCAAGTACAAGTACTGAAGCCTTCAGAGTTTGTTACAACAGCTGAAGAAGCATTCTTCAGTTGTTGTGATGGTTTCCTTTCAGTAGTTTCTTTTTATTTCAGTATTTGTAAAATGACTAAAGAGCATGTTCTTCAGTCGCTGTAGTTTCAGTAGTTTCTTTTTAGTAGTTGTAGTGATAGTTAACACTTAGTATTTTTGTAAGGAGATGTCAGCTGTTTGACATTTCCAGTAGTTGTGTTAACTATCAGTAGTTTGAATAATTCTGTTAGATGTCGCTATCAAGTGACATCAGCAGACGTCACATCTCCTATATAAGAGATGTTGACCTAATTGTATGTGTGACATTCTGTTACCACGAAAGCGAATATTGAATGAAATATATTTTGCAGAATTCTCTTTGTCTATAACCGTTGTTTTTACTTCGAATATCTTTTGTGTTCTTGTGAATTTGCTAATTCATTGTTTGTTCTTCGCTGCTATACTCTCAAATCAATCAAACGTAGATCACTGATCCTAACAATATATCACACCACCTGCTAGAAAAGGGCCTGCTTACTTCTTCGACAATGATGGATTCTTCAAGTCCTTCAACATATCTCTTCTTCTTTAGAAGATGAGTGGGCAAACAAGATGATGTACGATGTCTTGAACACACCATCTCAAGATTCAACATGTCATGATCCTACTAACTTAGGAGGAGCAATTGATGTGAGTGATTCTTCTTCTGATGAAGAAAATGAAGGAAATGATCAGATCAACCAGGATGTACAGGTTCCGACTACCACAAGTTCACACACACTGGCTGGTGATGCTTCTGAACCTTCAGAATCTCAGACTCCTATTGCCTCAGATCCAGAACCAAATGTTCATAATCTTGACTCTGAGGTGGTTGTTCCGACAACTCCTGGCTCACGTCTAAACATCTATCATCAATTGTATAGTATTATAGGAGTTGTGAGATCAGGGGTACAGACTAGAAATCAGCTGTATTCAGCTGATTATGCCTCTGTGATGGAAAAAGGATATCTTCACGATGGTGCCTACCGCTGCTTTGTGTCTCGTTTGAGCCAAAGTATTTTAGTGAAGCAGTAAATGATGAGGCTTGGGTTAGTGCCATGCAGGAAGAACTTCTTTAGTTTAAGAAGTTAGGTGTATGGACACTAGTGGATAGACCTAAAGGTGCTAAAGTCATTGGTACCAAATGGGTTTTGAAATGTAAGAAAGATAAGCAGGGTGTGATCATTCGAAACAAGGCTCGGCTTGTTGTTCAGGGTTTTAGACAAGTTGAAGGTATCGACTACAATGAAGTACTTGCACCTGTGGCAAGGATGGAAGCCATCCGCATCTTCCTTGTCTATGCATCTTATATGAAAATCAAAGTTTATCAACTTGATGTGAAGAGTGCATTCCTTCATGGGGAAATCAGAGAAATAGTGTATGTCAGTCAACCTGAGGGATTTGAAGATCCATATTATCGGGATAGAGTTTACAAACTCGACAAGGCTCTATACGGGCTTCATCAAGCTCCACGGGCTTGGTATGAGAAACTCTCTACTCATCTTGTGAAACACGGATTTCACAGGGGAGTCATTGACTGCACACTGTTTATTAAAGAAAAAGATGGAGACTTACTGCTCGTACAGATCTATGTAGATGACATAATCTTCGGTTCAAAGAATGAAGAATTATGCAAAGAATTTGAAGCAGTAATGAAGGCTGAGTTTGAGATGAGTGCCATGGGGGAGATGAAGTTCTTTCTCGAGTTACAAGTAGATCAGACACCAAATGGAATCCTCTTACATCAGACCAAGTATGTAGGAGATATTCTCAGTCAGTTTGACATGGAAAATGCTTCCATAGCTGGCACTCCATTGGCTACAAACAATGATGTAGCACCCGACGAGAACGGTGATCTAGTAGATGCTACTATGTTCCGAGGGATGATTGGATCTCTCATGTATCTCACGGCCTGAAGACCAGATACCATGTATGCTACATGTTTACGCTCGCGATATCAGGCAAAGCCTAAGGTGAACCATTTAATTGGAGTCAAGAGGATATTTTGTTATTTGAAGGGCACACCCACACTTGGATTGTGGTACCCTCATGATGATGACTTTGAACTTACAGCGGATATTGAATCGGATTACGGCGGCTGCAAGATGAACTACAAGTCTACATCAGCAGGGTGTCAGTTCTTTGGGAGAAGATTGGTAACCTGGCAGTGTAAGAAGTAGACCTCGGTTTCCTTGTCAACCTGTGAAGCAAAATACGTTGCTGCTCCAAGCTGCTGTTCCCAAATCATATGGATTCAATAGCAAATGCGGGATTACGGTTTGCAATTCACTTCTACTCCTATATTTGTTGATAACTCTGCTGCGATTGTAGTCACTAAGAACCCGATCCAACATCCCAAGACCAAACACATCAGGATCAAATATCACTTCATATGTGGCTGTTTTGAAAAGAACTTAATCGATGTGATAAAATTAAACACTGATTTTCAACCCAGACCTCTATACAAAGGCTTTTGATAAAGCACGTTTTCTATATCTATTAGAGGTCAATGGTGTTAAAAAGAAGAGTGAGGTCATTCCTGAAGATGACCATGTATAGTTCGATTTTCGCGTCTAGTGTCTTTTAAAATTTCTTAAATTATAGTATTTTTTAAGTTTAATTCTCTTGTTTTGTGTACTGTTAGTTTGTTAATTACACTTAGTCTCGGTTCTTGCTCATTAAAATTCTAAAATGCAAATCCTTAGAGGTTTTAGTATTTTAGGGGAGAATAGGTATAAAAAAAGAGGGAAAAGGAGAGGCAAGCCGAATAAATAAATAAGATCATACGTGTGATACCGATTTAACGTGTGGGAGATGATAGTACACAGGTACAAACCATTTGGGACTTTAAAAATCCAAAATAGAAAAAGAGGCAAAGTACAAGTATAAGTCTGAGCAGTCTGAGCAATATAAAAGGAAATATGATAGTTAAACTAGCTACTACTAAGGTAACACAAAGAAAGTAGACCTAGAGGTTGCTAGACCACAACTGATATGTTGGTAGATCGAACACAATAGATGACTAGACCGGTTGGTGATCTCAAGATTAAACTAAAATGTTTGACAAGATGTAGGAAACACCTTATCCCTGGTTAACATAATCAACAGGATTCCAATAAGGGGTGATGAGCAAAATAAATGCCACAAAAGTGTGCATAAGACCAAAGCATGAGCAAAAGCACATGAAAAATGCAAATACAATCAAACTGATAACCTATGTTGTTGGTGAGATCTATGCAAAAAGAAGAAACATTGCTCAAACAAGAAGATAGGTTATGTGCCTCTTTGCTGTGCGGTGGCACTGACCTAAGGATAAGCATAACCTATATATTCTAGAACTCATTGTTGTTTGCCGCCTCCCTGCTGTGCGATGGCACTGACCTGAGGATTGGCTTCTCTTTGAAAGTTCTAAGAATAGTCTCTTCTTGAATTTCTACCCTTAGACCGCTCAAAAATCTGCTGAGGAATGTTGATTACCATATAAGTGTGGGATCCATAAAAGCTTGTTGAAATTAACAATACGTAAAAACGATCACCAAACTATGTTGAAAATCTGTGTTTGGATTTAAGGGGACAAGTATACTGATAATCACTATGGCTACAATTCTTGAAAGTTCAAATCAGTGTGGGGACCTAATAGTACTAGTATGATTTCCTAAATTTGCTAAATGACTCCAGATGAACAACAAGGAAAAAGCATCAAAGCTGTTTTTTAATAACTTGTCCTGAATGATTTGAATATCCTGTATGATTCCAACTTAAATTGATCCATGTATAGCTTAAATGATTGTGGTTGCTCTCTCAGAATAATTATTCCTAGAACTACATCTTGGGAATTAACTCTCATAAAAACACAAAAAACATGTCTTAATTTTTAAATTTTCCGTATTATTTCTTTTATTTTTGTACAAAGTTTGTCATATTCAGTATGTGTAGTATCGGACGATGTCATGGAAGTTGATAAGGGACCTTAGCATCGAAAAGGTCAGGTCTGAGGTGACCACACGTGCTTTCAAGTAATGGGTCACGTCTGAGATGACAAAAAGTTTTAAGATCATCACGTCTGAGGTGATCAAAGGTTTTTCATGTTAAAATGATCATGTCTGAGATGATCAAATGTTCATAATGGTAAATTAATAGGTTAAAAGGGTTTAAAAGTCAAATGTCAAGTGTATGACCCATTCGCACGACTGGACCTTGAGTATGGACGATCATGTGAATGGACCATACTCATGCATTAAACAGCCGAATGGACATGAGTATGACCCATTCACCCGAATGGATTATCAGAATGGGTCATTCGTCCAATTGTGAGCGTGCGAATAAGTCAGTCAACCGACTGAGCCTCAGTCGGGCGACTGTATGTGATCGACTGAGTCAATAGCCCAACTGAGCTTCATTCGCCCGAATGAAATGAGCAAATTAGTCCAGTCGGCCGATCAAAAGTAGAGTCAGTATATAAAGGGCCACAGTCGATCGCATTCTTCTGATCACTCCTAATCGCCCTTATTTCGCATAGCCTACCGTTATTCTGCCAAATTTTCATCAGACCAAGATTTCATACTTCCAATGATTTTCTGACGATTGTGTGTGATTATACAGGTATAATACGATGAAATCTCACAGAAATCAGGAGAAATGGTGCCCTATTTTGGGATGTTCGAATGAAACAAGAACCGAACCACTGAATGGCTTAATAACCCACTGAAACCATGTAAAATGTTAAAAATAAGGTTATTAGGTTATTAGTTATGGGATTGCGAGTCAAACGAACCGTTTCATAATGTTTAATTTCATGATTGTGTCAAGACTCGAACCTTAGTCAACCAAACAGTAAGTCATGCGACTGGTCAGATGGATGAACTCCAATCGCACGATTGAGCCTGAAGAATAGCTCAATCGGCCGAATTGGACATGCGAATGAGCTCAGTCAGCCGACTGAATCAATCGCAGGATTAGCCAACCGATTGAACTCAGTTGCATGATTCATTCGCATGAAGGAATCAGAATGAAATCAAACAAGATACTTAGAACTAATTGTGTTATGTGAGTATCTAATGATTATGTGTCTTGTGTTTCATATTGATGGCTGCTAGATGGTCAATCAACCCTAAGCACAACATATGTGCACATCTAGATCATACTACTCGGAATGGCGCCAAGTTTACAGACATCATCATATTTCTTAGGCCATTTCTACTCCTTGCACGCCCTACAGGTTTCTACATCAGGGATTTTGGGAGAATGCTTCTGTTGATCGATCCCAAGAACCGTATAGCATACGAAGCTCTTTCTGTGGGATGGCTATCGAGATCACTGCTGCCAATATCCAGAGAGTACTTGAGCTGGGGAACGATACTGATCATTCTACCAAGCTACATCCACTGACCGTAAGGGGATGCTTTATGAGGATTAAATATGCTGGGGACATCAACTCAGGTATGATCAATAAAAGCAACCTGTATCCTCAGTACAAGTACTTAGCATATGTTATATTGAAGTGCATCGCCTCCAGAAGAGGTGGATTTGATGATCTTTCAGACCAGATCCAGAATGCCTATGTGGCACTAGTGCTGAACTATCCTTTCAGCTTCTCGAGCATGATCTTCTTTTACCTTGTGGAGAATCTGGAAGCTAAGGGTTAGGAGGGTTTTTGCATGTACCCCAGATTCTTACAGCTGATAGTCAATAAGAAGCTTCCATCCCTTCCCAAGGAAAGCCACGATGTTATGGTTGTAGAGATCATGGATGATACGACACTGAGTCGTATGACAGTTACAGGGGTAAGCAAGTAAAGCCCCAAGTGAAGAGACTGATAGGCCATCTGGCCAATGAGAGTTATGTACCGCCGGGGAGACGTAAGTGGCGTCACACATATAGTGACTCCGACGATGATCAGCTACTGCTCCCAGAGAATGACTTGGATAACAATGATAGCGGGAAGGAAGGAAATGTAGGACCCACTGCTGATATTCCATCTCATGCATTTACCCCCACTGGAGAAGGAGCAGAGACTGCTAGGTTCCACCAGGATTTAATGCGTGGTGAGGAAGAAGATGAGTCAGATGAGGAGCCGTTGACTCAGACTATGGGAAGTAAAGTCGTTCCCACAGAACGAGGGCTCCGAGCGGTTGGTGAACGCCTAGGTGGATCGGGAGAGACTGCTGCTGACCCTACTTATGCTCCCGATCTGCCAAGCCGTGTACTAGGGGGAGCAACCTCCTCGATAGGATCGACGAAGAAGAGGATGGCTCAGCCCTATGGCTTGAAAAGGAAGAAACGCAGAATCACCTTTATCACCACCACAGCCACCAGTCCACCTACCACCACTACCACCCTTCCATCCACCACCATATCATTCACACCTACATCACCACCACCATCGTATATACCTCCTCCAATCTTCACCAAAACCACTAGCCATCCTATAGCACCATCCTCTTTCTCTCCATATCCATCAAGATCACCTCTGCCTCCTAGTGGGGTAGAGGAACAGCTCTCGGCACTTAACCGTATGGTGCTGAGGCTGTTAGCAGCAGACGGAGAGAAGACTGCTCAACTGCAATAGCTTGTAGATCTTACTGCTGCCCAAGCTCAGCAGATATCTCAGCAGGCACAACAGATGGAGATTCAACATGCAGAGATGTCCCAACTCTGAGAGCAGAATGTCCTATCAACAAAGAAGATTGAGGAGTTGGAGACTACTAACAAGACTAACATGCTACGCCTAAAAGGATCCAAGGAAGAGTTACTTAAGATCAATGAAAGGGATGGGGATGATAGTGATGGTGATAGTGATGATGAAGATAATGATGGTGATCATGATACTGATGCTACTGGTGATGTTGGAGATGATGTTAGAGATGATGATGATGACTCACCTGCTGCGGGTGCCACATCTGCCGGTGAAAGGAGGACCAAATGAGCACAAGATCAAGGTGCCTCCACATCAGCCCTGCCAGCAGAAGAGCTGATGCTCCAGGACAAGAGTAATGCTTAGATGTATTATTGTTATTTAAAATCACTTGTATTTGGATCATGAGTAAAATTAATGAAATGAATGTTATATGTAATGTAAATGATTATGCCTTGATTATTAGCTAATGATTGTTGTGTTGAATGTTTAAATCAAGCAGATCCTGATTCCCAAAGAGATGAATATGACATTGCTCCACTCCAACAGGTCAAGACTCAACTGACAATGATTCTTGATCTACAGGGTATTGTCAGGAGATCGGTAATGTATACTCCTGAAGAAGGAGAAATCATTCACAATCTCACTAACGAGCAGATAGCCGAAATATTCCAGCTAAACGCTGATGAGATTGTGAAAGATGCTCCAACTGTGCAAACAGAAAGTGACAATGAGCTTCAGGATCTAGATGAGATAGAGATAGAAGATGTCACGGCTCAATACTATCCTGAGTACACTGACAAGGAGGGAACTGCTATTCCCAATCTGGGAGACACTCTTGTTAGTGACACTTTTGCGACTCTTGACAGGACGGAGAAAGAGTAAGAAAAGGACAAAGAGAAGGCCCAAGCCTCAGACGCCGAAGTAAACATCAAAAAGGCTGAATGAGCAGCATGTTTTGAAGAGATAAGAGCCCAACGCAGCGCTACAACGTCTACTGTCTACACCAAACTGTATCAGGTCAAGAAACATCAAAAGGTGGCAGGCAGGATCATAGCGTGGGCACATTTTGCACACCTCAACGTTTACGTAGTTAAACGTGAGAGGGAATATAGTACTTCAGATTTCCACATGATCTGAAGACTCTTCCAAGTTTTGAGCTCAACCGGTTAGCTAAGTTAAACTTGCTATATGCTGATCCTCGTAAGATGTCAGGCTGGTTTGAAGCTGCTTTAAAAAGGGAGTACCACACCAGATGGGTCAACTTCAAACCTCAACAACCAATGAGGTATATCAGATCATCTGAGGTTGATGCCATAACTGGTAAACCTAGAGTAGTGCTGAAGTGGAGTTCACCACGTACAATGTCTAAGATCCCACTACGTGAGATGCCACAGGACTTCACTCCACACTTCATATGGTGGTACTATGATCGGAGAACGGGAGAGGCTGTGATAGTCTTGAACAGGAATGGCACAATGGAAACCATAAGGGTGTTTGACCCGATGTGGCTCACCAACTTGTCATCACAAGATATTTATACTTTATACAAGTGGCCACTATTCTACGACCCTCAGGATATTGTACAAGCTTTATAGTTCCAAAAGGTGATAAGACTCTGTTTTGTTTTTAAGATAAACACAGGAGTTACCAAAGAAGCTAAGTACAAAAAGTTTGAGGAAATCATGAAAGATGTTAGACAATAGATAGATCTAGTCCAAAGGGGAGTTTATTGGTACATATATGTACCTAGATCCTCATCTGAATGTAATATGTCTTACACTTATGTAAGTATTGGGTACTTAATGAAATACAAAATGTTTGGTTATGTTTATAATGTTTAATATTTCATTTATGAGTTGTTTAACGCATATAGACTTAATTATATAGGTTTGTGATTGTTTGAAGTGTTATACATAATGTTAGAATATTGAATACACTCAAACTTGGTGAAGTGAAGTTCTCATGCGTCCGACTGGACCATGCGCCCTAATAGTGGTCACGCGTCCGAATGGCCATGCGACTGAGTGTCCATGCGCCTAAATCTATACGCCTGAACAACTTCATGCGTCTGACTCAGTCGCACGACTGAACACTCAGTAGTGCGAATGGATCAACCGCATGGCTCAATCACACGAATGAACCATGCTAATGGTTCAGTTACCTGAATGAGCAATCTTAACCTCTAAATACCACCTAATTAATGGAAAAACGAAAGGATTGAATCTACTTCAACTCCAGATGTACCCTAGCCGTCCAAAAGCCTCCAAGTTCGTACTCCAAGTTCATAGAACGCTATAGATCGATTCTCAATCGATTCTTGACGTTAGTTTCAATACATTATTGTTTCTACGTGCGTTCTCACTGATTGGATCACCAATCAAAAAGGATTCCGCACTATTTGGTTTGGTTTAACACGTTAATCAGTTGGTGTTTGGTCGAATACCAGATCCTAACAGATTTTGCTCTACCGCATTAGTGTGTGAAGTAAATGTGGATTTTACTCTACCACATTTGCTATAGGAGTCAAATGCGGATGAACATATATCTCTCGCATTTGCTACAGTGCAATGCTTACCAAGTGTGTCAACCGCATTTGGTGTAGTCGCACAAATGCTAATTGACTTTGTTCTATCGCATATGCTACTGTGTACAAATACGGATAGGATGAAACAAGTAACAACTCTACCACATTTGTTACAGTGAATGCTAATGAACATAATCACAAGTTATTCTTCCGCATTTACTACAGCAAAAATGCGGATAGTCAACGGTTTCAAGTTCTAACTTCCGCATTTGCAACAGTATACAATTGCAGAAAGAATAAAAAATTAAGAAACAAAACTTCTGCATTTACAACAATAGCCAAATGCGGATATTCAAAGTCAAAAGTTTGTCTTCTGTATTTGCTACAGTTAACAAATGCGAATGACTAAAAGTAAAAAATCAGCCCTTCCGCATTTGCTACAGTGGTGACCATATTTGCTCTTCAACTTGTAAAATATTTCAAAATGTATTATTTGACAATTTAAAGGAATTCAAATGGGTCATTTAATACTTTTCAAATTTGAGAGACTTTATAGTGAGATGAGTGCAGACATACAGTACACCATCTTCGATCATCTTCATCATAAACAATCAAAGATTTTCATGTGATTCTACTCAATCAACTCTTGTTATCGATTCTAAAACCACATTTGTATCCGAAAAAGGTGAAACGTCCATAAAAATTTTAATCAAGACCTACGTTTCAGAATGTTAAACCTAAATCAGTCAATGAACCAACTGATAATGAAGAACACAAAAACATGTCTTATTGATGTAACATAATACACCTTTTCGACTTCAATGAGCATGCAAACCAACAGAAGTTCTTATCAACATTAAAACCTTGATATTCATGTTTGTTGTAAGAATAATAGACCATGTTGAAAAAATGAAACATTTGTAACAAATCAATGAAATAATATCTCGTTAATGGTTCAAACATAGAAACTATGATTGTTAAATGACAGACTCACCATTTGCTATGACAACAATGTAATAGAAATGACAAGCATTCATCCTTGTGCATTTAAAGTCAAACTGATAACTAACACATATGTCTCTTGTGCAGATTACATGGCAAATCTTACATGGAGCAAGCTCCATAATGTCAAAGGTTATTTAAACCCTAATGTGCCTAAAGCTGAAGGACTTAGAGATATGATCAGATTCTTATCTACCACAAGGGTAGCCTATGCTATCACTATGAGACCCACAATCTATGAGAATATCATCAGGTCCTTCTGAAACTCAGCTAAGGTAGTTGAAGCTGATGGTGTTAGAACATTAACTAGGAGAATCAACAATGAGCTCACTTTTAGTATCATTAAAGATTCTGTTAGAAGATGCTTACAATTTGGTGATGATGGTAATGATCCTCTAGAGCTAGATGATGAAGAAATAACCAAATTTTTTTGCTGAAATTGGTTATGAAGGAGGATATGAAGCAAAACAGATTGTTAAAGGATTAGTGTATCTACCTTGGAGATTCCTAATTCATATGTTCCAACGCTGTCTGTGTAAGAGAAAAACAGGATGGAATGACATTCCAGTCCTCACATCCTCTGCAATTTGTGCTCTCTTCACCAACAGACCATTTAATATGTCTTCATATGTTTTCAATGGCCTGATTTCAAACATCCAAAATGGGAGAAGATACAAGTTTCTGATGTATCCAAGATTCATTTAATGCCTAATCAATGAATCATTCCCTGACTTGTTAATGAAGGACCAGTGCTTGATATTCCTCACTATGATGCAAGATCCTACAAATACATTAAGAAGAGGGACCCAAGAAATTTTTATAGTGGTGCTCACTCACCTCTTCTTCCTTGGATGATTCAGCAATTAAATCAAGAAGGTCAAGCATAACCACAACAATCACCACAACCATCACCACAACCATCACCATAACAATCACCACAACCATCACCTCAACCATCACCACAACCAATTCCACAACCATCACCTCACCATCACCTCAACCATCACCACAACCAGCCCCACAACCAACACCACAAACAACCCCTCAACCTTCACCTATATCATCCCATCATCACTCTCCAATATCACCACCACACCAATCAACTATGTCACCAAACCAACCATTGCCATCCTATGATCACCCTGCTGAAGTTGAAGGATTAACTAGTGCTTCTAAATCATCTAAATCATCTTCTGATGAGGAGGATCACCATGATCAAATCCCTGCAAAGAAAGAAACTTCTAAGGCTTCTCCTTCAGAGAGCTATGCTGAATCTAATATCAACAGGCCTGATGAAAATGATGAACTGATATCTAAGCTCTTATAGAAAGTGGAAAGGATGGAAAGGACTTTATATAGGAGAGCTGGAATAATTAATCACAGAATTTTAGAGCTTGATGAGAAAGAGAATGAATTGAAAGAGCTGAAAGGAAAATATGAAGCTCAAAGAAAAGAAAATGACAAAAAGATTGAGTACTTAAAAGTTTCACTAAACCATTCCAGAGAAGAAGTCAGTGGTCATGTGAACACTCTTACTATTCAAACCATAGAAATGGAGGAACAAGAGAATATCATTAAGGAACAAGCTAAACTCATTTCTAGTCTTGAAAAATAGCTTCAAAGACAAAACAAAAGGATCTCTGAACTTGAGCGGGTAATAGACATTCAAAGAAATATTGTTTGTGATGAAACGAAAAATGAACAAGAAAATGATGAAAATGATGAAAATCAGGCTGTATCTGAGAATGAAGAACAAGAAGAAGATACAAGTCAAACAAGGAATGAGGAACAAAGTCTAGAGATGGTGATCTACTCCAGAAACACAGATGATTCTCACACTAAAAAAGTTGAATTTGAGGAACTTTTTAGTGCATTAGACATTTATTCATCTGAAAAATTCAGTATAGATGATGACTTTTGAGAATTCGTAAATAATCAAAGGACTGATTCAGAGCCTATTGTATTCATCCTTAAGTCTCCAGTTCCTTTGGTGAAGGAGTTGACCATGCAGATTGTCCCTGCTATGTCTTTTTCTGAAGAACATAAAGAAACAATAAGAGAGATGTATGAAAAAGAAAAAGAAAAGGAAAAAGAAACATAAAAGAAAGAGGAGGAGAAAAGTGAACTTAATGATCAAGAGCCAATTACACCTGAAAAGGTACCTGAAGTGGTAGAAAAAGCTGAACCTTCAAGCCCACAACTTCAAACTTACTCAAGAAAAAGAAAATATTTAGCTGAAAAGGCTAAGGGTAAGAGACCACTGGTTGAAGAAGAAAAATTTAAGAAACAAAAAGATGACCATAGAAGCCTGGCAGCAATTGCTGAATTTGTTGAAGAGCATGAGTAGGAAGCTCAATTGAAGAAATTAGCTAGTGTACTTGATTTAGAAGAAGGAGAGATTGCTGGAGGATATGATGTTACACATGATGTTGATATGGATAGTCCATTAAAGCCTGAAAAACAAGTTGAAGAAATGGTGTCCAAAGCTCAAACTGGTGATTTAATGATTAAAGCCATGTTCTTGATCAATCATGGATATGATCCAGATGAAGTGTTTGGGATAACATATGAAGGAATGAAGGAAGAAGAAGAAAAGGTGAACAAGCTGCTAGATCCAAGTATTGAGACTAAGTATGAGAAATCAGCACTTAAAAAGGATTCTGCACCAAAATTGCCTCCTATGAAGAAATCTATTGAGTATGAAAGATCTTTTTCAAGGAAAGCTCCTGTGCCTAAACTATCGTCTATGAAGAAATCTTCCCCAACACCTGAACCACTATTTCCTCATCCTTATAGTATGTCAGATAAGGAAATAAAGGACCATCTTTCAAGTCAAGGCTTCACAAGAAGGAAGATTGGGAACATGAAAACAAACTCATTAAGGGCTGCAACTCTTCAACTGATTAGTGAGAAGAAAGAAAAACTTAGGAAGCTAGAGGAAGAATTATCAAGCATTAAGCCAAGAAATAGAGTATCAGCTGAAGACATGATGCTGAATCAAAAAGATCAAGAACTACCGGCTCCTGTACTACACAAGTACCCTGAATGGTTTGCAGAACCATCTCAGTTGAAACTACAAGAAGGATTGACCATAGCAGAACTGATCAGAGGGGTGTCTACTCCCAAGGGCAAAGTTGATCAAAAGATAATTGCTTGGAAGTATGAGAGTACATGGAATATATTCATGGTGAAAAGCATCTCAGGGCTAGTACAATTCTTTACAGAGTACTCAGCACTTGTAAATGCCTTGAAGATTCATGATTTAAAAGAACTAGCTCAACTTGAACTGATCAATCATACAGCTATGTTCAGGGGATACGAATTTGAGAACATACTTAAGATATTTAGAAGAACAAACAACTTCAATTCATTAAAGACAATATGCATGAGAAAAGATAAAACGTTTGTCAATCCCCTTGAGAAGAAGAAAAAGATGCAAGCAGAAGAGATTGTATTCCCTGAGCTGAAGGTGAAGCCAATAGAATCACTAAAGAGGAAAATGTTGTCTGGTACTCATTCCTCCACACCCATCTCAATATATACTATGATGAGAAAACTTATGAGATGGTGATTGAAAGGAAGTGGGGAGGAAAGGAGGGAGCTAAAATCAGATTATTCAGTGGATATGAGGTTAGATTGCTTGATGAATCATACATCCACTACATATACATTAGACACTTCAGGGAATTAAATAATAAATTGGGAGAATTAGATATGCACGTCTTTCTAAAGTGCATCAAGCTGCTAAAGCTGGCCTATGATCAAATAAGAGCTAAAAGAGACAAAAGAAAAAAGAAGAAGACACCATTGCAGCTTCGGAATATTGTACAACTTGAGGTAGATATGGGGGGAGCTTACTGATTCATAGAGATGGTCTTTCTACAATTTCTATTTGGGAGCCTATTTCACTGAAGAAGCTGCCAATGGAAGCCATCTACAACATGAGCAAGATGAAGATTCATGTGCTAAGTAGAGACAGGATGTTAGAAGCCACATATTTTGTGAATATGATCAAAGCTATCCTGGATCCTACTAAAGCTGCATTCATTTTTCCCCAGAAGACCCGGCAGAATCCTCACAACATCAATCACCTCCTAAACATTGAGGAAAACTAAGCTGTATAATCCTTAAGGGGAGTATTGTTGCACCCTGAAAGGATCATACATGCCAACTCAATGGGTGATTTGATGATTGCTCTGCTGAAATCCCTCAAGTCCAAGAAGAAATGCGGATGAAATTCTTCTAAGGAAAAGAACAAGTGTTGTCTTCCGCATTTGTCAATGCGGAAGACATAATGCTAATGCGGACAAGTATTTACTCTTCCACATTGACTAATGCGGAAGACTAAAAGTTAATGCGGACAAGATATTGCTCATCAGCATTAGACAAATGTGGATGACCGAACAAATGTGCATAATTATTTGTTCATCCTTATTAACCAATGCGGAAGACCAACATACTAATGCGGATGATCAAGTGAAGAAATGCTGATCAAGTTAACTCATCCGCATTACAAGCAAAGATGCGGATGAAGAATTAGACTAGTTCTGATGTAATAGGTTAGGGGTAGTTTAGTCATTTTGTAAAAGGCATCTTCTCTTCCTATAAATAGAATAGATACCTTGTACATGAGGTGACGGCTGATAGAGAGAGAATCTTTGTTCTAATTATTCTCTGTAATTTATCAATTTTCATATATACAATACAAAAGCATTTATGAGTAATTTTCTTGCATTGAATGTTCTTTGATTGTTTGTTTCCGCCATTCAATCACTGACTTGATTACCATATTCGATTCACAGTAAGAATCTCACTCTTACTCAACCCCAGTCATTATCCTTTCACTCGTAGTTTCGCAAGTTGAAATTATAGCTTCACTGCTCTTTCGCATGTCGCAAGGTTAGTTTCGACAAGAGTTTATACGGGCGAAACTATAGTTTTGCTGCCTGTGAAACTATGTCCTATATAACTTGATTTGCAAAATTATCCTCTCATTTTTGCATTATAGGGATTTTAGGTCATTGAGTTCACTCCCGTGACTTTATATTATGATTTTGAGTTCTTGTTCTTTTGATTCTTGTTTGTCTTCTATTTTCTCTTTGATTGTGAGTTTCAAACCAAGGACTTTAGTTTAATCTAGGTTTAATCAACTCTTAATGAACTATTTTGATTTAGACTCTTAGGTACTTTCACAGTTCTTGTTGTGAAAGTATCGATAGTCCAACGAACTAAACGAAAGTTCAAAGGTTTTTCAGCGAAATTATGTTGTTATGCTATCCTAGCGAACATAACAATTTTGTTGATCACAATGCAGTTTCACTACATTGAAACTATAGTTTCGGCGTGACGAATCTACTGCTTTGTATTGCTGAAACTACCCCATAAGTATGGCCGAAATTACATTTTCGCTTGCCAAAACTAAGTTTTCATCCAGCGAAACTATAATTTCGGCTAGTAATTTAAATTGATTATTAATAATATTATTCTTTTAATTATTTTTCTTTTATATTACTTTTTAATATATTGTCCTAATGCGTTTCATCTATTTTTCAGGTAATATGGCTAACCTCAAATTTGACGAGAGGAATAATATTATGGCTCTTCTTGTTGACTCTCATCCTGAGGCAGCCGGGTTTAGAGACTGCATTCATTGGTTGTAGAGATCTCCAATCTCCTGCATGATCTCACATTCTTCTACCATATATGACTTACAAAGTCAAGATTTCTAGCGTACGGTAGAGTATGACACGAGAGGTAATCCTAAAAGGATTGTGGCTAGAGTGATAGAGAATAACCTGATTATTACTTCTGAGATTATATCTAGAGTATTGAGACTAGATGATGATACCGGAGATGAGGTGATATTGTCTGATCACGAGGTGTTTAATATTAGGTCAATAGGATATGAGGGTCCTCGGTTTGGCACAAGAAGGGAAATTAAAAAAATCCTTTCTGTCCAAGGAGTGGAAATATATAGCCCACATGTTTATTATGTGCTTAGATCACTGAAAAGGTGGATCAGACGGGCTACACTTAGACTAAGCTAAAGCCATGGTGATTTGTTGCAGAGGGCAAAAGGCCAACATTGCAAGATTGATTTTTAATTGTATGGCTGAAAAATGTAATGGCATTGAAGAAGGACAAGTGGTTGCTATATCCTGGATTCATTCAGATTATTATAGGTGATGTTTTTCTTAATATTCCAAGGCATGGAGAGATTAAGAGATTTCTGCAGATGAACACCCGTATATATGCAGATTGTTGTGCTATTAGACATGATGTTAGCGGGATGATCACTCACCTTTGGGAAAACAAGTACCCTCTGGAACGATGGGATTATATGAAGAGAGTTAATGAGTCAGAGGAGAAAAGAGCAGAAGAGACTAGACTAAAATAGACTGAAGCTATCAAGAAGAGAAAGATATACGTGAAAGAGAAACATTAATTTTGAGGAGGAAGTTCATGAGATGGCAGATGAAGCCAGAGCTAAGAAAGAGAAGAGATCTAATAAGAAAAAGGATGTGGGAGAGACTTAGAGGAGAACCAAACATAGACATCAATCTTTCACTGAGCCCTGAAGGAGGGAGGAAAGAGAAGGTTTGGATGAGGATGTGATCAAAAAGCTTGCTAATGAGTTGAGAATGATTAAGACCAAGCTTACTAATCAAGAACTAAGAGAAAGACGGAAGGATGAGATAATTGAAGGGATGACAAGCTTGAAGATGGATCAGCAAAGATTGATAAAAAGACTGCTAACTAAGTTGAGTGAACTGAAGAAATCTACCGGCCTGCCCAATAAGCTAACTCCACGTGAGTTAGATGATTTGACTGACACCTCCAAATACCCATTTCTAAATGTGGGTACATCTTCTCGGGCAGGAGATGGCATGTCTGGTGCTGCAACTGAAAAGGCAGGGGTTATGGTGTAAGGTAGGAGGCTAAGAAAGAGAATGAGGAAGGAGGGAATGTGAATGTAGAGAATGTGGAGCAGGAGTATGAAGCTGGTTTTATGGATACAGGGATAGACATTGATGACTTTGGCAGAGTAGAGATGTTCCTAAAGAAACGGAAGGTGTGGAGAAGTCTGTTGAGAAGGGATTGGTCAATGTAGAAACAGATGATAAGCATTTAATCGATTATGACTCGGAGTGCGAATATTATGAAGTGGACGAAAGACCACTAACATATGTAGTCAAGAAGGGAGATGATGAGAACGATGTATTTAAGATGTTAAAGGATGATTGGTTTGCTAAAGAGAAGGAGATTGAGGAGCTAACTCCCCTTTTTCAAAATTTACAAAGGTTGAGTAAGAAAGAGATGAAAAAGAAGATCATCAGTTGGAAGTATAACCCTGGCCTCAAGATGTTTATGATCAAGAGGAGAGGGGGAGGGATTACATACATGCATAAGAGGAAGGTATTCAAGACCTTGCCAAAATGGGATTTAAGAGATTGGCAGTGCTGCCATTACTGAATGCTAATATAAGTGAAAGAGCTTTGTTGCTGGACAAAGAAATACATAATGTATTTAATGATAATTTTGAGTTGTTTGGTTTTATGAAGGCTGTACGTAAAAGGCAAAAGAAAGAAAAAGACTGGGAGACTAGTAAAGAGAAGAACGTGCTAAGGGTGAAACTCCCAAAAATAGTGAATAGGATAAGGTTGTTAGATCCTCAACCCCCGACATTACAACAGTGTGAATAATGGTTCTATGACAACAACTCGAGGGGGGGGGGCAGTGATCAGAGTGAAGGGTGGAGTTGAATATAAAGAGTTGACCCTATGGAGATATTTACTTTATGTGATGAAGATCTAGAGATTCTCTTTGTCAACCATATTAAGGTAGGGGTAGGGGAGGAGACTAGAAAAGAAGCCAGCATGTTCATGACTGTTGCTTATAAAGTAAGACGAGAGAAAGCATAAGTGAAAGAATTGACAAAGAAAGTAAGGGCAAAAGATGAGATTAGAATGGATGTCCAGAATCTTACCAAGAAATTTTCTCAAGCTAGTGCACGGGTAAAAGTAGCTGATGTTGCAGGAGCTGACCAGGGAGAATCAGTGGTTGAAGCTTCCAAGGATGATGGTGCAGGAACTGGAAAAGAATCATTAGAGGTAGCGGTAGAGATTAGGTCCAACCTAGGGGGAGTATTTAAGATTATGTATAGGTTGGACTCATTTTAGTTTAGATTTTCTTCATATTCCATTGTAATAGGTTTAATGTTAGTTAACTTTTGTTTGTTGTTTATTTTGTTTTGTTTTGTTGCCCAGCGAAACTATGATCGAAACTGCAGTTTTGCTCATAGTCAGCTATTTAGTTCACTTAGCGAAACTGTTGTTTTTGTTGGGCGAATCTATAATTTCGGTAGCATAGTTTCGCTGACAGCCAAACTATCAGTGAAACTATGACTTCAATATATAGTTTTTATCTTGCTCATTGTTGAGCATCGTTGCAAAACCCTAATCTAATATTTGTGTTGCAAGAGACTGTTGTGAGTTGGTATTCTACTGAAATATGTTTGAGCTTTGTTTCTATTGATTGTATTGGATCCTTATTGGTTATATGATTGGGTTAGAGAATGATATTCTCTGTTGATGTCAATCAACAAGGACTAGATATGATGATTGAGTCAATTATTGTAAGGCGGAATCAAACAATCAGGGAATAATGAATGCAAGAAATACTCATAAATGTTGTTTGTATTAATGAAGGTAATCGGTTACAATGAATGCTAGGGTAAGAACATTAAACCGTAACAAGACACCTTATAAACATAAGGCTAAACAAAAGATTCTACTTGTCTAGAATGTGTATCAACAATCACCTCACAGACGAGGTTTTCTATTCTATTTATAGGCTAACAAGATGACATTTAGAAAATGACTAAAGTACCTCTGACCTATACATCAAATAACTAGTCTAAGTCTTCATTAACATTTTTTTGTTTATCTACATTGACTAATATGGATGTGTTGATCTTGATTAGCATTCCTCTTTGGTCTTTAGCATTAGTGTTTGGTCATCAACATTGACAAATGCGGATGAACAAACACATGCGCATTTGTTGTCGGGCATCCATATTAGTAAATGCGGATGTACAAATACTTGTCAACATTTGTTTCCAACTATTCGCATTTGTTAATACGGAAGAACAAGTACTTGTAAGCATTTGTTCTATGTCATCCGCATATACAAATGCGGTTAGCCAACACTTGTATTCTTCTTTGCAGATTCTTCATCCGCATTTGTTCTTGGACTTCTAGGATTTCCAGCAGAACAACCATCAACCCACCACTTGAATTGGCATGTATGATCCTTTTAGGGTCCAACAATACTCCCCCTAAGGATTATATAGCCTAAGTTCTTCAAAGGTTTGATGGTAGTTGAGGTTGGGAAGTTTCTGTTGGGTCTTATGGAGGAATAAGAGGTTATGCCTCAGATGAATCCAGAATGGCCTTTATCATATTAACAAAGTCATTTGCATCAGACATCTAATCTCTGTTCAGCACATGGATCTTCATCTGGCTCATTGTGTAGATAGCTTCTAAGGGCAACTTCTTTAGAGAAATGGGTTCCCATATTGACACTATGGACAACCCATCCATATGAATCAACAACATCCATCCATATCCACCTCTAACTTCATAATATTTCCTAATTGTACAGGAGTCTTCTTCTTCTTCCTCTGCTTCTTCTTGACATTGATTCTATCAAATGCTTATACATTTCAGAAAGAAATACAAATTTTCTTCTCCTATTTTATTCTTTATCTCTCTGAAATGTCTTGTGTATATGTAGTGGATATAGGATTCACCTAACAATCTCACCTCATATTCACTAAACAGCCTGATTTCAACTCCTTCCTTTCCTCCCCATCTTCTTTCAATCACCAACTCATATGTCTTTCATCATACTAGACATTTGAGATTGGTTTGGATGAATGAGTTCCGGCTACCATCTTTCTTTTTAGAGATTCAGTGGGCTTCACCTTTAGCTCAGGGAATACTACTTCTTCAGCTGGTGTTGTTCTTTTCTTCTCCAAGGAGTTGACAAAGAATCTATCTTTTCTCATGTAGATAGCCTAGAGATATTTGAAGTTGTCTGTTCTTTTAAACATCCTCAGAATATCTTCAAACTCATAACCCCTGAACATAGCATTGTGATTCATCAACTCTAAATTGGCGAGTTCTTTCAGATCATGGATTTCCAGGTAGTTCACTAGAGCAGAGTACTCTATGAAGAATTGAACTAAACCTGACTTTTAATCTTGAACATGTTCCGGTCACTATCATACATCCAGGAAATTATCTTTTGGTCAGTTTTGCCTTTTGGAGTAGACACACCTCTAATCATCTCAGCAGTGGTGAACCCTTCTTGAAGCTTTAATTAAGAGGGCTCAACAAACCACTCTCGATTCTGGTGCAGAACAGGTGCCAGAGAGACATGGTCTTTGTTGGTGAGCTGGATGTCTTGTGCGGACACTCCTGTTCTAGGCTTTTTGCTAATAATTTCTTCTTCAATTTTCTTTAGCTTTTCTTTCTTTTCATTAATCTTCCTAAGGATAGTATCTTGTATGTTTGAATGTATGTATGTTGCGGGTATGATGTGATGTTGGACTATGTTCATGCTTGATGATGTGATGGTTGTGTTTCTAAGGCTTAGAATGCATGATTTAAGCTTAGAACATGATAAATGAGGTTTTTGGGACTGAATCTGCTCATAAGTGTGCCCTAGGCTCCTTACACGCCCAAATAGTAGTTCATACGCTTATGTTTAGAAAAACTACTTAAGTGTGAACAAATGCGGATGAGGTAATGCGGATGAGGAAATGCGGATGAACAAATTCTGAGCATTGAAAAATGCGGATGAGAAAGTCAATGCGGATGAGAAAACAAATGCGGATGAGTTAGTCATGCGTATGAACAAATGCGGATGAGTAAGTTCATGCGACTGAGGAAATTCGGATGAGAAAATAAATATATGAGTAAGTCATGCTAATGAACAAACGTGGATGAGTAAGTTCATGAGACTGAGGAAATGCGGATGAACATATACGGATGAACAAAGTTTACGCGACTTAACAAATGCGGATGAGTAAGTTCAAGCGAATGAACAAATTGAGCATTGACAAATGCGAATGAGTAAAGTCAATGCAGATGAACGAATCCGGATGAGTAAAAGAGATGTGGATGAAAAAAAAGAAATGCGGATGAACAAAAGAAATGTGGATGAACAAAGGAAATGCAGATGAATACAAGAAATGCAGATGAACAAAGGAAATGTGGATGAGTAAAAATGCGATTGAGTAAAAAGAAATGCAGATGAACAAAAAGAAATGTGGATGAACAAAAAGGCAAATGCGGATGAACACTTAGAATATTTTCTGTCTTTTTGGGGAAAAAGTGAAATTTAAGCTTTGACGTGGAAGGTTCCTGGGGGGTCATGTAAGCTGACTTTGGAGGTCATAGATGATATGATGGGCATGGTATGATGATGTTATGATGTGTGATTGATGCTTATGCATGATGGTATGTATGTTATGTATGTATGATGCCATGTATGATGATGTTGACTGTGTATATTGATGTTCCTTACATTGTATGTTTATTTTCCCATGGCTTTACGTTGAATGTTAATGAAGAAAGTGAAATTATTATGTAACGTAAAGTGAAAGATAATGAAAAAAGGAACATGAAGATTGAATGCATGCATTAATGGACGAAGGAAAGTAAAGCAAGTCTTGCAAGCCTTGTATGTCGAAACACGCCCAATGAAGGGTGTTAGTTCAACGGTGTGTGGGTTAGCTACCCAAGAAAGATGCACATCGGGGTCCGTCTTTATGACCAACCATTTGTATAGAACCTTTGTCGCTTACCCTAGATACTGTGGACAGGTTGTTGTGCGCCATGACGGGGGGTCTATGATAGACCTCGGTCCAGTATCAGCTTTATGCATGACGGTGGGTATAGCACATGACAATGGTACACCTGAATTTACCCTAGGTACTGTGGCCAGGTTGTTGTGTGCCATGACGGGGGGTCTATGATAGACCCTGGCCTAGGACCAGCTTTATGCATAGCGGTATGGTAATGTTCGTGGTTTTTGATGGAATGAAAAGAAGTAATGTTGAACGTATGAATGAAAGTAAGAAAGTTGATAAATGAATGATGAAGATAATAATGATATTATCTATGTGTACGTATGATGTATGATCACATGCATAAGTAATGAGAGGTTTTAATGAAAGTAAAGTATGTTTTATTATAAAACTAGAACTCACTCAGTGACGCTGACTTTTTATGTATTTTTCCAGTTGGCAGGTGAGCATTGCTGAGGATGGCGCGGGGCAGCTACTTGGTATTTTGGATCGCATTCTTTAGTTAATGTTTTTGCATTGTAATGCGAACGAACGATGTTTCAAAAAGAATGATTGTATTAACTTGCAAAAGCATTTGTAATGAAAATGTTGTTTTAAAATGTTTTCGTTGCAATGTTTATTTCATGTTAATGTAATCATATGTTTTGTGAACGATGATTGGCCAACTGTAAGCGTCCCGGGAATGGAGCCTTACAAGTTAGTATCAGAGCCAAAGTTTAAGTGAAAGGGGTAAATTTTCAAAATAAACTTAAACTTAAACTGAGAATAGTACAGAAGGGGAAGGGATGCCGGTCCGAGTCGCTGCGTGCCATCAGGTATTTTCTTAATGTTAACCGGTATTACGTGCGCATGTTATGTGGTGCTGGTAGAAAAGTAATGTAAGTGGCTAATCACAACTGGCCACTGTAACTAGGGACTTACTATACTTGACATTAATTGAGCCGTTCCCTTGAATGACCGTGTTGGTGTTTGAATCTTTCAGTGT
Organism: Flaveria trinervia; assembly: GCA_025506515.1. Lineage (NCBI taxonomy): Eukaryota > Viridiplantae > Streptophyta > Magnoliopsida > Asterales > Asteraceae > Flaveria > Flaveria trinervia. The sequence goes on from CM046441.1 coordinate 41,896,390, forward strand.
GTGTGTGTTAGAGGATGGCCGGTCATAGATCATCTAAAGCTTCACATGGTGAAGGTCGTGGTGCTGAACCACGGGCTATAAGGGGAAGGCCTAGAGCCGTGAAGGTGGTTCATGAAGAACCAGAGACCCCTCATTCAGAGGGCGGTGATGAAAGTGCTAACTTAAGGGCATCGGTGAAAGAGGCTGTTGTCGAAGAGGTGCATCAGGTCATGCAGACAATCTTATTGTCTATGGTGACCAAAGTTATCAAGGATGTGAGGGAAGGAGAAAGGTAGGAGAGGAGTAGACCTACTAGTGAAAGAAGACAGTCCGAGACTGAGACGATTCTATCTGATGATGAAGAAGAAGAGGAAGAAGAAGAGCCTATGCCATAGGCGGCATGAGGCGGTAACTACAGGGCGTTTCAAAGGTGCAAGCCCCCTACTTTGATGGTAATGGTACTGCTGCTATGCTCATCGATGGGTGAGAGCAATGGAAGTTTTTTTGAATATCAGCGAGTGTCGAGAGGACCAGAAGGTGAAATTTGCCGCCCACTTATTTGTTGACTCAACTTTGTGTTGGTGGGACACTATAGTCCAAGCTGAGGGTAGTCAGGCAATTAGGAGGATGAGATGGTCCGAGTTGAAGAAGTTGGTGATGGAGGAGTTCTGTCCTCATAGAGAAATGGATGAGGTGGAAAGGGAATTCCTGCAGTTGGAGGCGGGAACAATGACACATCAACAATACACCACTAAATTCAACGAAATGGCACGATTGGTGCCGGATCAGGTAACGCCTCTGTCATGAAAGATCAAGAGGTATATTTCGGGCTTGCCGACGGATATCCATAAGCACATGATCACTGCCCTACCGAGCATGTTTAGGTCGGCGGTTGAATTGGCAGGGAGATTGTATGATGAAAGAACTGTGGTGGTGAGTAAAGGTAGCAAGAAAGGTGGTGGTGACCGGAATTGGAATGAAAAAAGGTTTGGTCAGGGTGGTGCCCCGACGAGTAACAAGAAGGCACGGGTGGATAACCGTCGTGTGGTCACATCTAGTGCGAGATCGAAGAAGTGTGGCAAATGTGGAAGAGAGCATATCGGTGAATGTAGGTTGGGATCGAACTTATGCCTCAAACATGGGAAGATGGGGCATATAGCAAAGGACTATTGTACGGTCCGATGTTTTAACTGTGGTGGAGAGGGTCACATGAGTAGAGACTGTAAGAAGCCGAGGGTTAAGGGTTATGTGGTGAAGAAGACTAGAGGTGAAGGACCGAGGGCGAGCACCAGAGCATTTATAATGATGTAGGAGAAGGCTAGGATGGACCCTTATGTTGTTTCGGGTACCTTTCTACTAAACCAAACTTTAGCCTCTGTGTTATTCGATTCTGGTGCTAGTAAAAGTTTCATTTTTGCTACTTTCTGTGCTAAATTGCCTATGAGTAGTAAGAATATAGATGCTCCTTTGGATGTAAAAACTGCCATAGGTAAGTCTACCAGGATTTCTGAGATGATTGAAGGATGTGATGTGGAATTAGAAGGTCACAACTTTCCTGTTAAACCATTCGTGATGACCTTAGGCATGTTTGATGTAGTCCTGGGGATGGATTGGTTAGCGAACTATGAGGCGAACATTATTTGTCGCAAGAAGATGATTCGTTTGACAACGCCTGACGGGAGTTCGGTAACGGTTTATGGTGATCTAGTCACGACGATTCCGAAAGTGATTTCGATGACGGTGGCGGGAAAGTGCATGAGGCGTGGATGTAGTGCCTACTTGGCTTATGTAAAGGACGTGGATACACCAACACCATAATTATACGATGTCCTTGTTATGTGTGACTTCTTAGATGTGTTTCCCGAAGACTTACCAGGAGTGCCACCTGACCGAGAGTTCGAGTTTCAGATTGATTTGATACCAGGTGCCTAACCTGTTGCGAAGGCACTGTGTCAGTTGGCTCCGACTGAGATGAAAGAGTTGATGGAGCAATTGCAAGAGCTGCTTGATAAGGGGTTTATTAGACCGAGTATCTCTCCTTGGGGTGCTCTAGTCTTATTCGTGAAGAAGAAAGATGGTAGTATGGGGATGTGTATTGACTACCGTGAGGTGAATAAGTTGACGATAAAGAACCGATACCCCTTACCTTGAATTGATGATTTGTTTGATCAGCTTCAAGGTGCCAGTTGGTTCTCAAAGATAGATCTTTGATCGGGCTACCATCAGTTAAAGGTGAAAGAGCAGGATATTCCTAAAACAGCTTTTCACACGCGTTATGGTCACTATGAGTTCCTCGTTGTGTCATTTGGTTTGACCAACGCGCCAGCTACTTTTATGGACATGATGAATCGAGTGTGTCGGCCGATGTTGGATAAATCAGTGATTGTCTTTATCGATGATATCCTGATTTATTCTAAGAGTGAGGAGGACCATTCGGTCACATTCGGGAGGAGTTGGAGACATTGATAAGGGAGAAACTGTATGCTAAATTCTCCAAGTGCGTGTTCTGGTTACGCTAAGTTCAGTTTTTGGGTCATGTAGTGAATCCCGAGAGGATTAAAATGGCATTTATCCGGCAAAGGTGGAGGTAGTGATGCAATGGAAGTCTCCAAAGACGCCATCCGAGATTCATAGTTTCTTGGGTTTGGCGGGCTATTATAGGAGATTCATTCAAGACTTCTCAAAGATCGCTTCTCCACTGACCAAGTTAACCCAAAATGATGTAAATTTTGTATGGACTCAAGCTCAAGAGAAGGCGTTCGAGGAATTAAAGGCGAGGTTAACTCAAACTCTTGTTCTGTCATTACCCAATGGGGCGTGTGTTAATGCAGAGGGGAAGGGTAATAGCGTATGCATCCCGACAGTTAAAGGTTCATGAGATTAATTACCCTACTCATGACTTGGAGCTAGCAGATATGGTCTTCGTGTTGAAGATTTGGAAGCACTACCTATACGGGACAAAGTGCACCATATTCACCGACCACAAGAGCTGAAGTACTTCTTCGAGCAGAAGGACCTGAACATGAGGCAGAGGACATGGTTGGAGCTCATAAAAGACTACGATTGCGAGATCCATTACCATCCGGGTCTCGGGTTTGTTGAACCATTAACATAGTTTTTTAACCATTTAAACAAGAAAACTCAGCGGAAACAAAGCTAAATAATATGTTTTATAATCTGAAATTTAAGCATATTATTTGTCAACAACAAACCAAAGAACATAAGGATCATTTATATGTGAAAGAACTAGCATTCAAGAAAAATATAACAACCAAAATGAAACCATGGAACTACCTTCCAAAGGATGCCAAAAACATGAGATTTGAAGAAAAGGATGAAGTTTTTGAAGGACCAAAACACCAAAGAAGATGTCCTCAAGCTTGCAAACCCACAAGCATCAAGAAAAACACCTTGTTGCTAGGATTTTAACACCAAAACGTGCAAGAATATAACCCCTGTTGACAACCTAGTTTATCTTCAAAGATGAGAGAAGAAGATGGTTCTTGCATGTATGAGAGAGAGTAGAAGGTTGGAGTGTGTAACTAGTGAATGTGGTGTATATTTTCAATGCAACAAAAGACCAATATTGCCCTTAAAGAGGCGGCCAAAATGTATGTTTAAAATGGGTTCGCCCCCCCATTTTAATACACCCATTTAATTGTTAACTAGTTATATTATGAGTTATGTAATTAACCTTTTAATTATATAACTTACACACACTATTATTATTTGATGTTATTTAACCAACTTAAATAACATTACAAATAATGTCCATGAACAAAATATCATTATAAGTTGTTCTATCTCATATACAATTTATTTAGAAAACCCATTTTCTAAGTTGGTGTAATTTTTTAATTGCATGATCATATCATCAATTAAATATTTATTGGTGTTTGCTAAACTTGTTATTGGGTATGACCCGACTTGGATCATAACTTACTAACCACATCAATGTTCTATCTGTATTGGGCATAAAATCCAACACAGGGAAAAGCCAACGTGGTGGCGGATGCCCTTAGCTGGAAAGAGAGACCCGAACCGATTCGGGTGAAAGCTTAACAGTTGATCATGACCTCGGATTTGATGAAGCAAGTCAAAGAATTTCAAGATGAGGCACTGAAAGAAAATCATCTTAACACCGAAAGAATAAGTGGTCTGGTTGCGGAATAGGGTGAAAACACACTTGGTGTTAGAACCTGATTTGGACGAATGGGGATTCCTCGTTTTGGGGATCTACGCATGAAGATCATGGATGAAACTCATAAGACTCGATACTCTATCCATCCCAGTGCTACAAACATGTACCAAGACATGAAGAAAGATTATTTTTGGTTGGGTATGAAGTGTGATGTGGTTGAGTATTCGAGTAAATGCCTTACTTGTTTACAAGTAAAGGCCGAGCACCAAAAGCCGTATACGAAGATCCAACCTTTGGATATAATGGAGTGGAAGTGGGAACATATCACCATGGAATTTATTACAAAGCTACCACGTACCACGTGAGGGTATGATGCCATATGGGTGATAGTTGATCATTTGGTGAAGAGTGCTCACTTCCTACCGATTTGCGAGACGTATTCATCCGAGAGGTTGGCATATATTTTCATCAAGGAGAACGTAACTTGTCATGGTGTGCCGGTGTCCATTGTGTCTGATCGTGACACTTGGTTTACATCGAAATTTTGGAAAACATTCAACGATGCTATGGGGGCGAGGTTACATATTAGCACGGCTTATCATCCTCAAACGGATGGTCACTCAGAACAGACGATTCAGACGCTGGAAGATATACTCCGGGCATACGTCATTGAGTTTGGAGGAAGTCGGGATGACCACTTACCGTTAGCTGAGTTCTCATATAACTACAATTATCATGCCAACATTGGTAAGCCCCCTTATGTGATGTTATACGGTAGGAGATGCCGAAAGCTTGAAAAGATCAAAGCCTTCATGAAGGCAGCCAAAGATAGATAGAAGTCGTATGTTGATAAACGACGTAGACTGATTGAGTTCTAGGTGGGTGTGTGATAGGGTATGTTGGAAGTCTCACCTTGGAAGGGTATCATTCGGTTCAGAAGGTGGGGCAAATTGAACCCGAGATACATAGGGCCTTTCCGAATCATTGCTAGAGTAGGAGAGGTGGCCTATAGATTGGAGTTACTAGATGAGTTAAGTGAAATTCACCTGACATTCTATGTTCTCATCTGAGGAAATGTTTAACAAACGAGGATATGGTTTTACCACTAGAGGATATCGAGGTAGAAGAACGACTCAATTATGTGGAGCAACCAGTGGCGATCATTGATCGTAAAGAGAAGAGGTTGAGAAATAAAGTGGTTCCTCTTTTGCGTGTACAATGGAAGCACAAAAAGGGATCTGAGTCTATGTGGGAGACTGAAGAAGAGATGAGATAGCATTACCCACGTTTGTTCGAGGAATAACAGGTTTCGGGGATGAAACCTATATAAGGGGATGGACTTGTAGCACCCGGTTATTTTTTTAGTAAAAAAAAGAAGAATAAAGTGAAGAAAAAGAAAGAAAAGACATTTTACCAAGTTGAAGGGTAAAAGTGTCAAAAGGACAAAAGGTTTGAAAAGTGGATGTAAAAGGTGATGGTTGCCCATCACTCTCTTTTTACCCACACAAAATTCAGATCTTGTTACAGAGAGAAAGGAAAGGAGCTGAAACCTCGGGTTGAAGAAGAACAAGCTCTAAAAAGTCGAATTCAAGGTAATAATTCGTGTGTTTAAGGTGTTCTTGACTAGTTTCATCCTCGGTTGTGTGCTTATGTATGTTGTGCCTGTTCGGTTGTGAGTTTTTAGTGGGTTTCTAGGTGAGAACTTGTAGCAATCATGTTTTGAAGGAAGTCTTACCTGAAGAGGCTGCTAAGGTGAGTTCTAGAACCCCTCTTTTTACTTGTTTTAACTGATTTTGGGGCTGGAAATGCATGAACTTATGTTTTTATAAAATTGGGTTTTATACCCGTATGTTTGAATGTATGTATGTTGCGGGTATGATGTGATGTTGGACTATGGTCATGGTCGATGATGTGATGGTTGTGTTTCTAAGGTTTAGAATGCATGATTTAAGCTTAGAACATGATAGATGAGGTTTTGGGGACTGAATCTGCTGATAAGTGTGCCCTAGGCTGCTCATATGCCCAAATAGTAGTGCATACACTTAAGTTTAGAAAACTGGTTAAGTGTGAAAAAATGCAGATAAGGTAATGCGGATGAGGAAATGCGGATGAACAAATGCTGAGCATTGACAAATGTGGATGAGAAAGTCAATGCGGATGAGAAAACAAATACGAATGAGTAAGTCATGCGAATGAACAAATGTGGATGAGTAAGTTCATGCAACTGAGGAAATGCGGTTGAGAAAACTAATGCGGATGAGTAAGTCATGCGAATGAACGAATGCGGATGAGTAAGTTCATGCGACTGAGGAAATGCGGACGAACATATGCGGATGAACAAAGTTCATGCGACTGAAAAAATGCGGATGAGTAAGTTCATGCGAATGAACAAATGCGGATGAGCATTGACAAATGCGGATAAGTAAAGTCAATGCGGATGAAGAAATGCGAATGAGTAAAAGAAATGTGGATGAACAAATGTGAATGAGTAAAAGAAATGCAGATGAACAAAAAGAAATATGGATGAACAAAAAGAAATGCGGATGAACAAAGGAAATACAGATGAGTAAAAGAAATGCGGATGAGTAAAGAGAAATGCGGATGAACAAAAAGAAATGTGGATGAACAAAAAGAAATGCGGATGAACTAAAAGGCAAATGCGGATGAATACTTCAAATATTTTTGACTTTTTGGGGAAAAAGTGAAATATAGGCTTTGACTTGGGAGGTTCCCGAGGGGTCATGTAAGCTGACTTTTGAGGTCATAGATGATGTGTGGGCATGGTATGATGATTTTATGATGTGTGATTGATGCTTATGCATGATGTATGTATGATGTATGTTGTGTATGTATGATGCCCTGTATGATGATGTTGACTGTGTATATTGATGTTCCTAACATTGTATGTTTATTTTCCCATGGCTTTATGTTGAATGTTAATGAATGAAATGAAAATATTATGTAACATAAAGTGAAAGATAATGAAAAGAGGAACATGAAGATTGAATGCATGCATTAATGAACGAAGGAAAGTAAAGTAAGTCTTGCAAGCCTTGTATGTCGAAACATGCCCAATGAAGGGTGTTAGTTCAATGGTGTGTGGGTTAGCTACCCAAGAAAGATGAACACCAGGGTCCGTCTTTATGACTGCCCATTTGTATAGAACCTTTGTCGCTTACCCTAGATACTGTGGCCAGGCTGTTGTGTGCCATGACGGGGGGTCTATGATAGACCTCGGTCCAGTATCAACTTTATGCATGACGGTGGGTATAGCACATGAGAATGGTACACCTGAATTTACCCTAGATCGGTGTTCGTGGGCATCCAAACAACAAGAAAACACCAAGAATCCACGTAAGAAACATCATTTAATCGTTGCTTTTGATGTAAACTTGGATTCAAGGGTTTGGTTTTTAAAAGTGGCAAAGATTCGCCCAAAACTCATGTTTTTGTATAAGAAAACATGTAAAAAGCTTAGATAAGCTTATTGGGTGATAAACCAAGGTTTTGGGTGTAAAAGATTGAAGTTTTGAGTTAAAAATGGGGTGGTTCGTAATTTTTAGCCCACTCTGCGAAACTGGGTGTTCATCCAGCGAAATTAGGTATTCGTCCAGCGAAACTATGGATCTTCCTGCGAAACTATAGTTTCGCAATTAGTTTCACACACATGGTTTTCCAATGACATTTGGGCGAAACTGGCAGCCAAGATGCTAGCGAAACTGCCAGCGAAACTAGCAGTGAAACTGCTAGCGAAACTAGTAGCGAAACTCCTAGCTAAGTTAGCAGCAAAATTAGACAGAAATTAACTCCTTTGAGTGTTAACTCAACTGTAGGCTTTGTAATGCTACCCCTAATTTTAAAGCTTGATTGAATAGCTACTCATCAAGTCCAGGTGAGTTCTAGTACCCCTATTTTAATGGTTTTGAACTAGTTTGGGCTGGAAATGCGTACTAAATATACGATTTAAATGACCAAAATTTTAAGATGTTTTAACGGGAAGATCAATTATTCCATGATGAAATGTTCTATATAAAAGTGTTAAAATAAAAAAATTTCGCGCTGACCTGGCAGCATGGCCCCAGCCAGGGGCGTTGCCCCTTGGACCCCACTAGGGGTTGCTACCCTTACAACCCCGCTGTTAGGGGCTGCCACCCCCGAATCCCCGCTGTCCCGCAGTGGGTCAGTTATATTTTATGATGATTTATGCTTGATATGCATATTTTTATGAATGTGAATGTACGATGGATGATGTTTAAGATGATGTATGTTTGATGCTATGTATGATGATGCTGATGTATGTTGATTATGTAGGCTATGTATGTTATGTATGATATGTTTTCTAATGTTCGTTATTACGTATGATGACGTGACTTTACGTGGTATGATATTGATAATGAACGTAAAGTATTATCTTAATGAAGTGAAATATTTAAGATAATGAAAGTGGAACATAATGAAGGAACGAATGAAAAGCCTTGCAAGCTAATAAAAGGAGGTTCACAACTCATTGAGAGTTGTTAGCTCAACTGTGTGTCTTTATAGCGTTTGATTTTGGCTAACTCATAAGGGTTCATAGATATAGTAAGAGTTCGGTCTTGATGACTGCTCCAATACGTGCGATTTCCTAATACTGTGTGTTATACAACGTGCGATCTTGGCGAACCCATAAGAGTTCACACACACAAGGGGAGTCTGTCCTTGTGACCACTCCATACATACAATATGGGGTCCTTGTCACTTAACCCTAGATGAATTGCTTGCTGCTCTAGAGGAGGGTTAAGCACATGACAGGACCTAGGTAGAAGTGAAAGATAATGTGCGATAAGTACGAAATGTGCGAAACGTGCAATATGTACAAAACGAACGATGATGAAGATAATAATGATTGCCTTGTTGTATGTATGATGTGTGATCACGTGCGATAGTAATGAAAATGTTATAATAAATGGAAGGTAATGCAATGTTTTTATAAAACTAGAACTCACTCAGCAACGCTGACTTTTTTAAGGGGATCTAGAACTCACCTGGAACATGGAAAACTTAAAAATAAGGAGATCTAGAACTCACCTGGATACCACGAATAACTTCTAGACTAAGGTTTCTAGGCTAGGATCACACTATACAGCCTGCAGACAAGTTAACACTCTAAGGGGTTAATTTTCTCCCTAAATCAGTGCTTAATTCGCTGCAAGATCAGTAATTTCGCAGCTAGATTCGCCAACACGTTCGCTGCTAGTTTCACCGGCAGTTTCGTTGCTAGTTTCGCTAGCACCTTCGCTAGCAGTTTCGCTGGCATCTTCGCTGCCAGTTTCGCCCAACTTTCGTTGGAAAACCATGTCTGCGAAACTGCCTACGAAAGTATAGTTTCGCAGGAAGTCCTCATAGTTTCCCTGGTTGAATATGCAAATTCGCTGGATGCATATACAATTTCGTAGATCGCATAAAAATCACGTACCAGTCCGTTTTTAACCAAAAATCATAACTTTTTACGTCCAATCTCCTACTTTATCATCCATGAGGCTAAACCTAAGCTTTATACATGTTTTCATACGCAAAAATGTGTCCTTTATGCGATTCTTTGCAACTTTTCAAAACACAAAACCCTAGAATCCGGGTTTGATATACAGAAGGGTTTAGAGGTCGATTTTTACCTAGATTGTTGCTTCTTTCTTAGATCTTGATGCTCCAACACCCAGATCTTCAACCTCTTAACCTTGGAAGCTTCAAATATTGAGTTTTCTTCACTTTCTCTCTCTACTTTCTCTCTCTATGAATTTTGGTGGCTAGGGTTGCAATGAGGAAGATGAAAGCTGGTTTGGGTGCTTTAGGGCTGATTATGGCCTTTAATCCTATAGGCCACTACCCAATAAGCTTAACTTAGCCCATGACCATTTCTTTATTTTATTAAAATACCCAATAATCAAGCCCATTATCCTTAATGACTCATTTTGACTTTTCGGGGTGTTACAAGTCCCCCCCACTTATTTAGGTTTCGTCCTCGGAACCTGTTAGTCATCAAACAATTGAGGGTAAACTTTCCTCATCTCTTCCTTGGTCTCCCACGTAGATTCTGATCCTTTTTTGTGTCTCCACTGTACTCGTACTAGTGGAACCACTTTATTCCGTAAGTGCTTCTCTTTCCAATCAAGGATGGCCACCGACTACTCTACGTAGTTCAACCGTTCATCAACTTCAATGTCTTCTAATGGTACAACTGCGTCATTATCTGCCAGACATTTCCTGAGATGAGATACATGGAACGTATGGTGAATTCCACTCAACTCATCAGGTAGTTCTAATCTATAGGCCACTTCTCCTACCCTTGCGATAATACGGAATGGCCCTATGAATCTTGGGCTTAACTTTCCCCTTTTTCGAAACCTGATGACCCCTTTCCAGGGCGATACCTTGAGCATAATCTTGTCACCAACCTCAAATTCTATCGGCCTACGCCTCCTATCAGCATAAGACTTCTGGCGGTCCTTTGTAGCTTTCATGAACGCCTTAATCTTATCTAACTTCTCAGTTGTGACCTCAATAACTTCAAGACTCCCCAATTCCTTTTGTCCGATGTCACCCCAACACACGGGCGTTCTGCACTTCCTACCGTACCACATTTCGTAAGGTGGCATACCAATGCTGGCATGGTAACTATTATTATATGAGAATTCCGCCAACGGTAAGTGCTCATCCCAGCTTCCTCCAAAGTCGATTAGACAGGCTCGTAGCATGACTTCTAAAGTCTGGATCGTCCTTTCCGACTGACCATCCGTCTGGGGATGGTAAGCCGTACTAATATGCAGTCTAGTCCCCATTGAGTCATGAAACCTCTTCTGGAACTTGGACGTAAACCGCGTGTCCCTATCCGAAATGATAGACACTAGCACGTCGTGACGATCCACAATCTCCTTGATAAATAGCTCTGCCAACCTCTTAGAGGAATACGTCTCATGAATTGGTAGGAAATGGGCGCTCTTTGTTAGACGGTCAACAATCACCCAGATTGCGTTGCTTCCCTCGCCGTGCGAGGTAGCTTCGTAATGAAGTCCATTGTGATGTGTTCCCATTTCCATTCAGGGATATCCAAAGGCTGGATCTTCCCATATGGCTTTTGGTGCTCTGCCTTCACTTGCAGGCAAGTCAGGTACTTGCTCACGTACTTAGCCATGTCTCGCTTCGTTCCCGGCCACAAGTAATCTTTCTTCAGATCCGATACATTTTAATGGCATCGGGGTGTATGGAATATCGAGTTTTGTGAGTCTCATCCATGATTTTCTCCTTCAGATCCCCATAGAGAGGGATCCACAATTCTCCCAGATTGGGTTCTAAACCCAGGGTGTTTTCCCCCAAGTTTGAAACTTGTCCTTTCATCCTTTCAAAGTTGACTCTGTACTCTCCTAATGCCTCATCCTAGAACTCCCTCACTCTTTTCATAACATCAGGCGTCATGATTATCTGGCAAGCCCTCACCCGAATTGGTTCGGGTCGTCCTTTTCGGCTAAGGGCGTCAGCAACCACATTGGCTTTGCCTGGATGATAATGAATTTCGTAGTCATAATCCTTGATCAGTTCCAACCACCTCCTCTACCTCATATTGAGTTCCTTTTGTTCAAAGAAATATTTTAGACTTTTATGATCAGTGAAGATGGTGCACTTCACCCCATACAGGTAGTGCCTCAAATCTTCAATGCAAACACCACCGCGGCCAACTCCGAATCATGGGTGGGATAATTGGCCTTGTGAACCTTTAATTGTCTAGAAGCATAGGCTATCACCTTCCCTCATTGCATCAACACGCATCCCAATCCTGCATATGAGGCATCCGAGTAAACCACCAGATCCTCGTTCCCTTCAGGTAACGTTAAGACAGGGGCTTGAGTTAACCTCATCTTTAGTTCTAGGAAGGCATTCTCCTGATCAGTACCCCATTCATACTTTACATCCTTCCAGGCCAGCTTAGTCAAGGAGAAGCTATCTTGGAGAAATCCTGGGATAACCTCCTATAGTAGCCTGCCAGGCCTAAGAAATACGAATCTTAGATGGCGTCTTTGGAGGTTCCCATTGCATTACCGCTTCAACCTTCGCAAGGTCCACCCTGATCCCCTCGGGATTAACCACATGACCCAGAAATTGAACGTCTCGAAGCCAAAATGCGCATTTAGAGAACTTAGCTTATAACTTCTCATTTCTGAGTGTCTCAATACTTCTCGAATATGATCGGCATGTTCCTCTTCACTTTTTGAATAAATCAAGATGTCATCAATGAATACTATCACCGATTTATCCAACATTGGTCGAAATACCCTATTGATGAGGTCCATGAAAGCAGCTGGCGTGTTGGTTAAACCAAAGGACATGACGAGAAATTCGTAGTGTCCATAACACATTCGGAACGCTGTCTTTGGAATGTCTTGTTCTTTCACCTTCAGCTGGTGGTAACCAGACCTCAGGTCTATTCTCGAAAACCAGCTGGCACCCTGAAGTTGATCGAACAGGTCGTCGATCCTGGTAATGGATACCGATTCTTTACAGTCAGCTTATTGAGCTTGCGATGGTCAATGCACATCCGCATGCTACCATCTTTCTTCTTGATGAATAAAACCGGAGCACCCCATGGAGAGATATTCGGTCGGATGAAGCCTTTATCCAGTAAATTTTGCAACACGTCCCTTAGTTCTACCATCTCCGAAGGAGCTAATCTATACGGTGCTTTAGCAAAGGGTTGTGTTCCCGGTAGCAAATCAATCTGGAATTCAATTTCGCGGTCAGGCGGCATACCGGTCTGGTCTTCAGGAAAGACGTCAGGAAACTCACGCACTATCGGCATGTCTGATAATTGTGGCTCTGGTGCATCCACATCTTTTACGTAGGCCAAGTAAGCGCTGCACCCACGTCTCAAGTACTTTTCAGCTGTGATCATCGAGACGACCTTCGGTACACAGCACACCTTATCTCCACAAATCGTAACAGAACTACCGTTGGGCGCTGTTAGACGAATTATCTTTCTACTACATACTATATTGGCTTCATAGCTAGCTAACCAATCCATGCCTAACACCACATCGAAACCTCCTAAGGCCATAACATGCAACCTAGCAGGGAACTTACAATCCTCTAACTCAATCAGGAAATCCTCAACCACCTCAGTTACCTTAGTGGACTTACCAATGGTTGTTTCTACATAGAAAGGCTCATCTAGCTTTTTACCCTTATCATGCAACAAACAACAAAAGGCAACAGACACAAAACTCCTACTAGCACCAGAATCAAAGAGCACAGAAGCATAATCTTGGTCTACCAGAAACATACCTGAAACTACTTCTGGGTCTGCTCTGGCCTCCTCACGAGTTATGTTGAATGCCCTCGCCTTAGCCTTTGAACCGTCACCCCTTCCCTTATCTAGCTTTAACTGTTCCTGATCCTTCAGGTTTTCCTTTCTTACAGTCTCTTCCCACATGACCCATCTCGCCACACTGGTAAGACCTCCCCACCTTGCAATCGCTAGCATAGTTGCCCTCGCCTCCGCATTTGAAACATTTTCCCATCCTAACTCTGCATTCCCCTGAATGACCTTTTCCACATTTTCTACAAGCAGCTCCTTCACCAGTATTACCCTGTCTCCCAGACTGATCTTCAACCCTCATTCTCTTCTCTCCATTCTGGAAGTTATCACCTCCGAACCTTTTCCCATTTCCATTCTTGTTCCCATTCCATTTCTCCACTTCTTCTGTACAGGCACTACGTCTCTCTCATCGTACAACCTCCCAGCTAAGTCCACCACAGACCTAAATGTGCATGGTCTGGCTGCAATCATGTGCCTCCTGATATCCACAGGCCAACCTTGTATGTATCTTTTCATCTTCTTGGGTGTAGGTGTCACCATGTCTGGCACAAGTCTTGCAAGTTCATTGAACTTGGAGGTATACTCTTGATGAGTCATGTTCCCAGCCTTCAAATATAGGAAGTCCTTTTCAATCTTGTCTAATTCCCGATGAGGACAATACTCCTCCAACACTAACTCCTTCAACTCAGACCACTTCATTTTGGCTATCGATCGCTTTCCTTCAGCCTGGACAATATTGTCCCACCAGCACAATGCTGAGTCAATGAAGGAATGAGTGGCAAACTTAACTTTTTGATGTTTCCGGCACTCACTAATTTCTAGTACCGCTTCCATCTCTCTAACCCAACGATGAGCGGTAGTAGCATTGTTGTTACCGTCAAAGGTTAGGGGCTTCCACCTGTGAAATGCCCATAGTTGCACCCTCTAGTAGTCTCTCTCTCAGACTCCTCATCTATCGTCATCATGGACTACCACCTTAGGGTTTGATGGCTCCTCTTTAGACTCCTTAGTCCCCCAGTGGACTTTCCTGAATTCTTCTCACTTTCCCTCCCCTTCTTCGCAGCTTTCTCTCCATCCTTGACTGCTTTGATCACCTCAGTCACCACCGAGGGTAAGACATTTTGCATGACATTGTAGACTTCATCAGTGATAGCCTCCTTCATAGTGTGTTTGAGGGTGGCTGATCCCTCCCCCTCCAGGTGACTATGGAGGTCTGACTCCTCTTAAATAGTCTTGGGAGCCTTAGCTTTGCTCCGAGTGACACGTGCTCAGTAGTACGCCCACCATGAGCACCTCCTCGGGTTTCTAACCCAGATTTTCTACCAGCCATAACTAATTCCTATAAGATTCAAACACCAAAATGGTTATTGAAGATAACTGCTCAGATCATTATAAGTACGGTAAGTCCTAAAATACAGTGGCCAAGTGTTATTAACCACTTACCTTACCCTCCTGTCCCAAGCAATCACTATCCTAACACATATCAGTATTCAAATCTACAAGCACATAAAACAAATAGCACCACACATAATTCCAGTTTACTTGAAACTTTTGCCTGATGGCACGTAGCTACTTGGATTGGCATCCTTCATTCGGTCCCATTTTCAGTTTAAGTTTAGGTTTTGAAAACAATTTACCCACTTCTCTTAAACTTTGGCTTTGATACCAACTTGTAAGGCCTCGTTCTCGGAAAACCTCACAGTTGGTTAATCATAGCATAAAAATCATTTTTAATAATCAAAACATTGTAGCGGAATTAAATAGGAATTCATTAGAAACTTGGAAATCATATTGTACTCATACATTTGTCCTTTAATTGCAACCAAAACATGTTACTTGTCCTTGAATCACAATAAAGATTTCATAAACAGTAATGCATCCATAGCTCCCCAAGTAGCTCTGTGTGCCATCCTCAGCATCAGCGTTTACCTGCCAACTATTATGTATTAAAGTCAGCTTCGCTGAGTGAGTTCTAGTTTTAGATATTATAAGAAAATATAAACTTTGTCCTTCATATAATGACCATGCATACATCATAGCACATAAAATTTTCATCATAATAAGCATGTTCATTATCTTTCATTCTTTCACAACATTCACTTCATCATGAACAAGATTGCACAAAGCAAGAGCTCCATGTTGATCGACAACAGATGTCGATCCCTGTCGGTACACATGAAAACGGTAGCTAACCCCCGACAGTTGATCCACACTGCAAGGAACATAGCCCGCTCATGAATACGGATCCATCATCATAAATTAGACTCACATAAGTGAAGTCTATCATAGTGCTTGCAAGACTTTCCATCATCAAATGGGCTGGGGGTAACATTCATTAAGTTTCGCTTTTCGTTATTATCGTCTTTCTCTTTAATATATAATACTTAACTTATAATGTACACAGCATACCAAGTACTAGTCGTCATATAACATAACCGATCCTCCGCGGGACAGCGGGGGTTCGGGGCGGTAGCCCTTGACAGGGGGGTCCTAAGGGCGGCAGCCCCTAGTGGGGTCGGCTAGGGCCGGGCTGACCTAGAATATGGAAAACTTAAAAATAAGGGGATCTAGAAGTCACCTGGATACCACGAATAACTTCTAGACTAAGCTTTCTAGGTTAGGATCACACTACACAGCCTGCACACAATTTAACACTCTAAGAGGTTAATTTTCTGCCTAAATTCGCTGCTAAATTCGCTGCAAGATCAGTAATTTCGCAGCTAGATTCGCCAACACTTTCGCTACTAGTTTCACCAGCAATTTTGTTGCTAGTTTCGCTAGCACCTTCACTGGCAGTTTCGCTTGAATCTTCGCTGCCAGTTTCGCTGCCAGTTTCGCCCAACTTTCGTTGGAGAACCATGTCTGCGAAACTGCCTGCGAAACTATAGTTTCACAGGAAGTCCTCATAGTTTTGCTGGTTGAATATGCAAATTCGATGGATGCATATACAATTTCGTAGATCGTATAAAAATCACGTACCAGTCCATTTTTAACCAAAAATCATAACTTTTTACGTCCAATCTCTTAGTTTATCATCCATGAGGCTAAATCTAAGCTTTATACATGTTTTCATACGTAAAAATGTGTCCTTTATGTGATTCTTTGCAACTTTTCAAAACTCAAAACCCTAGAATCCGGGTTTGATCTACAGAAGGGTTTAGAAGTCGATTCTTTCCTGGATTTGTTGCTTCTTTCTTAGATCTTGATGCTCCAACACCCATATCTTTAATCTCTTAACCTTGGAAGCTTCAAATCTTGAGTTTTCTTCACTTTCTCTCTCTACAAATTTTGGAGGCTAGGGTTGTAATGAGGAAGATGAAGGCTGGTTTGGGTGCTTAAGGGCTGATTATGGGCCTTTAATCCTATAGGCCACTACCTAATAAGCCTAATTTAGTCCATGACCATTTCTTTACCTTATTAAAATACCCAATAATCAACCCCATTATCCTTAATGACTCGTTTTGACTTTTCGGGGTGTTACAGACCCACATATCTGGTAAGTCATGTTAGTCTTTTAAATTTTAAATTAAGCACAGTGAATGATATAATGACTTTAATTTTATCATTTCCCAAAGGTATATAGATCATTTTCTTCATCAAAATTGACTCCCTTTTGTAATTTTTCTGATTTTTTAAAAATTGTTTTTGATGTTTTGTTTGATTTTATTCAAGGTTAATGATGCCAATTAATTGAACTAGGAATTCAAACCTACTAGGTTCAAATGCCTTGGTGAATAAATCAGCCAATTTATTTTTAGTGGGAACTTGAATCAATTTGATTAACCCCTTTTCAGCACAGTTTCTTAAAAAGTGATATCTAATTTCAATGTGTTTTGTTTTTTAGTGTTGAACTGGATTACTTATAATAAAAATAGCTACTGTGTTGTCAATGTGAATTCGATTATGCAAGAAGTTAAAACCATAATCAAGCATCTAGTTTTGAATCAAGAGAACTTAAAAGCAACAAACTGATGTTGCAAAGTACTCACCTTCTGTTGTTGAAACAAATACATTTGTCTGCTTCTTGCATTGCCAAGAGACTAGTCTAGGACCAAGAAATTGACAACCACCAAAGGTGGACATCCTATTGAAATTACGATCCCCTATAGTCACTGTAAGTGAAGACATAGAGATTGAATCTCCTTCCTTTGGATACCACAATCCAAGAGCAGGCTTTCCCTTGGGATATTTGAATATCCTTTTGACAACATTCATATGAAATTCCTTGGGATCTGCTTGATATCTGGCACACACACAAACACCAAACATAATGTCAGGCCTACTGGCTGTTAGATACATAAGTGAGCTGCTCATAGATCGGTAGGTAGTGAGTCTGATCCACTGATTTGCCTTCTGGATCAGGTCCTATTTTCACTTTAGTATGAACAGGTGTTCTGAAGGACTAACAGTCAGCAAGGTGGAATTTCTTCAAC
Source organism: Flaveria trinervia (assembly GCA_025506515.1). Classification (NCBI taxonomy): domain Eukaryota; kingdom Viridiplantae; phylum Streptophyta; class Magnoliopsida; order Asterales; family Asteraceae; genus Flaveria; species Flaveria trinervia. Next base: position 41,914,286 of record CM046441.1, read on the forward strand.
ATTTTTTCCACGTATTTCGATTGATTAATGAAGATTCCATCTGTCGTTTGTTTGACTTGCACTCCTAGAAAGAAAGTGAGTTCCCCCATTACACTCATTTAGAAATTTGAATGCGTGAGATCTTCAGAATCTTTGTAGAGTAGCTTGCTTGTTGAGCCAAAAATGATATCATCCATGTAGATCTGCACTAGTAATATGTCTCTTCCTTTTCTCTTTCTGAAGAGAGTCGAATCAATCTTTCCTCTTTCATACCCATTTTCAAGAAGGAAAGAAGATAGAGTCTCGTACCACTTTCTTGGGGCTTGGTGAAGACCATACAAGGGTTTGTCAAGCTTGTAAACCCTATGAGGGAATTCACGATCTTCAAAGCCAGGTGGTTTACTCACATAGATGTTTTTAGCAATCTTTCCATACAAAAAGCACACTTTACAACTATTTGATAAACAATGAACTTCATGGATGCTGATTATGCAAGAAACATTCTTATTGCTTCTAATCTGGAAACAGGTGCAAACACTTCATAATAGTCTTGCTTTGTTTCTGATGACAATTCCTCTATCATCAGTTTTGTTTCTGTACAACCATCTGGTATCGATAGGAGATTGTCCTTCAGGAAGATCCACCAGTTGCCATACTTCTTGCTTTTTGAACTGTAGCAATTCTCCCTGCATTGCTTCAACCCAGCTATTGTCTTGAAGAGCTTCTTTGATGTTGTTGGGTAATGTTTGACAAAGAAAGCATGAAAGCAAACAAATGTTTGTAATACTTGCTTGCTTCTTGTTACTCTTTCATGGAGTTCACCAATAATGCTTTCTACTAGATGATTCTTGTGTAGTTTGGTGGATGGAATTGAGTCACCAACAATTGTTACATCAAGATTGGAGACATTCAGATCATCATGGTGAGAGGCACCTTCATATTGTACTGTTGGAGAATTATGAAGATAATTAAATTATGTTTCTATGACTGCTTCAGCATTAGCAGCACTTTGATTGCTTCCATAATTTGATGTTCTCTATGCTTCAATTGGAGGAGTAGCTTGATCTTCATTTCTGACGTCAGTTGATGGGTCTTCTGAATGTGATGGTAACAAGCTGGGACCAACTTCAGTTGAAACATTTTGATTTTGAGATGGTTGTTTGACAGGATCAGCTTGTAGTGGAACTTCTTCATTCAATTAATCAAAGGAGGTTGGAGGAATCATTGGAATGTCATTTCTTCTTTCTACTCCCGAATGATCAAACGATTTTGTTAGTGAGTCAATATCAAACATTTAGTCGGGACCATTTGTAGATTTAGGAAATGAATGTTCCTTGAATTGATCATTTGTTGATTCATCAATCATGTTTAATCTAGGATTAAACACTCTGTAAGCCATTGAAACTGAAGAATAACCTACAAAGAATCCTTTATCAGACTTAGATGAAAATTTTCCCAAATAGTCTGTGGTGTTTACTATCGAGACAAGACTACCAAATGACTTGATAAATCCAATAAATAGTTTTCTTTGAAACAATAGTTCATAAGGAGTCATGTTGTTTTCTTTTACAATTAGAGTTCTATTTTGCACAAAGCATGATGTGTTTACTACTTTTGCCTAGAAGGTAATTGGTAGTTTAGCATCGGCTAGGATTGTTTTTGCTTCTTCAATCAGTGTTCAATTTCTCCTTTTAGCTACCCCATTTTGTTGAGGAGTTCTAGCTACACTAAATTGATGAGCAATGCCTTTGGTTGCATAAATGGAACTCATATCTTCATTTTTAAACTCAGTTCCATTATCATTTCTTATTAGTTTGACCTTATGATGAAGTTGGTTTTCAATTTTTGTGATAAATTTTTTTATTATCTGGGATGCTTCATTTTTATGAAATAATAAGAAAACCCATGTAAATCTTGAAAAGTCATTAATGATCACCAAACAATACTATTTCTTTCCAATACTCATAACATGAGTTGGTACAAAAAGATCCATATGATGTAGTTTCAATGGAGTATTGTTTGTGTTCACAAGCTTTGTGAAGATTTATGTTGTTTCCCTTTGAGGCACGCTGAACAGTGATCAACAAAATGAAACTCTTTTTGAGGTAGACTAATGACATGGTTTCCTTTGACCTATTTCTTCATGTTTTTAAGGTTTGTGTGCCCCAAACGTCTGTGCCAAGCTAAGACTCATCAAATGATGCTTTTGAGAGAAGACATGTTTTTTTTTGGTGTAGTAGAATTCAGGTTTAAGACATAGGTGCTATTCTTACCCATTCTTTTGAATTTCAAATCCTGGTTTTAGAATGTAGCAATGAGTGTCGGTAAAGTGAGTTGAATAAATGTTGTCACAGATCTGAGACACGTTAAGAAAATTGAAATTTAGTTGTTCACAGTAGTTCACTCTATCAAAGCTCAACATCCCATTCGGCCGAGCTTCACATGGTGGAAGGATTATTGATTATTATGAAAGTGACTTCTGACTTTGGGTTTCACATATGATATTGTTAAGATGGGCTTGTTTAGGGAATTTTCAACCCTTTTTTGTAAGGCTCCGTTCCTTGGACGCTTAGAGCTGGTCAATCATTGCACATAAAACATATATTTACATTTAACTTAATTAAATATTACAGCAGAAACATTCAAATATGACATTTCATTTCATTATAAGGGCTTTTGCAAAATAATACATTGTTATCACATTACAAAATACTTGTTGCATTAGATCACAAAAGCATTATCAAAATGGATGCCATCCAAAAAGGAGCCAAGTAGCCGCCCCGTGCCATCCTCAGCAACCTTTACCTGCCAACTGGAAACACATAAAAGTCAGTGTTGCTGAGTGAGTCCTAGTTTTAAAAATAAAACATACTTTATCTTTCGTTTAAAACCGTTCCTTACAATCATACATGATCATGCATAATACATACACATAGATAATATCATTATTATCTTAATCATTTGTTCGTTCATTCCATACATTCGACATTAAATCTTTACTCACCCCACCGTCATGCATAAAGCCGGTACTGGCCCGAGGTCTTTAATAGACCCCGAACATTATGCATGAAGCTAACTCCAGTACCTAGGGTAAGCGGCAAGGGTCCCATACATATGGTCAATCAAAAGGATTGGACCCCAGTGTGCATCCTTCTGGGGTAATTAACCCACACACAGTTGAGCTAACACCCTTCATTGGGTGTGAACCTCAATACGTATGCTTAATCACATGGATCAAGCCCTAGTATGCATCCTTCTGGGGTAGCTAACCCACACACGGTTGAGCTAACACCCTTCATTGGGTGTGAACCTGCATACATATGCTTGCAAGCCTTTCATACTTTCATTTATTCATTAATGCATACATTCTTTCATTATGTTCCTCTTTTCATTATCTTCCATTTTACGTTACATAATACTTTTCATCTCTATCATTAACATTCAACGTAAAGCTACGGGAAAATAATCATACATAACAGGAACATAAACATAAACATAAACATACAACACATTGCCATACAAGGCACCATCACACATATATCAACATACCATCATGCATAAGCATTAATCATACAACAGTTTTTGGTGGATTGATTATTCATGTCACAAATAGAGTAGTATCGATTGAAAAAAGCACTCTTCTATTTTGTGATTAGACATTTCACAAATAACACATTACATATGCTTGTTTCTTGAATATGAATTTGTTGTTGCATACTCAATTGATTTACTCGTTCTTAACTGAGTCATAATCATTGGTTTAAGGGAAGAAGCAAAATCATCTTTTTTCATAGTTTGTTTCACAACACTACTTTTGTTGACTATTTTAGGCTATTTTTCTTTCCTCAACCTTCTCTTGACTTCTTGTTCAAACTGATTTACATGCTCCCTATTGCAGATGTCAAAACTTACTCCTTGTTTTTATTTTGATGATTGGGGGTCTACTTGATTTTTACTTTTTGAAATCAGTGAACTTTTTCTTTTCTTTAGCAGTGAAACCTTGTCTAATTTGCTTGAAATCTTTGGAGATTTAATCTCATAATGAGAACTGCTTTCGCCAAAAGATTTCACTAAGGCCACAACTTTTTTCTTCCATTTTGAAATTGTAGGTGTGAATTTCACAAATGGGACAATGGCTTTGATTGGGCTTGATGGTTTAATGACTTTCACTTTCTTGTCTGAACACTCCTTGGTTTTAGTTGGGTGACCTAATTTAATTTTCTCCTCATTTGTTTCAATGTAAACATTTGGTTTGTTTTGAGGCTTTGTGACTTGTTTTACTATTGTTTTTGGTTCAATAGTATTAGGTCTATTTAGCTCTTTGAGTGTGACAGATTCAGGCATGACAGTGTAGTTGTCATTGTAGGGTGGGGGACATGAATTATACCCAATCCCAGACATATCCTTGGGATCTTTTTGTCAGCCTAGTATCTCTTGCAGCTTGGAAGAAGATAGTTGAAATTTTTCAAGTTTCACTTCAGTAAGTGTTTGTTTAGCTTTTGATTGAGCTAACTTTTAAGTTAGTTGCTCATTATCATCTACAAGAGTGTACTTCTCACAATGCAATTTTTCAATGTCAGATATGAGAGTTTTGATTTTAATTTAAAAGCCTTTAATTTCTCTCTTAGCATCTCTGACTTGACCTTTTCTTCTTTTATTTTATCAACTAGTTTATGATTGTGCTCATGATAACCTTGTAGTTTAGTAATGCATTTATCACTAAAAAGGTTGGATTTTACCTTAGATGGCATAGGAGATGGGCCATCATTAATGTGAGCCATGAGTGCGTGATTCTGAAATTAAGGCTTCACTTCCTCTGCACACAGACTCCAATCACATACTCCATCTTGTCTGATGACAAGAGCATCCGAGGATGACTGATTGCTTCCATGAGCTTGATTAGTTAGTTGTGGCTGATTTTGATATGGTTGTTGATGTTGTTGATGACGATAATATTGTTGTTTATTTTTGAGTGAAAGCTTGTGCTTGGTTGTGGAGATGACTGACTCTAAGAATTCCTTTGGAAATTGTTGTTGTTTCCTCTAGGAACACTACATTCTTCGGAGAAGTGGCCAGTCATGCCATAGTTGAAACACTTTACCTTAGATTTGTCATATCCAAGTTTGGTGTTTTCAGTGAGGGTAAGCTTTCTTCCTTTTCTGAAGAACTTGTTGGCTCTTATTGCAATCATGGTCATTTGACACTGCAAATCCATTTCTTCCACATCACATGGATCCATTTATTCCAAGTCCTCCTGGATCAGATGAGTAGAAGTGAGTCTACCTCCCAAATAAGCTTCAAAGCTAGCAACAAAGGCATTGTAAGTTGCTTTTTGCTCTTCTGGTCTTGGGTCTTCAGGAGTAGTTGACGGAGTTGCAGAGAACCCTGTTGGTTGTGATAGTGTTGAAGGCTTGTTAGTTGATGGAGAAGTAATGAAACCAGTTTTCTTCACTTTATCTCTTGAGGAAAGAAAATCATCATCCTTAGTGATGAACACATTTTCTGCAGAGTGAGTGTCTGTTGGAAATTTACAAGCTTCCATGACTCGAGGTCCACCAAGATTTCTGCTCCTCTCATCATGTTCAAGAGCTTCTATCATGGCAATCATGATGTCTAATGTGGTACTCTCTAGATCAAGAGTGTTTTTCAATATTATAACATTTTGTTTCCAACTTTCTGGAAGACTGTGAAGCATCTTCTTGTTCAGCTCTTTGACTTTGTATGTTACCCCCATGATCTCTAAATCATTCACCAACTACACAAATCTATGCAGTTGTTTAGAGATTGACTCGCCCTTGGAGTGATGAAAGGTTTGATATAGATTAACAAACTTGTCCTTGTTAATTTCAACCACTTCACTACTGCCTTTACATTATCAGCAGTGCATCCCAAACAGCTTTAGCAGTTCTATAATTTTCTAATCTTTTTATCACATCCATTTTTAGTGCTTGAGTAAGTATAGAATAAGCTTTGAGATCAACTTTTATCTTCTTGTAATCATGATCATCAAGTGTGAGATTCTCAAAGGTATTCTTGAGGTTTTGTATATTGTAGTTTGATTAGAAGAAAGTGTTACAGGAATGTGAAGGCCTTTGCATATTGAAATCCAGTAGTCCAGATCTACACTTGTAATATAGTTCATAAATCTGATTTTCCATTGCTTAAACTCAGATTTATGTTTAAGAATGGGAGGTTTTGGAGTATGACCAAGTTCAGAGAAATTATGTGAATCCATTTTTAATAAGCTTTTTTTAATCTTTTGAATAATGATTAGTTTGATTGTTAAGTTAAACCTAGTCAAAATAGTCCAAACAGGCTTATGTATGATTGTTATATGCTTATGTTATAACAACTGTTCACGGGTTTGTTCTTGAAGATGAGTATAGATGAACAACGACTATTTAAGATATTTATGCAGTTTACTAAGTAGAGGTAGTTGAACTCTCTATTAGTAACTCAATCACCAGATCAATCGAGTTTTGCTCAGATCTAGGCAGATCTAAAAAAGTACCAATAGCCAGTGCTAAAATACTAATTGACTAGGTTAGAGAATGATATTCTCTGTTGATGTTAATCAACAAGGACTGAATATGATGATTGAGTCAATGATTGTAAGGCGGAATCAAACAATCATGGAACATTGAATGCAAAAAATACTCATAAATGTTGTTTGTACTAATGAAGGTAATTGGTTACAATGAATGCTAGGGTAAGAGCATTAAACCGTAACAAGACACCTTGTAAAGATAAGACTAAATAAAAGATTCTAATTGGCTAGAATATGTACCAACAGTCACCTCACCTATGATGTTTTCTATTCTACTTATTGGCTGACAAGATGCCATTGGCAAAATGACTAAACTACCCCTGACCTATACATTAGATAACTACTCTAAGTCTTCATGAGCATTTTTTGTTATTCATCCACGTTGACTAATGCGGATGTGTTGATCTTGATCCTCATTTCTCTTTGGTCTTCAGTATTAGTGTGGTCATCAGCATTGACAAATACGAATGAACAAACACATGCGCATTTGTTGCCGGCATCCGCACTAGTAAATGTGGATGTACAAATACTTGTGAGCATTTGTTTTTGGCTATTCGCATTTGTTGATGTTGTAGAACACATACTTGTCAGCATTTGTTCTATTTCATCCGCATATACAAATGCGGTTATCCAACACTTGTATTCTTCTTCGCAGATTCTTCATCTGCATTTGTTCTTGAACTTGTGGAATTTGTAGCAGAACAACCATCAACCCACCATTGAATTGGCATGTATGATCCCTTTAGGGCCTAACATTATATTTGAATACATTATGATATGATCATCATCTTCATATTCTTTTTGGCTTTTGTTTCTGATATTAAACAATTGAACATATCAGTTGTACTGTAAGACGATCAAATGGACCACAAGCACCAATATTGTCATAATAAATAGGTGGATTGGAAGCTACTACCCAAAGTTCATGTGGCAAATTTTTACCCAAATAAGTTCTATAACAACATTGGTTGATTTTGGGTTTAGTGGATGATCGAGAAAATGATTTCTGACATGATGAGATAACATTACAGCCAGAGTATATATAAGTCATGATGGGGTCTTCCATTTGTTATACCCCTAATTAGAATCCAAAAATATGTTCAGTTGAAGGAGTAACAATTAGCGATGATGGATTGTTCCTTGAAATAGTGTAAACTAGAAGGTTGCTCTGTCATTTTGATATTTAAACATAGAGGATCGGGAAATGACTTTCAAAACCCAAAACCAATTAGAAACTTGATGAGAGGGATGAGGGACCTGTTTGAGACCATTGAGAGACTTGTGAAGCTTGTATACATGATTTTATAATTCAAGATTAACTTATACGAAGGTTGGACCATATAAACATTCTCATATGGTGTTCCATAAAGGAACATTGTATTGATGTAGTTGCTAAAAGAGCCCATTCTTTGAGAGACCATTGCTATGTATGGTTTAAATGGTTATGGGTTTAGTGACATGGATAAATGTGTTAAAATAGTCTCTCTCGTGTTGTTAAAATAAGTCTTTGGTAACAAAACACTCTGTACTTGATTGAATTGGTTGTGTTTAGATTTTCGAATCAATTCCAATGAAACATTTTCTTATTAAGAATTCATCATCCATGGTATGTCACCATCAGGGGTCCTTGATTGCTTCGGTTGGGGTGGAGATTCCAAAATGAATGCTAAGGTATGGAGAGTGGAGGGTTTGATAAATTAATCATTGAAGTATTTTGGTTAACATCTATAAGTAGTTTCTTGTCATATGTTTTGAGATTACAATGTTTAAGAATTTTTATTATTCTCCTTTCGCTTCCGTCAACCATACTAGTAAATAGGCAGTAGCTAAAGGGTTACGCTTTAATAATTAATTAATGCCTAAATTTGGTTGATATAAATTGGCTTTAGAATCAAATAACACACTAGGATATACACTATTGACAAGGATGTTTCTTTAAATACATTGGGTGTCTTATGAGTTTATATAGGTTTATCACATAAGCTCCCCCTTCAGATTTGTTTTCTTGTTCCTGGGCATTGCAATCTAAGATGACCCATCTTTCCAAACTTAAAGAATGACTTCTTTTCAAAACAATTGAAAAAAGGATGTTTTATCTTATTACATTAAGTGAAGGTCACTCCTTCATATCTTCACTTTCCTACATGCATTTCACCGTAAAATTCTACATTTTTTGGAATTTGCTGGAAACCTTTCTCTTCTGTTCCCAAATTGTCTTTGTTTATTCTTCATATTTTTCTCTTTGTAATCCATGTGCCGCTTTCTTCTTTTTCCATTGATTTTCTATTTTCTTCTTGTCAATTCTACTATCATAACTGCTCTAGCTGCCACCACAACGACATAAGTTTTAGGATTTGAAGATATATTCATATCTTAGATGATAGGCCTCAGACAAACTATTAATTCTTGGCTCCTCATATGTCACAAGATACGATACCAACCGAGACATATTGTTAAATTTAGTAACATATCCTTGGTATGTTAATTTTCTAAATTGTAGTTTTTGAAAATCTCCTTCAATTTTACTTATCTTGGTAGGAGGAGAAAACTAATTAGTAAATTGTTCCAAAAATCTTCCCATGTTATCCTTCATGCACAACCCTTCCTTGATTTGTAAAGCTACGTTCCATCGTTGTAATGTTTCTTCCTTAATGTATGCACTACAAATCTCACTAATATCTTAACTAGCTTCAATTAACTTAGACATTCCACAACCTTGATGACTCCTATATTTCTCTCAAAAGACGGAGTGTGACATGATTAAAAGTTATAAAAGTGCATTTGGTCTTTTCTTTCTTATTTTGTTCAACTATTTAGTCTTCTACTTTTAATTTAACTCGAGAAACCTCATCAATTTCTCCCTTACACTCATTATGTGAGGCTTTGGATTTCTACACATTTACCATCGCCTTTGCAATTTCATGAGCAATTTTCTATTAGATTTTATCTTATTGTAAACGAGACAACTCTTGTCTACTAGATGTGATATGAGAAAGTCTGAATTTATAATTATAGTTGTCATGTGATTGATTAGTCTGGTTACTGTTCTGAGCCCTTTTTCCATATTAAACATAACACAAGAATAAAAAAAATCTTTTTTATTCATCCTTTCTTTGACATTACAATACATATATTACAACACTATTTATCTTTTCAAACTTTTTCTATGTTGATGCATGTATGTCCCTAGATAATGATATGAAATGTAATAGATCATGTTTATCTGATTCTGATGTAATTTGATATGATTAATGAAATGATATTGGTTGTTTGTGATTGTAATGACTAATATTTCGTTAATGAGTCGATATTGAATTGGTTAATTAGGATAGTGATTGTTGAATGGTTACACAGAATGTTTATTAATGAGTACATTCCAACTTAACATAATGTACTTTTCATGCGAATGGCTCATGCGAATGGACCACACGCATGAATAACTTCATACGATTGACTTTGTCGCACGACTAAACCAGGAGACTGGATCAGTCGTATGATTGACACATAAGATTGGCTCAGTCGCACGACTGAACACTCAGTCGTGCGTATGGATCAACCGCATGCTTCAATCGCATGAGTGAACCATGCGAATGGTCCAGTCGCCCCAATGAACAATACTAACCTATAAATACAATCCAATTCATGAAAAAAAGAGGGGAATTCATTCGATTACCACTCCAGAGGTACTCTAGCCGTCCAGAAGCCTCCTAATTTGTTCTCCAAGTTCATAGAACACATTAGATCGATTCCCAATCGATTTCTAACATTAGTTTCAATTCTTTATTGATTCTTCATGTGTTCTCACTGATTGGATCGCCAATCAAATAGGATTCCGCACTATTTGATCTGGTTTACATGCTAATCACTAGGTATTTCGTGCAAATACCCGGTCCCAACATGTGGTATCAGAGCCTTGGCTCTTGATTACGTGTGTGATTCAATCAACATTGATAAAAAGTTTGTGTTTTTGCACTAAAAACACAATCTTTTGTGTCAAAATTGATCTTGGACGTTCCCTGCTCATCAAAGTTTGGTTTCTACGGACTTAGGCGATTAGACCTTGCGAAATTTTGAATTTTTACGGATAAAACACGTTTAACCTAGAAATTTTCGCAAAACAGCAGCTTCAGTCGCACGATTCAGCCATTCGCACGACTGGACCTCATTCGCATTGCTCAGACGCACAATTGGACCTAGTCGCATCTCCATTCGTACGATTGAACCACTCCTTCATAGTGTACATACGCATGAGCTTCATTTGCACGACTGAACCAATCGCTTAGTTCAGCCGCACGATTAAACCATTCGCTCAGTTCATTCGGACGGATAGCCCAATCGCAACCTTCAGTCACACCAGTTGAAAGTTTGTCTTAGTAGACTTAAAGTTATTCGCCATGGAAGATCAAATGTCAGCCTTTACTGCTGGGAAGGATTCTAGGATCCAGAACCTGCTGTTACTTGAGAGTGAGGTGGGTAATCATAATAAACCACCGAAGCTCTTAACGTTAGATGTGTTTCTCCACTGGAAACAAGGTTTTGAGATCTACCACAATGGAGTGGATCCGAATCTGTTGGAAGCTATCGAGATTGGGTATAGTACGCCAGTGGGAGCCGATGGAGTAAAGCTAACCTTAGGAGGGATGACAGACGCACAGAAAGTTATATATAATGCAGAGAAGTGGGTTTATGCATTGATTACACAGTCTATCCCTAAAGACATTTTCCACCAGTACTCAGAGAATAAGCAGTCCAAGAAACTATGGGATGAGCTGGAAAAGAGGTACGACGGGAATGCTTCGTTGAAGGCAATCAAGGCTAAGGAGTTAAAGATGGAATTCGATAACTTCTCATCGATAGGAAACGAGAGTTTGGACGATGTTATTGATAGATTCTACCATCTGATGAGTGAACTGCATACACATGGGGTGGCTACTACCATGGATGAGAAAGTTACTAACTTTGCAGACGGATTGCCGGAAAAGTGGGCTTCATTCGTGTCTAACCTGAGACAGAATGGAATGCCGACGAAGCTGGATATAAATGACTTCATTCTAAAGCTGCGAGAAGAAGCACTTAGAATGAAGTACAGAGCTCAGAAGTCTTCGTATACTCAGAATCCAACTTTGTACAATGCCACGCCTCAAGCTAAGACATCTGGAGCACCTCTCCAGATTGCATTTGTGTCTAGCTCATCGGGCCCTTCACATGTGTTTCCTTCAGGATCAGACACGTCAGGGTTTTCTTGTACCCAACATATTGGATCAGAAACAAATGCTACTAGACTTCAGACCGAGAACCTCGGTAATGTGACTGTAGAAGTAACTCGAGAACACATGGATCTTTTGGCTGCAGTGGTTCATTCTTATGATGGACTTGTTGTGGGAAGATTGGAAACTGCCATCTGTCAGACGAGGACTACGAGCAGGTGGACGAAATGGAGTTGGAGAGAATGGACATAATGTGGGCCTTAGCTAGTGCTGTCCGGAGGGCAAAGAAGTTTGTGAAAAAGACCGGACAGAACTTGGTAGCTACTAAGGATACCATATTTGGCTTTGACAAGAGCAAAGTGACCTGCTTTAACTGTGAAGAGAAGGGGCACTTCAAGAGAGAATGTGTTAAGCCAAAGAAGACGGGTAACGGGAACCGATTCTCGTCCTTCACTCATCAAGACAAGAAAGCTACTAGTTCTACTTCATCAAGCAAGGATCCAAAATCCTTGACTGCTCATGATGATGAAGGACAGGACTGAAGCTTTAGGTTTGTCTCTCCAGGGGAATCAAACATTGCAAGTGTAGAAGACTTTGATGATGATTCTGCGAGTGAAGGAGATCTAGCAGTTGATATAGCGATGTCTAATATTGAAGAGACATCTGCAACTGTGGTCAGCTACAAGCCTAAAGAGGAGACTACCAAAGCAAGGACAGAAAAGACAGAATCACCAGAACCAGAGACATCTGATGCTACGTTGATGGCTAACTCTTCTGAACCAACTCAGGTAAGTACCACTGACCAAAAGTTTAATAATCATGCTTGTTCTGATTGTAATACATTTAGAAATAGCATAGATGAGAAATTTGCTAGGTTATTAGATCATAATGATAACTTGGTAAAAGATTTACAACTGTGCACCGAGACGAATAGAGTATTAAAACAAAACGAGCATAGTTACAAAGAAAAGATAGACCTTCTGACTAAACAGCTTAAGGAAACCAAAGTAGTTGCATTTAACCAAGCGAAGGACATTAGGTACTATCTAAACTCCCTAGAAGACACTAAGAAGCAAGGCAGTTCTAGAAGTAGAAGTAAACTCATTAAAACAGAAACTGCACAGTTGGACAAGTTCATCACACATAGTCCAACACTTAGTGAGAGAAAGAAACAATGGGGAGGGTTTTGGTTACAAAGTGGTTCCACCACCACCTGAGACCTTGATGAACACTAAGAGTAGACCTGTAAATGAAAATCCCATCAAGGATCATGTGGTGCCTACTCCTCTTGTTAGTGATCCAGATTCCTCATGTTCAACCATTGAATCTGGAAACAAACAAAAGGAGGCCACTTCAAAGGCAAAGGTTAAATTGCCTTGTGTTAATCTGGAAAAAGAGTTTGAAAAGGTTAACTTAAAGTCAGGGTCAAACAGAGTCAAATCAGAACCTAAAAGGACTTCAAATAGTCAAAAACCTGTTAACTAAATGGAAAAAGATATTAAACATGTTAAAACAGTTAACTCTGTTAAACAAGAAAAAACATCAAAAGAACCAGAGTCAAAATCTAGAGTAAGCGATGTTACTAGAGTGTCACACATGTCTCCACAAGGAAAGTTTAATCATAAAGTTGATAGCAGGTCATGCTACAACTATGGAGAATGTGGACACATTGCTTCCTATTGTCTTATTATCAGACACCTAGGAAAAATATTGAACTTCAGGACTCAAAACCTAGGTCTTCTAAGAGGAGTTCTTTAACTCCACCTAGAAGAACTAGTGCATATAAAGTTCAACCCGTTAGCCAGTCGACTGTGTATCACAAACAGGCATTGCATAAATCTGGCTTATGGAAAGAAAAGTCAACCTCTGTGTCTTATGATGATGACAAGAAGGAACCTGGGCTACCCTCACCCTGTAAGGGTCAATGGGTTGAATTTATGATGTGTGATGCCTCTAGGAAACCCAAGCCAGTAAAGGCTTGGGTTCCTAACCTATACTAATCCTTTACATTGTATGTGCAGGGTGCTCGCTACAGTGCTGAAATTAACACGCGGATTGTAGACAGCGGAGCATCCAGGCACATGATAGGAAACCGGGCTCTTTTATCTAACGTCAATCAAATAAAAGGAGGGAATGTTTCGTTTGCTGGAAACAAGGGAGGATATATCACAGCCCAGGGAGAAGTGGGAAATAAGAAAGTTAAGTTTGATAAGGTGAACTATGTTCAACAACTCCAAAATAACTACTTTCTGTTTCCAAATCTGCGATAAGGGATTTAAAGTCATCTTGACAACAAGAAGTGTTACGTGCTCAAGAAAGATTACGTGATCCCAGAAGACCAAGTTTTGATGACTGCTTCAAGATATAAAGACCTTATGTTTTGGATCTGTCAACAGCTGCTACAACAGATCAGGAGGTTCAGTGTTTTCTATCTAAAGCTACTGAGAAGGATTCCATCTCCTGGCATAGGAGAATGGGACACATTAGTCAAAGAAAGATGAATCACTTGATTCAAAAGGATCTAGTGAGAGGAGTTAATGTCATGAACTTCCAGCTTCCTGATTTTTGTGTAGCTTGCAAGAAAGGCAAACAGACGAAGAAGTCTCATAAGGAAAAGAAAATTCATTCAATAGAACTTCCTCTTGAACTTCTTCACATGGATCTGTTTGGTCCAGTCAGTACAAAGAGCATAGCAGGAGACTTGTACTGTTTTGTGGTTACTGATGACTACTCAAGGTTCTCTTGGGTAATGTTTCTGAAGTCCAAATCAGAAACATTTGAGTCTTTCAAGGAGTTAGTAACCACACTGGAATCTCTCTACAAGTTGAAGGTTAGACAAGTACGCTCAGACAATGGGACGGAATTCAAGGACCAGTGGATGGAGGCTTACTGCAAGGAAAAAGGAATTGTACATCAATTCACTTCTGCCTACACACCTTAGATGAATGGCGTTGCTGAGACAAAGAACAGAAGCTTGATAAAGACAGCACGGACTATGCTGGTAGACTCGAAACTGCCTATCCAATTTTGGAATGAGGCAGTTGCTAATGCATGTTATACACTGAATCGAGTTCTGATTGTAAAGCGTCACAGAAAGACATGTTACGAGCTACTACAAAGACGCAAACCAAATTTGGAGTATCTCGAACCATTTGGCGCGCCGTGCACACTTCGGAAGAAAACACAAGAAGGTAAATTCAGCGAGAAGGCGGATGAAGGAATCTTTCTAGGATACAACATTCCGAACAAGAGGGTTTACAACAACTCAACGGGTCTAGTAGAAGTGTGGTGTAATGTTGACGTTCAGCGATATACCACACCACCTACTGCCAAAGGACCCACCTATTTCTTCGACTATGATGGATTCTTCAAGTCCTTCAACATCTCTCTCTCTCCCTCGGATGACGAGTTAGCTACACGGATGATGTATGATATCTTGAATACACCAACATCAAGCTCACTGGGAGGATCATCTACTCAGTCAGGGGGAGTAGTCGACGATAGTGACTCCTCCTCTGAAGATGAATCTGAAGAAGATGACCAAAACAGTTAGGAGGAACATGTTCCAGTTCCTGAAAGTCCACACGCATCTACCAATGATGCACCTTCGACTTCGGAGCCTCAAACTCCAACTACCTCAGATGCAGAACCAAATGCTCATAATCTTGGCTCTGAGGTAGCTGTTCCTACTACTCCAGGATCACGACTAAACGTCTATCATCCCCTAGACAATGTCATTGGGGATGTCAGATCAGGAGTACAAACCCGAAATCAGCTATACTCAGCTGATTACCCCTCCGTTATGGAAAAGGGATATATTCATGATGGTGCTTATCGTTGTTTTGTCCCGCAGTTTGAGCCAAAATACGTCAGTGATGCACTAAATGATAAGGCATGGGTGAGTGCCATGCAAGAAGAACTTCTTCAGTTCAAGAAGTTAGGTGTATGGACTCTGGTTGACAAACCTAAAGGTGCTAAGGTCATTGGCACCAAATGGGTCTTAAAATGCAAGAAGGATGACCAAGGAGTCATTATCAGGAACAAGGCTCGATTGGTGGTTCAAGGATTCGCCAAGTCGAGGGAATTGACTACAATGAAGTGTTTACACCCGTGGCACGGATGGAAGCAATTCGCATCTTCCTTGCCTATGCATCGTACATGAAGATTAAAGTCTACCAATTACATGTAAAGAGTGCATTCCTTCATGGGGAAATCAGAGAAACAGTCTATGTCAGTCAACCCAAGGGATTTGAAGATCCTTACTATCAGGATAGAGTTTACAAACTCGACGAGGCTTTATACGGGCTTCATCAAGCTCCAAGAGCCTGGTATGAGAAACTCTTGACTCATCTTGTGAAACACGGCTTTCGTAGGGGAGTTATTGACTGCACGCTGTTCATCGAAGAAAAGGATGGTGATCTACTGCTCGTACAGATCTATGTCGATGACATAATCTTTAGTTCAAAGAACATGGAGTTATGCAAAGAGTTTGAAGTAGTTATGAAGAAATAATTTGAGATGAGTGCTATGGGGGAGATGAAGTTCTTTCTCGGGTTACAGGTGGATCAGACTCCAAATGACATATTTCTACATCAGACCAAGTATGTAGGAGACATTCTCAGCCGTTTTGACATGGAGAATGCTTCTGCTGCTGGAACTCCACTTGCTACGAATCATGATATAGCACCTGATGAAAATGGAGATCTTGTAGATGCCACAATGTACCGAGGAATGATTGGATCCCTCATGTATCTCACTGCCTCAAGACCTGATATCATGTATGCTACATGTTTATGTTCTAGATATCAGGCTATGCCTAAGGTCAACCATCTGATCAGGGTCAAGAGGATATTTTGTTATCTGAATGGTACACCCACAATTGGGTTGTGGTATCCCCATGATGATGACTTTGAACTCACGGCGTATAGTGACTCGGATTACGGGGGCCGCAAGATGAATGACAAGTCTACATCAGCTTGGTGTCAATTCTTTGGGAGAAGATTAATTACCTGGCAGTGTAAGAAGCAGACATCGGTTGCATTGTCAACCTGTGAAGCCGAATACGTTGCTGCTGCAAGTTGCTGTTCACAAATCATCGGGATTCGACAGCAAATGCGGGATTACGGTTTAAAGTTCTCTTCTACTCCTATTTTTATGGATAACTCTGCTGCAATTGCAGTAACTAAAAATCCGGTCCAACATCCTAAGACCAAACATATCGGTATTAAATACCATTTCCTAAGAGATTGTTTTGAAAAGAACTTCATTGATGTGGTAAAAATTAATACTGATTTTCAACGCGCTGACCTCTATACTAAAGCCTTTAAAACCACGTTTTCAATATTTGCTAGAGGTCAACGGCGTTAAAAAGAAAAGTGAGGTTATTCCTGATGATGATCATGTGTAGTCCGGTGTAGCTTAGTTAATTTTTCATTTTATTATTTTATTTGGTAACCTAGTCTATTTAAAATTAAACTCATGTTATTCTGCTGTTTATTAAAATCCTAAAATAATTAACCAGTTATGATGTTAATATTTTAGGGGGAGAATAAGTCAGCAAGTAACATTATTAAAAAAAAGACGAGGGAGAAGGAGTGGAAAGCTGATATAAGGTAGATCGTATCTGTGATACCGATTCAACCCTTTGGAATATGATAGTACATAGGAACAAATCAAGAGGGACTTTAAAATTAATTCAGAAATGATGCAAAAATTCAAAGTATAAGTCTGTGTAGTCTAAGCAATATAAAAGGGAAGATGATAGAAAAAGTGGTAACTCCTAAGGTAACACAACGAGAGTAGACCTAGAGGTTGCTAGATCACAATTGATATGTCGGTAGATTCAACACAATAGATGATTAGACCTAACTGGCGATCTCAAGATCAAACTAAGTTCTTCAACTGACAGTGGCCTTCCATCTTATCACTAGTTAACACAATCAACAATATTCCAATAAGGGGAATGAGCATGTAAACGCCACAAATGTGTGCGGATGGCCATAAATAGAGCAAAGCACGAAAAAATGAAAGAAAAATGCTATCAAGCTAATGACTTATGTTGTTGGTGCATTTTGTGCAAAATAAAATTAAGCTGCTCTAACAAGGAGATAGGTTGTGTGCCTCTCTGCTGTGCGATGGCACTCACCTGAGGATAAGCATAACCTAGATATTCTAGAATTCATTGTTGTTTGCCGCCTCTCTGCTGTGCGATGGCACTGACCTGAGGATTGTCTCTCTTTGAAAGCTCTAAGAATAGTCTCTTCTTGTAAAAATACCCGTAGACCACTCAAGAGCTCCTCAGGAATGTTGATTACCATATAACTGTGGGATCCACAAATGTTAGTTGAAATAATTAAACCTAAATTTATCACCAGTCTGTGTCAAAAGTCTATGTATGGATTTAAGAGGACAAACATATGACAATCATTGTGGTTGCAATTCTTGAAAGTTCAAATCAATGTGGTAATCTAATAGTTCCAGTATGATTTCCTAAAAGTTGCTAACGACTCTGGATGAAAACCAAGAATAGAGCATCAAAAGATTTTGATAACAAGTCCCAAATGATTTGACTTGCCTGTATGATTCCAAAATTGAATTGGTCTAGGTGTGGTCAATCTAAGTTGAAGCTGCCTATTCCGGAACCAAATCCGTAGACTTCCATCTTAGGATTTATCCCTCACAAAAAGCCAAAAACAAGTTTTATTTTTTGTACGTTAGTTTAGTTTTTTTAATCACTTAGTCCTTTAGTTTTGTTTGTTTGCCGGACTACATCATGAAAATCGATAAGGGATCAACTCACTAAAAGGGTCATGTCTGAGATGACCACATGAATTTTCAAGTTTAAAGTAGTTACGTCTGAGGTGAAAAAAGTGTTTAAAAGAGTCATGTCTGAGGTATTAAATTGTTTAAATGATCATGTTTGAGATGATCAAAAACTCATAATGTTTATTTCAAAAGTTAAAAGGGTCTTAAAAGTAAAATGTTCAAAATGGCAGAAAACTTACTAAGTGTGACCCATTCGCATGATTGGACCATCAATATGGACCAACCATGCGAATGGATTTCATTCGCACGACTGGACATGAAATTTAGTCAATCACCCGAATGGCGTATAAGAATGATCCATTCGACCGAATGACAGGGTGCGAATGAGTCAGTCGACCGACTGAGACTCAGTCGGTTAACTGAGGGTGCGAATGAAAGGGCACGAATGAGTCAGTCGACCGACTGAGACTCAGTCGGCCAACTGAAAGCGACTAACTGGGCCAATCACACGACTAAACCTCAGTCGCCCGAATGAACTGAGCGAATGAGGCCAGTCGGCCGATTGAACTTAGGTTCAGTATTTAAAGGGCCTCAGTCGATCGCGTTTTTCTCATCACTCCCAATCGCACCCAAATCGCATTTCTTCCCGTTACTCTGCCAAAATTTCTAGAGATCTTGTGTTCACATTGCTGATCTGACGTTCGATTGACGATTATACAGGTACATTGCAGTTAAATCTTACCGAAATCAGAAGATCTTGAATCCAAATATGTGATATTCGAATGAAACAAGAACCGGACTGAAAAATGCCCTAATAACCTACATAAACTAAGCAAAATGTTAAAATTATGTTTAATAGGTTATTAGTGATAAGATGGCGAGTCTAGTGGACCATTAAACCATGTTAAATTACTTGAATGGTCAAGATTCGAACCACAGGTGACTGAACAGTGGGACAAGCGACTGGTCCTTCGGATAAACTCCAATCTCCCGATTGAATCTTGCGATTGGGTCAATCGACCGAATGAACCATGCGAATGAGTTCAGTCGGCGACTGAACCAATCGCAGACTCAGTCAGCAGATTGAACTCAGTCACATGTCTCATTCACCCGAACGAGCTCAGTCGCACGAAAGAACAAACGACTGACTCCAGTCGCATGATTCATTCGCACGAATGAATCAGAATGAATTTAAACATTACACTTAGAACTGAATTTTGATGTATTATGTACTAATGATTCTGTGTCTTGTGTTTCAGAAAAATGGCTGATAGATGGTCCATTAATCCAAAGTACAACATATGTGCTCACTTGGATCATACTATTCAGAACGGGGCCGAGTTCACAGAGATTATAGCCTTCCTTAGACGCTCCCGGATACATAAGGCTATATCTACACCTTGCACGCCCTACAGGTCATTACACCAGGCATTCTGGGAGAATGCCTCAGTTGATCGCTCTCGTGAGCCGTACTGTATACGAAGCTCCATTCTGGGTCATGATATCGAGGTTACTGCTGCTGATTTCCAGAGAGTTCTTGAATTTGGGGACGATACGAATCACCCCACCAAATTACATCCACTGACTGTGAGAGGCTGCTTCCTCAGAATCAAGTACGCGGGGGACATAAACTCGGGTGTGCTCAATAAGAGCAACCTGTGCCCCCAGTACAAATACTTGGCGCATGTGATCCTAAAGTACATTGCTTCGAGGAGGGGTGGGTTCGATGATCTATCAGATCAGATTCAAAATGCCTTGTGGCACTGGTGCTGAACCACCCTTTCAGCTTTTCGAGTATGATCTTTTCCTATTTGGTAGAGAACCTGGAAGCAAAAGGGAAGGAAGGATTTTTATGTACTCAGGTTCTACAGCTAATCTTCAACGAAAAGCTACCACTTCTCCCAAAGGAGAGTCATGATGCAGTTACTTTGGAAATTATGGATGACACGACCTTGGGTCGGATGAGGGTGTATAGGGGCAAACAAGTGAAGCCCCAAGTGAAGAGGTTGATTGGCCATTTGGCAAATGAGAATATGTGGCGCCGGGGAGACGAAAATGGCGTCATGATGACAGTGACTCTGATTCTGAGCCTATTGGTCTACCAGTTGATGACGACGATGATGACGACAGTGGTGATGGTGGAGATACAGGCCCCATTCCATCTAAGGCCACTACCACTGATATACCATCTCCACCATCCACCCATGATGAAACTGAGTCTGCTGGTTTCCATCAGGATTTTGTTCCTGATGAGAGGAAGAGGAGTCTGAAGATGAGCCCTTGACACGTATTGTGGGAAGCAAGGTTGTTCCCACAGAACATGGGCTAAGGGCGGTTGGTGAACGTCCAAGAGACTCAGGAGAGACAGCCACTAATCCGAGTTATGCATCGGAGTCAACTAGCAGGGTTGTAGGGGGAGCATCCACCTCAATGGGAACGAGGAGGAAAAGGATGGCTCAACCCCATGGTCAGAAGAAGAAGAAAATACATCTCACCTTCGTTACTTCCACAACCACATCTACCACCACCACTACCACTTCCACAATCATACCATCCACCACCATAGCCACCACATCTGCCACCACCACAACCACTTCCACAGCCACAGCCACCACAACCACAGCCACCACAGCCACCACAGCTACTACTACCACCACCACACCTCCCACCACTGTACAGATTCCATCTACCACCATATCTTTCACTCCCACCTCACCTCCACCATTTCACAGACCCATCTTCACTACAACCACCACCACCACCGCTACCCACCAAGCTGGATCCTCAGCCCATCCCTCTCATACATATGTATCACCTCTACCTCCAATTGGGGTAGAGGAACAGCTGTCTGCACTTAACAGGATGGTGATGCGCCTATTAGCAGCAGATGAGGAGAAGGCGGCTCAGATCCGCCAGTTTGCTGATATTACTGCTGCTCAGTCTCACCAGATAGAAGAGCAAGCTCGAGTGATAAAGGAGCAGGCCCAACAGATGGCTGCTCAGAGCCATGAACAAGCTCAACTCCAAGCACATAGTGTCACATCAAACAAGAAGATAGAGGAGTAGAAGAAGGCAAAGAAGACAATTATGTTAAAGTTAAAGGGATCTAAGGGGGAGCCCTTGAAGATCAAAGAAAAAGATAGAGATGATGATGATGATGATGAAGTTGATGATGAGGATGATGAGGATGAGACAGAGGAGGATGAGGGGATAGAAGAAGAAAGGATAGAGGAGAAGGTTGATGATGATGATACAGTAGGAGGAGATGCAGCTGCATCGGCCTCTGCTTCAGCTCAAGAAAGGAGGTCCAAGAACATACAAGACCAACCAGCTTCTTCCTCTGCTCCACTAAGTGAAGACACGATGATACAGGACGAAAGTAAAGATTAGATGTTTATGTATTAATTACTTGGTATTTGAATTGTGTATTGAAATATATGTACTTAACGTTTAAATTAAGTTAATGCATTTCAGTTTTGATTAATTACTAATGGTTGATATGTTGAATGTGTAAATCAAACAGATCCAAATTACCAAAGGGATGAGTTTGATGTTGCTCCTTTCAGCAGGTCAAGACTCAGCTAACAATGATTCTTGATCTGCAAGGGATCGTAAGGAGGTCGGTGAGTTATACCCCTGAAGAAGGGGAAATAATTCACGACCTATCAAACGAGCAACTCGCAGAGATTTTCAAGCTCAATCCAGATGAGATAGTGAAGGATGCTCCGACATGTAACTCGACCAGTGATGACGAGCTCAACGATGTTGATGAAATAGAGATTGAAGATGTCACTACCGAGCATTACTCTCAGTACGCTGGAAATGAGGGAAATGTGGTTCCCAATCTGGGTGAATCCCTCATCAGCGATACTTTTGAGGTGTTAGAAAAGATGGAGAAAGAGTCGGAGAAAGTAGAGGAAACGGCCCAAGCCTCAAATGATGATGTCGATGTCTGAAAGGCTGAGTGGGCTGCGTGTTTTGAAGAAGTTAGATCCCAACACGCTGCACCGAAACAGGATGCCTACACCAAACTCTACAGAGTCAAGAAACATCATAAGGTGACTGGCAGGATCATAGCGTGGGCATATTTGGAGGATCTTAACATATATGCAGTGAAGAGGGAAAAGGGCATAGAGTACTTCAGATTCCCACATGATCTGAAGACTCTACCAGGTTTTGAGCTCAACCAGCTAGCCAAACTAAAGCTTTTGTATGCTGACCCAAGGAAGATGTCAGGCTGGTTCGAGGCTGCCCTAAAGAAGGAGTACCACACCAGGTGGGTTAATTTCAGACCCCAACAGCCTGCAAGGTATATCAGAATGTCTGAGATTGATGCCATTACTCGAAAGCCGAAGATAGTGTTGAAGTAGAATCCTCCACGCACAATGTCAAGAATCCCACTCCGGGAAATGCCACAGGGCTTCACTCCACACTTTAAGTGGTGGTACTATGATTGGAGAATAGCAGAAGCGGTCATAGTTCTAAACAAAGAGGGCCAAATGGATACGATCAGGGTATTCGACCCAATGTGGCTTACAAATTTGTCACCAAATGATGTCTACACGCTATACAAGTGGCCACTGTTCTATGATACACAAGATATTGTACAAGCCCTCCAGTTCCAAAGTGTCATAAGACTCTGCTTCATGTTTGAGATTCACAAGGGAGTCACAAAAGAGGACAAGTACAAGAAATATGAGGAGGTGATGCAGAAAACAAGACATTAGAGAGATCTAGGTCCAAGGGGGAGTTTGTTGATGCATGTATGTCCCTAGATCATGATATGAAATGTAATAGATCATGTTTATCTTATTCTGATGTAATTAGATATGATTAATGAAATGATATTGGTTGTTTGTGATTTGTAATGACTAATATTTCGTTAATGAGTCGATATTGAATGGTTAATTAGGATAGTGATTGTTTGAATGGTTACACAGAATGTTTATTAATGAATACATTCCAACTTAACATAATGTAGTTTTCAAGCGAATGGCTCCTGCGAATGGACCACACGCATGAATAACTTCATACGATTGACTCAGTCGCATGACTGAACTAGGAGACTGGATCAGTCGTATGATTGACACATAAGATTGGCTCAGTCGCACTACTGAACACTCAGTCGTGCGTATGGATCAACCGCATGCTTCAATCGCACGACTGAACCATGCGAATGGTCCAGTCGCCCGAATGAACAATACTAACCTATAAATACAATCCAATTCATGAAAAAACAGAGGGGAATTCATTTGATTACGACTCCAGAGGTACCCTAGCCGTCCAGAAGCCTCCAAGTCGTTCTCCAAGTTCATAGAACACATTAGATCGATTCCCAATCGATTTCTAACATTAGTTTCAATTCTTTGTTGATTCTTCGTGTGTTCTCACTGATTGGATCGCCAATCAAATAGGATTCCGCACTATTTGATCTGGTATACACGCTAATCACTAGGTATTTCGTGCAAATACCCGGTCCCAACATCTTATAACTTGATACTACCCATCCCAAGAGAAATTACGACTTTCAGTTTGTCCATGTTCCCTTTCCTGCTTAAACCTCTCTTTTAGATGTTTGAATCTTTCCTCACATTCTCTCTTTAATTGTATCTCATGTCGATGAATCCTCATAACTACACTATATCCAATTAATCTCCTAGAAGTCATAATAGTTTGTGCATCTATTCTTGCGAGTACTCTTACTTGGGGTTTAGGTTCAGGCGGTAGTGATACTACTAGTGAAGAAGCAACTAGTTTAGAATGTTAGGATATAAAGGTAGCATGCAATTATACTTGGTGTAACACCCAGTTATTATTTTGAAGTCGACGAAAGAAGAAAAAGAAATAAAGTCCAAAGTCGAGGGACCAAACTCGCCAACGAGATAAAGTTGGGTGAGTGGTGGGTATTTAAAGGGAGAGGGCAGCCCTCACACTCTCCCCACACCAACAAAATTAGGCAAAAGAGAGAAGAGGAGAAAAGGGAGAAAGGGGGTTTCAGGCTCGGTTCGAGTGGATTTGAGCGTGGAAATCAAAGTGTAGCGGGTCTAATCGAAGCTCTTCTCATTGTCGTCATTTGTGTGAGTTCTAGGACCCATCTTTTACCTGTTTTGAATGATTTTGGGGCTAGAACACATCTAAAAATCATTTTTGAAGTGTGTGTGTGTGTGTGTTTGACCCGTTTGTGTATGTGTGTGTATGTCTATGACTCATTTGGGTCTTGCTTTTGAGCTTCTGTGCCGTTGAATGGTGTTATGGTATGCATTCCTATGGTTTAGGATGGTTAATTTGGGCTTAGAATGGGTTTGATAGAGCTTGGAAGTCGAAAATGGCAGATTGGGTTCGGGAGTGAGCTGTATTCTGCATAGTTAGGGCTATGCGACCGAATGGCATGCCATGTTGGGATTCAACAATGGAATAAACTGAAGCTTACCAGATCATAATTACATCCAACTGAAGAACTCATTGTACAAGTTCAGAGACCAAGTTGATTACAACAAAACAAGACAATTCAACATGACAAAGTCAACATCAAGACAATTAGAAAGTCAAAATTAGGTCATGTTGTAATATTAGTATAAATAGACCCACTAGTGCATTTATGCAAGTGTGGCTTTTGTGTGTGTGTTTCCATGGTGTAAATCACCATCCAAGGAGAGATCTCTCCTTTGGGTGGGTTTGATTTCACCAGCCATCTATGATTCTCATTGTAACTTGTTTATCAACATCAGTAAAATCATCACATTATTATTATCCATCTCATTGTTCTTTGATTCACACACGTCCACCCATCATAATTTTGATTTCTTTATCTGAACAAGATGAATCCTAAGATCCAAGCTCAATGAATCTGAAATATTGATTTAGCAAAATGGTATCAGAGCTGTTGGTTGCTGGATTTATCTAGTTTTCAGATCTGATTTTAGCTTTAGTGATGTCAAGAACAATGAAGAAAACAAGATTAACATCAAAATCAAAGAAGAAAAGGTAATGTCAGAGATAATGAAGAGAGAAATAAAAAACTTTGAAATCAAAATTAAATCGATCATCTCTAACATAGAAAAACTGCATGGTGAGAAGTACACTCTTGCAGCTGAGAATGAGTTACTTACTGAAAAGTTAGCTCAATCTACGGCTCAACGATCTATGACTAAAGTGAAACTTGAAAAGTTTCAAATGTCTTCAGTCAAGCTGCAAGAGATGCTTGATTCCCAAAAGGATCCAAAGGACATGTCAGGGATTGGGTATAATTCATGTCCACCACCATATAATGACAACTACACTATCACGCTGAATTTGTCTCACTCACTGAAGAAATTGAAAATAAAACTATGGAAACTAAATCTATAGTAAAACAAGTGACCAATCCTCAAAACAAACCTGATGTTTATATTGAAACCAATGAGGATAAAATCAAGTTAGGTCACCCAATCAAAATTAAAGAGTGTTCAGACAAGACAATGAGTGTCATGAAACCATCAAGCCCTGTAAAAGCAATTGTCCCTTTTATAAAATTCATACCATCAGTTTTACAAGGTAAAAAGAAATATGTGAAGACAGTGAAACCCACTACTGAGAGTAGTTCTGATAATGTGATTATATCTCCAAAAAATTCAAGCAAATCAGAAAAGGTTTCACTGCAAAAGAAACAAACAGTAACACTGAGTTCAACACATAAAACATCATCAGACCCTTAGTCTCCAAAGATTAAGGCAGGGTGTTGGGTTTGATATATGCAACAAAGAACATGTTGACCAGTTTGAGAAAGAAGTAAGAAATGGGTTGATGAAACAAAAACAGCCCAGACAATTAAAGAAAGGTAGTGTTGTGAAGCAAACTACTAAAAGGGTTGATTCTGATTCATCACCTAAAGAAAAGAAAGTAATTCAATAAAAGAAAATATCATGTGAGTCACACAAGGCAAAAATTGATTCAATAAACAAACAAATGTATTGTGAAATTTGTGAAATGTTCAATCACAAGACAGATAAATGCTTTTTTAATCAATATTGCTCTATCTGTGATATGAACAATCACTCCACAAAAAACTACTATTTCAACAAGTATCATTCAATCTGTGACATGAACAATCACAATACATCTGATTGTAACTTCAATCAGAACGGTTTGAGAATTCCCTAACACAAGCCCATCTCAAAAACATCCATTATGACGCATTTTGTCAGACCTCATTTTCACAATACTCAATCTAGGACACCTGGATCAATAAATGACAGGAATAATTTGAAGGAATTAAGGAAGGGTCAAAGAAATCATCTCACAATGAAACACCAACTTCACCTTCCAAAACAAAAACCTACTTTTGATAATGAAAAACAAGCTAAATTTCTACAAAGAAACAGAGACCAACGATTTTGTTACTCATCTGAATCCTCAGTAGATGTTGATGAGATGACTCAACCCATTCATTACCAAAAATCTCCCAGGACACCTCCAACTAAACCACAATTTAGAGGAAAATACCAAGAAGTCGTAATCATGAATAGGAACAGGAAACCCAAGACCATAATGGCTTGGGTTCCTTATTCTAATTAGTTCTTTTCGCTTACAGGTTCATCCACTCAGATCTAATAGCCTATGGTACGTAGACAGTGGATGCTCCGGACACATGACTGGAGATCGTTCCCTCCTTCATGACTTCAAGCACATACAAGGAACCACTGTGGCATTTGGTGGAGATTTAGAGGGTGGTAGAATTACAGGAGAATGATCTGTGACAAATGGGATTCTGAGCTTTGACAGAGTGAACTACTGTGAACAACTGAATTTCAATCTGCTAAGCGTGCCTTAGATCTGTGACAACAAATATTCCACTCACTTTATAGACACTCATTGCTACATTCTGAAACCTAGATTTCAGATCTCTGAAGACTGGGTTGTCTTAAAGACACCGAGGAAGAGTAATACATATGTCTTAAACCTGTGTTCTGCATCACCTAAAGAAGAAACATGTCTTTTATCTAAAGCATCGTTTGACGAGTCACAGCTTTGGCATAGACGTTTGGGGCACACAAACTTTAAAAATATGAACAATTTGGTCAAAGGAAACCATGTCATTGGTCTTCCTCAAAAAGAATTTAATTTTATTGATCAATGTTCAGCGTGCCTCAAAGGAAAACAACACAAATAATCTCATAAAACCAAGCTTGTGAACACTAACAATACTCCATTGAAGCTACTTCACATGGATCTATTTGGACCAACTCATGTAATGACTTATGGGAAAGAAATAGTATTGTTTAGTGATCATTGATGACTTTTCACGATTCACATGGGTGTTCTTCCTACTTCATAAAAATGAGGCATCCCAAATCATACAAGAATTTATCACTAAAATTGAAAATCAACTTGATCTTAAGGTCAAAATAATAAGAAGCGATAATGGTACTCAGTTCAAAAATGAAAGTATGAGTTCCTTTTGTACAACCTAAGTCATTGCTCATCAATTCAGTGCAGCTAGAACTCCTCAACAAAATAGGGTAGCTGAAAGGAGAAATAGAACACTGATTGAAGCACCAAGAACGATGCTAGCCGATGCTAAACTGCCAATCACCTTCTAGGCAGAAGCAGTTAACACATCGTGCTTTGTACAAAATGGAACTCTAATTGTTAAAGAAAGTAACATGACACCTTATGAACTGCTCTTTCATAGGAAACCATTTATTGGATTCCTCAAATCATTTGGTAGTTCTGTCTCAATATTAAACACCCAAGACTATTTGGGAAAATTTTCATCCAAGTCTGATGAAGGATTCTTTGTAGGTTATTCTTTTGTTTCAAAGGTTTATAGATTGTTCAATCCTAGATTGAACATTATTGATGAATCAAACAAATATTCAATTCAAGGAACATTCGTTTCCCAAATCTACAAATGGTCCCAACTGGTTGTTGGATATTGACACATTTACAAAGTCATTTGATCAATTTCACTTGTCTGATGCACGAATTCTACATTCAAATGATACTTCGTCAGCTGTAGAAAGAAGAGTTGATTTTCCTTGATTCCTCCTACATTTGATGAACACATGAATGAAGATGTTCCTCTTCGAGCTGATCCCATCAGACAACCATCATAAAACCTTAGTGTTTCTACTGAAGGAGGTCCAAGCCTGGTACCATCTCACTCAGATGACTTGTCAAATGAGATCAGAAATCAAAAATAGGCTTCTCCTCCAGTTGAAACACAAGTACATCAAATGATGAAAGTAATCTCAGTGTTGCTGAAGATGTAGTAGTAACTAAAACAGAAGTTGACAATCTTCATAATTCAACAACAGTACCAGATGAATGTGCCTCTGACCATAATGAACTGAATATCTCCAATCTTGATGTAACTATTGTTGGTGACACCATTCCATCCACAAGAATACACAAGAATCATCCAATTGAAACCATTATTGGTGCTCTCTATGAGAGGGTGACAAGAAGCAAATCCAGTATTGCAAACATCTGTTTGTTCTCATGCTTTCTTTGTCAAACAGTACCCAAGAACATCAAAGAGGCACTTCAAGACAATAGCTGGATTGAAGCAATGCAGGAAGAATTGCTCCAATTCAAGAAGCAAGAAGTATGGCAACTGGTAGATCTTCCTGAAGTACAATACCCTATCGGTACCATATGGCTGTACAGGAACAAGAATGATGATAGAGGGATCGTCATCAGAAACAAAGCAAGACTAGTGGCACAGGGATACACTCAGCAAGAAGGAATCAACTATGATGAAGTGTTTACAACTATTGCCAGACTAGAAGCAATCAGAATCTTTCTTGCATATTCTGCATCCATGAAATTTAAATGTTTATCAAATGGATGTAAAGTGTGCCTTCCTGTATGGAAAGATTGCTGAGGAGATCTATGTGAGTCAACCACCTGGCTTTGTAGATCCAGATTTCCTCATAGAGTTTACAAGCTTGACAAAGCTCTGTATGGTCTTTATCAAGCACCAAGAAAGTGGTATAAGACTCTCTCATCCTTTCTTCTTGAACATGGATATGAAAGAGGAAAGATTGATCAGACTCTTTTGAGAAGAAAAAAAGGAAAAGACATGCTGTTAGTCCAGATCTATGTGGATGACATTATATTTGGCTCTACAAACAAGCAACTCTGTAAAGAATTTGAAGACCTTATCCACTCAAAGTTCCAAATGAGTGCTATGAGGGAACTCACCTTCTTTCTAGGTGTGCGAGTCCAACAGACAGCAGATGGAATCTTCATCAATCAATCAAAATATATAGAAACCATGTTGAAGAAATTCCACTTTGTTGACTGTCAGTCCATCAAAACTCCTATGGATACTAAAGTAAATGTTGGACCTGATCCTGAAGGCAAACCAGTAGATTAGACTCACTATCGATCAATGATCGGTTCACTTATGTATCTAACATCCAGTAGGCCTGACATAATATTTGGTGTTTGTGTGTGTGCAGATATCAAGCTGATCCAAAAGAATCACATGTGAATGCAGTGAAGAGGATATTCAGATATCTGAAGGGCAAACCAGCTCTTGGGTTATGGTATCCAAAGGAAGGAGAATTTAATCTTTATGCCTTCACAGACAGTGATTATAGAGGATGCAACTTCAACAGAAAATCTACCTCTGGCGGTTGTCAACTTCTTGGTCCCAGACTAGTATCTTGGCAATGCAAGAAGCAGACAAATGTATCTGTGTCCACTGTAGAAGCTGAGTATATTGCTACATCAGCATGTTGCTCTCAAGTACTCTAGATTCAAAACCAGATGCTTGATTATGATTTTAACTTCTACACGCTAATTTCTATTGACAACGCAGCAGCTGTTTTCATAACTAATAATCCAGTTCAGCACTCAAAAACAAAACATATTGAGATTATATAACACTTTTGAGAGACTGTGCTGAAAAAGGTTTAATCAAATTGATTCAAGTACCAACTGAAAATCAATTAGCTGATTTGTTTACTAAGGCATTCGAACCTAGTAGGTTTGAATTCCTGGTTCAGTCAATTGGCATGATTAACCTTGAGTAAAAACCTTCAAAAACATTAAAAACAATTAAAAATATCAGAAAACCACAAAAAGAAATCAAGTTTGATGAAGAAAAGAATTCTATGGGAAATGATATAACAACAGTCGTTATATCATTCATTGTGCTTAATTTCAAAATGTGAAAGACTAAAATGACTTACGAGATATGTTGGTTGTCTCAACTGGAAGAAAAGATACATGCAGTGATGAATTAAAGACTTTTCAATTGTGAAACACTCATCACAAAGTATAGGTATGTATTGGCTTATCTGAATGCGTGTGTGTGTAGTAACCTAAACACACCAGGTAATGATACTTTATGAATCTCTTTCACCACATCATGTTCCATCTTTTTTTTGCTATCCTGATGAAACTTGCACATAGTGCAGATGTTATGATCCAAAAGATTCCCAATGTGGAACACATCCTGTTGGACCAAAAGAACCAATGAGCCGGATTAGAAAAACCTTTAAGTCCCACAGACATCACAACAACTACTGAAGACCACAACAGCTGAAGACAACAGCTGATTACAAAGTCTGAAAACACAAAGTCTGAAGACAGTCTGAAGACACAAGTGCTGAAGACAAAGTCTGAAGACACAAGTGCTCAAGACAAAGTCTAAAGACACAAGTGCTGAAGACAAAGTCTGAAGACACAAGTGCTGAAGACAAAGTTTGAAGACGTTGTCATAACAGCTGAAGAGGTCTTCTTCAGTAGTTGTGATGGTTTACCTTTCAGTAGTTTCTTTGTTTCAGTATTTGTAAACCAACTAAAGAGTATGTTCTTCAGTTGTTATTGTTTCAGTAGTTTCTTTTCAGTAGTTGTAATAATAGTTAACACTTAGTATTTTTGTAAGAAGATGTCAGCTGTTTGACATCTTCAGTAGTTGTGTTAACTATCAGTAGTTTGTGATAAATGCTGTTAGATGTCACTATCAAGTGACATCAGCAGACGTCACATCTTATATAAGAGGTGTCGACCTAATTGTAAGTGTGACATTCCGTTACAACGAAAGCGAATATTGAATGAAATATATCTGCAGAATTCTCTCTATCTATAACCGTTTTGTTCTTACATTGAATATCTTTTGTTCTTGTGATTGGCTAATTCATTGTTAGAATTCTGCTGCTATACTCTCTAATCAATCAAACGTAGATCACTGATCCTAACAAGTGGTATCAGAGCAGGTTAATCATTGATTGATCTAATAATTGATCATTGAAACTGCTAATTGATATCTATGTTTGATTGAATTAGCATTTTGCAAGAACTGGTTATAGATTATTGAATTTCTGACGCTTTCGTTCATTTATCTGAGATCTCTCTTGGTTCAATTGGTTGTTGTGTTTTGTTCTAAATCTGTTATAGCTTAATTGAATTTGATTGAATCTGAGATGACTACTCCTTCTAATGATCCTCATAATACTGGTTCCTCAACCAAGCCCCCGATGCTGGTTAGGACCGAGTATAACATATGGCAGCGAAAAATGCTTCATCACCTGTCTGTTAACAGTTCAGGTTGTTGGACATCTGTGGTACATGGACCACATAAGCCTATGGTGAACAATCGGAAACCAATCAAATGGTTCCGAAGAAGAAGGAACAATACTCTGATGAAGATCGGAAACTGTTTGAGATTGATGCTAAAGCCCATGGAATTCTGGCCATGGCACTGCCTAATGAAATCTATTCAGGGCTTATGCATCATGAAACTGCTCATGATCTCTGGAATGCCCTGAAGGAACAATTCGGTGGCACAGATGAGGTCTTAGCAAACAACAGAGAAATCCTTGCCCAACAATATGAGACTTTCTCTCATAGAAAGGGTGAGACACTGACTCAATAGTTTGAGCGTTTTTCCTGCTTGATCTCTGAGCTGAAAATGGTGAAACAGGAATACACCAATAGCCAGATGAATAACAGGTTCCTCAGATCACTGTCTGAGAGATGGGATACATACACTATTTTCCTACGCTCCAGTGCAAATCTGGATAGCCTATCTCTCACCCAACTTCATGGGAAACTGCTACATTTGAAAGAGAGATAGAGCAGAAGAGGAAACTGTCCTCATCTGGAAAGCTCACTAATGACTTTGTACCAGGAAATACTGCCTTGGTTGGTCATGAGTAAGAATATGCTGCATCTGAAAGCAATTATGATGAGCATATTGATTTCTCTTCAAATAGTTTTGATCATGCATTTGTTGGTATTGAGATTCATTCTGGCAGTAATAGTGACAATCTATGCTTCATCATGGATGATTTGAAAGGAATAGCTGATGATGATCTAGAAGAGATGGATATTCTGAGCCAAATGGCATTGATTAATATCAGATCTCAGAAGTTCTATAAGTGAACTGGCAGGAAATTTCCTGGACTCTCTGGCAAAACCAAAGTTGGTTTTGACAAGAGTAAGTTGAGGTGTCACAAATGCCAAAGGCTGGGCCACTTTGCAAGAGAGTGTAGATCAACTGGATCTAACTCTTCTGCACCCTTTGTGACTTTTCCTAGTACTAGTCCACAAAACAGAGGGCAACATCCTGCTGGTTCTGGTCATCATTCACATCCTTGGTCTCCTGCATACTTTGTTCCCCAGGGTAGGTCAAATGTCATATCCTTATCCCTGCTATTATATGCCTCAACCAAATCCTGTTCAAGCTCCAATTGCACAACAACCACAAGCATTGCCTGAACCACAACCTTCTCAATCTCATCAACAAACTCAACCTCAACAACACAGCTTCTTCACCCCAGGAGTTGTTGACTGGAGCAGTTTACCAGATGATTTGTCTGGTCATGAACAACTGTTCACTGGTGCTGGTCAACATGGTGGTGACAGTCCCTTTGGAAATCTAGCTCTTATGGCTTTGGATTCTGCTGATACTTCATCCACTAATGCCTCTACACCAAGGTATCACAGGTATCCTCTGAGGCAAAAGCCAAATTATGTTCTGAAACATGCATAGCAGCATTTGCATCTATTAGAGAAGCAAATGTAGCTTTGATTAACAAGAACATTGAGCTAGAACAAACAATTTCCAAAAGAAAAGCTGAATTTGAGTCTGTGCTTAATGAAAAGAATGATGAGATTTACAAACTTAAATGCCAAATCACAGATAGGGAAAAGGTACTTCTAGAGAAGTACAAAGATCTCAAAGAAACCCTTGCAGTCACCCAAGTAGAGTGTGATCGATGGGTACAATCATGCAAAGGTTTTGAAATGCTTCTTAGTAAGCAATCTGCTTCCAATGTGAAGTTTGGCATTGGTTACAATCACACTGCTCCACCTACAGATTTTACTCCCATAGCAGAGGTAGAATCTGATGGTGAGAACAATAACCAATCCATTTCATCATGTGATCTACTTTCTGATACAACACCATCAGAAGTAGAAGTTAGCACTAAGCCCTCTCAGAACCTATCAGCTGATGTTGATGGTTCCACTGCTGACACTCACATGATCAAAGAGTTGATCAACTCAGGAGTTAATTCTGAAAGTCCTGAAAGGACTGGAGAGCAAGATTTAACACCTGAAGTTCAAACTCCAACTACTATCAGCACTGAAAAGAAGAAAACTGTCAGTAGAAAGAGTTTGAAGACTACTAAAGAGGAAGTCAAGAAAGCAAACAATGCTTTCAAAGCACTGAAGAGCAAGTCTTCAGTAGTTTCATCCTCTTTAGTTGATGATCAACATAAGATGAAGAAGAAACCATGTGAAGTATGTGGTTTGTTCAATCATCTTACAGATGATTGTTGGTACAAAAGAGGATCCAAACTCAAACATAAAGAGGAAATTAAAGAGAAAATGGTTAAAATGAAAACTGAGTTTGAAGCCACATTTGTACCAGCAACATTAAATCCTGTAACCCTTAAGTCCAAACAGAAATCCAAAAAGGAAGGGGTTAAACAGGTAACAGCTGAGATTGCTCAAAGGAAGAAGGTGCAACATAAGAACTTATCAAACTCCAATGGCAATGTGTCTGGAGAGGTGAAAGCTTTATCACAAAATCAGACACAGCTGGTTATGATGGTTCAACATCTATTAGGAAGAGTTAACCAATTAGATGTTCCTATGTTGAAACCACAGAAAAGGAGGTCCAAGCCAAAGGATTCCTCTTCTTCACCATCTTCTTCCTCTCAAGCTATTGTTTCCATCAAACCTGTTAGTTTACCATCTGTTGATGAGACCAGGCCCAAAACCAAAAAGGTTTGGGTCTCCAAAACTAACTGATTGTTTATAAATGCAGGGTTCTTCAACATGCCAAAGTAGCATCTGGTATGTAGACAGTGGGGGATCTATGCACATGACTGGGAACAGCTCTCTTCTTCATGACTACTCTCAAGGAAAGAAGAGGTTTGTTTCTTTTGGCAATGATGCTAGGGGTTACATCATTGGCAACGGCTTTGTCTCCAATTGAGAAATAAAGTTTGATGATGTTAATCATGTGGAAAATCTCAAGTACAATCTCTTGAGTGTCAGTCAAATGTGTGATAAAGGCCATGTTGCTCTTTTCACCAGTCAGAACTGTAGGATTCTGTCATCCAAAGTTCTGCATTTGATTGATAAGGTGTTGGATGATCACACTCTCCTGAGTGCCAACAGGACAGGAAGAGTGTATGCCTTAGATCTTTCCAAGAAAATAGATCTCAGAGGCAATCCTTGCCTATTTTCCAAAGCCTCTTCTCAAGAATCTAAACTGTGGCACAGAAGGCTGGGTCATGTAAATTTCAAGAACATGAATCAGCTAATCCACAATAGTTTAGTTAGAGCTTACCAATAAAGGAGTTCCACTGTGATGAAACCTCCACTACTTGTTTAAAAGGAAAACAACAAAAGTCTCATTCCCTCCTATTGAAGAGCCTAAGTCCACTGCCTGCTTGCAATTACTGCATATGGATCTATTTGGTCCTGTGAGAGTAATGAGCATGGCAAAGAAGAAATACTGTCTGGTAATTGTGGATGATTACTCCAGATATGTATGGACTTTCTTTCTACATTCAAAGGATGGGTTGCTCAGAAGATTATTCACTTTGTGTTGTATGTTGAGAAGCAGTATTCCTTCCAGTCAAGTGTATTAGGAGTGACAATGGAACTGAATTCAGAAACCATACACTTGATGACTTCTATCTTTCAAAGGGAATCAAAAGGCAGTTTAGCATACCACGGACTCCAGAACAAAATGGAGTAGTGGAGAGGAAGAACAGGACCCTAATTGAAGCTGCAAGGTCCATGCTGGCTGACTCTGGTTGCCACTGACCTTTTGGGCTGAAGCTTTTAACACAGCTTGCTATGTGCAGAATAGAGCCTTAGTAAATCAGAGGTTGATGAAGACTTCATATGAAGTTCTCCATCACTTGGCTCCTCTAATTTCATTTTTCAAAGCATTTGGGGGGTCCCTGTTTTATTCTCAACACAAAGGATCAACTCCAAAAATTTGATCCTAAGGTGGATGCAGGGTATTTTGTTGGTATTCATCTACTTGCAAGGCATACAGAGTCCTCAACTGCAGAACAAAGATAGTTGAAGAGACTTTGCATGTGAAGATTAATGAATCTCCTATGGACAAGATTCCACAAAACCCTGTGGAGTTGTTTGATTTGGACATACTGCAATATGTTCCTTATCAACCTCTAGCTATTGCAGATCATGTGGATAAATCATCTTCTGCAGCATGTCTTCCACCTGGTGGTATTGATGATGATGATGATAATATCAATACTCACCTATTCAAGTTTAGTGACCAACTGCCTGTGTCTGCTAAATTTGATGTTCCTAAAGCTTCAGCAGTTCTATCCACAACAAATGCTGATGAGATCTCTGATTCCTTACATCTTTTGAGTTACCATCTAATTCTTGGTTTCAAGAGTCTGCATCAACATCTGCTGCTGCTGAAGGTCCTACAAACACTTGCACAGATCTCATTGTTTATCAAGAACTGAAGAATCACCAATGTCTCAGATTATTGGTGATATCAATGCTGGTGTTTCAACAAGAAGTCAATTGTCTAACTTCTGCTCTATGCTCTCTTCATCAGTCAGCTTGAGCCAAAGAACTACCATGTTGCTTGAGAGACAATGGATGGGTTGAAGCCATGCAGCTTGAGCTACTTCAGTTCAAGAAACAGCAAGTGTGGGAACTGGTTCTCTTCCCCCAGGTAAGTGTGCAATAGGCACTAAATGGGTGTTTAGGAATA
The DNA here is from genome assembly GCA_025506515.1 of Flaveria trinervia. Classification (NCBI taxonomy): domain Eukaryota; kingdom Viridiplantae; phylum Streptophyta; class Magnoliopsida; order Asterales; family Asteraceae; genus Flaveria; species Flaveria trinervia. Next base: position 41,950,998 of record CM046441.1, read on the forward strand.
AAACTGATGAAAATGGGCTTATTGTTAAGAACAAGGCTAGATTGGTTGTACAGGGGTTTTCACAAGAAGAAGGTATTGACTATGATGAAACCTTTGCCCCTGTAGCCAGACTAGAGGCAATCAGATTGTTTTTAGCCTATGCTGCATTCCACAATCTTAAAGTTTTTCAAATGGATGTCAAAAGTGCATTTCTATATGGTAAAATAAAAGAAGAAGTTTATGTGTGTCAACCACCAAGTTTTGAGGATAATAAACATCCTGAATGGGTGTATAAACTTGATAAGGCTCTTTATGGGTTGAAACAAGCTCCTAGAGCCTGGTATGAGACACTTTCCACTTTTCTTTAAGAATAATTTCACTAGTGGCTCCATTGATAAAACTTTGTTATTAACAAGGTGGATCAGCATAAGCTACTTGTTCAGATTATGTTGATGATATCATTTTTGCATCCTCTGATCCCCAGTTGTGTGATGATTTTACAACATTAATGAAAAAGAGGTTTGAAATGAGTGCAATGGAGAGAATTACAGTTCTTTCTAGGCTTGCAAATAAACAAAGGCTGATGGAACCTTTATTCATCAGTCAAAATATACAAAAGATCTTTTGAATAAGTTTGATTTACAAAACTGTAAGCCCTGTTCTACTCCCATGTGCAACACCACATAACTGGATGCTGATCAGAAAGGTAAAGCTGTTGATGAAACACTTTACAGATGTATGATTGGGTCCTTGATGTATTTAACAGCTTCTAGACCAGATATTATGTTTGCTACATGTGTTGTGCTAGATTTCAGGCTGCTCCTAAAGAGTCTCATTTGATTGCAGTCAAGAGAATCTTTAGATATTTGCAAGGTACACAATCTCTGGGTTTATGGTATTCCACTGGACACTCTTGCAAGTTAGTTGTTTTTTCAGATAGTGACTATGCAGGGTGCAAGTTAACTAGAAAGTCAACTTCTGGTGGTTGTCAATTCCTAGGCAACTGTTTGATTTCTTGGCAGAGTAAGAAACAAACATCTGTTGCTACATCAACTGCTGAAGCCGAGTACATTGCTGCTGCAAGTTGCACTTCTCAGGTACTCTGGCTTCAGAACCAACTTCTGGATTATGACATTACAGAGACTAAGACTCCATTATTAATGGATAGTGCTTCAGCTCTGTGTATTGTCAAAAATCCAGTCCAGCATTCTAGGACCAAACATATAGAGATCAGACATCACTTTATTCGGGATTGTTTTGAAAAAGGTCTGATTGATCCTAAGTTTGTGCCTAGTGCTGATGAGCTTGCAGATATTTTTACTAAGCCTTGGATAGTTCTACTTTCCAAACCTTGTGTTAAGGCTTGGTATGCTGCAGCTAGAATAAGTGACAACTACTGATGATTTCAGTAAACAGTACTGGTGATCATTGGTAACATGTCACATATAAGTACTGATGAGTTCTTTCACCTTCAGTAGTTTTTATAACTACTGACGGCTAAATGCCTCACAAGTACTGAAGTACTTATCTGTTCTAGACCATTGATGTAGTTACAACTACTGATGTAATTACAACTACTGAAATCAGTACTAACAGAAGTACTGACATCCTATGAAACACCTGAAAAGCAGATGCAAGTCTGATAAGTGTTGAGGACAGTATGAAACATCTGAAAGGCTATGAATTGACGAAAACTACTGAAGAGAACTTTCTCTTCAGTTGTTTCTACAACTGCTGTTCATTCTAAACAACTGAAGCAAAACCATGTCTTCAGTAGTTTATAACTACTGATGACTAACACCAAGTCTTCAGCTGTTTACAACAACTAATGACAAAACCACTATCTTCAGTAGTTTCACAACTACTGATGACAAACACCAAGTCCTCAGTTGTTTCATCACTGATGTCAAAACTGTCTTCAGTAGTTTTAAAACTACTGATGACTAAATTAGAGACTTCAGCTGTTTCAACGTCTGAAAGGGTAATACCATGTCAACAGTCAGTTTAAAACTACTGATGACTAACACTAAACCCTTCAGTCATTTTCTAACCCCTACCCTATAAATACCTGTCCTCTTCTCGAATGTTTCATTAGCCGTTATTTTCTGAGCTTCTCTCTCTCAAACATGGCGACCATGAGTCTCAAACCACGACATAACTGCGTTGCATACCTTACCAAGTCGGCTTTCTGGAACAAATATGATAATGCCATTGACTTAATGGTGGATTCCCCATATCGCACACCCTTTCTCTTGAATCCGACCATCTACCCTGAATCCTCATTCAATTTGGTCAAATGCTTTTGTTCATACTGATGAGTCTACCGGCCAAATCTCTGTTCGGTCCCTTGTCAACCAGAAACCAGTGGTCGTTACAGCCGACATCATTCGTCAGGCATTACACTTACACGATCCACCGCTGTGACTGAATACCCAAAGGCACAACAGATATGTCCTTTATCAATCATGGGTATGAAGGTGATCTTCGGGCTACAACCATTCTGAAGAAACATTTCCATGATGCTGAGAAATTTATTTTTCACATGGTAAATGCCTGCTTAGCCTCCAAGACATCCTCTTGGGATCAAATGTCATCCAATGGCAATAGGTATTGTATTCTATTCTAGAACACCAACCGCTAAATTTTTCTGAAATCGTGTTTCTAGAAATAAAGAACTTGGCTCAGAAACCTGCGGCAAACTGATGGCCATTCTATCCCAGGTTTCTGATGGCCATTATTTTAGATGAATTAAAATCTGATGGCCTTGTTGGCCTTGGAGTCCCTGCACAGCTGTTTTGGCTGAGGTATACTCCAGGCACAACTCAGACCTTACTCTCAAAGAAGCTGCCCGAATGCTAAAGCCCAAGCACAGGGAACCACAGCTTCCACCACCAGAACCAAAGTCCCCACTAAACCAAAACCAAAACACCCCAAAACAGCTATTCAGGGAGATGAGTCCCTGAAGATGCTCTGTATCACCCAGGCAGGATATACTTGCTGATTTAAACCCCCAGCAGTATCAGAGACTCTACCAGCCACAGCTGCTCAGGATTCCTCTCAAAAGGAGGCTGCAGCCACCACAGAAGGGGTACCCACACATCTGGGATCTTCCTCACTTGAGGAGATTGCCATTGAAGAGCACCATCCTCCCCAGGTGCACACTGCTTTACCCCATCTCCCCATGCAACGCCCCCCAAAGTCCAACCATAATCATTGCAAATGTGCTGACTCAGCTGCATGCCTCTCCTCCTCCCCAACAACCACCAACAAAGGGGAGAACCACAGATATTGAGGAAGAGGATCACCATGCTTCTGACAACCCACAGCATCGGGGTTTACAAGTTCTATCTCCTGGTGTGGATAGGGAGATTAGAACATCTAGTGAGGCTGCCACCTCTTCTGAATTAGCACATGATCAGAATGAGGCTGGTAACATAGCTAAGACCTCACTAGAGGCAACAGCTGATGAAGGACACAGTCCTGAGGCTGGAAGTCCCCAGTTCCAAGACAAAGAGGCACATGCTAAAACAGGTCTACACCCAGTGCATGTACATCCTGCTACAAGCAGGAGGTCAGGTGATTCAGCATCTGCTGATGATGACCTGGGCTTTTCTATGACGTTCTAGCCCACAACACCATCCTGGAGGCTGAGGTAAGCAGACTACAAGAACTGCTTGCCAAGAAGTCTCAGGATGTAAGTCCATCTGCCCCCACCAACCCACAGATGGCACCTTCATTTGAAGGTCCCCCAAACACTTAACCCTCTCACTTCACTAAGCCTCCAGCCTCTGCTTTTGGCACTATCTCTCTAGGACAGAACCCCCCTGAGCAGATGGTTGCTGTATTCCAACAATCCCTACCTCTCATCACTCCCATCATCAATGACATTGTTTATAAGCCATTGATGAGAGGATCTCCTCAAGTCTACAACCACTCATTGATGATGCTGTGCACAAGAAACTTTCTGCGGTACAAACCCCTGCCACCAATGCATCCAAAAAGGGGGAGAGTACAGCATTGAAAGAAAAGAAAAGAAAAAGAACTGAGGATGAGAAGGCACAAAGAGAAACCCAGGAGTTGGAAAAGGAAAAGGAACAACAACTGATCACTTACAAAAGAAAGAAAAGTGCTGGTGATCAAACAAATGCTGAAGAAAAATCCTTGGAAGAGCTGGTAAAAGATGCAGATGAAACACACAGTCGATCCATGGACAAAATCATTGAGCAACTCTTCAAGCAAGACTTTGATACAGCCACACTAGACAGTGAGATCAGGAGGTTGGAGTAGAGGAAATTCAAAACAGATGGGCTGGGTACAATGTGCTGGAGAAAGAGAGATGGAGATCATGATTCGATTCATAGCCAAATACTTAGGAAGATCACTGATGGGATTCGTTCATGGACCAGAGACAACATTCTGGCTATAGCCACCAGAATCCGTTTGTCTGAGCAATTTCATAAGGGGATAATCATTGAAGCACTTGATGATGGCTGGGGCTGGGAAAAGGTTTGAAATGGCAAGACTCACAAAAGCCAAACTCACAACCAAAATGCTTGAAAAACCTTCCCAATCACCCACTCAAAAACAACCTACCCCTCAAATCTCCAAACCAATCTCAAAACCCAAATCCAAACATCCTCAACCTTCAAACCAATTCCTTTACCACAAAAACCAACCAACCATCATCCATGATGCACCTAGAAGGAGGAGAAGGGTGCTGAGGATAGAAGAAGATGAAGAAGAAGAGGATGAAGATGATAGTCTACCTCTCAGCTGTTCTAAGGCTACCAGAACCCAGGAGTCAACTCATGATTACACCTGACTCACAAAGGGAAACGGTTAGAGTCAAAATAGAAGATGAAGAACAGCAAAAGCAGCACGATGAGCAACTACTGAAGATGGTTGACAAGGAATTTCCTCAGTCATCATCTATACAAGCCATGAAAGGGCATGCTCAGAGGCTGTACACTCTCAGACACACATTTCAGTATCAAAAGGAGAGAGTGAGAGTATGGCCAGACCCCAAGGTGAGTTCTAGAATCCACAAAAGATCCCTTCCACATAGATACAATGGCCAGGTTAGAAAAACAATACACTCTACAATCATGTTGGCCATTGTAGTCTCACCCTGGGAAATAATCGATGAATTCAAGAACGCTCATCAATAAAAATGACCCCTCAAGCCTTACTGGAAAACAAGATGATCAAAAAGGGGTTATTATATAAGAAGCTTGAAGACATAAGAAGAATGAGCTCCAGTTACTTCTTGAGGGCACTCATCCTGATGAATTTGTCTATAGGGAGATAACTACTGTGGAGTTGAAGAATGGCAGGACTGTAAAGTACTTATCTGAGTAGTATGGTCCAGAGTTCTTCTTTGAAGGAGGAGTAGAAGAACTCTCCAAGGAGGAACAGATTATTCTCCTTGAGGCCTATGTCGAAGTCGTACGACTCATCATGGGGAAGTAGATCTCATGAATGGGGTAACAACTCTATGTCCAGTTCCCCAAAACAGAGTTCCCATTCATACCTTGCCAAACAGATCTCTGAGATTTCTTCCCAGGCCAGTGCTTATATGGGTCATCTTCTCAACTGATCAAGAAGGAAAAAGACAACCATTCTGCCAACAATAAGTGGGACCTCAATAAAGTTAAAGGTTTTGGCTGCATTGGTTCAGGGGGAGTTTGTTGGACCAAAAGAACCAATGAGCGGATCAGAAAAATCTTTAAGTCCCACAGACATCACAACAACTACTGAAGACCACAACAGCTGATACAAAGTCTGAAAACACAAAGTCTGAAGACCAGTGCTGAAGACAAAGTCTGAAGACGTTGTCACAACAGCTGAAGAGGTCTTCTTCAGTAGTTGTGATGGTTTACCTTTCAGTAGTTTCTTTGTTCAGTATTTGTAAAACAACTGAAGAGTATGTTCTTCAGTTGTTATTGTTTCAGTAGTTTCTTTTCAGTAGTTGTAATAATAGTTAACACTTAGTATTTTTGTAAGAAGATATCAGTTGTTTGACATCTTCAGTAGTTGTGTTAACTATCAGTAGTTTGTGATAAATTTTGTTAGATGTCACTATCAAGTGACATCAGCAGACGTCACATCTCTTATATAAGGGTGTCGACCTAATTGTAAGTGTGACATTCCGTTACCACGAAAGCGAATATTGAATGAAATATATCTGCAGAACTCTCTCTCTATAACCGTTTTGTTCTTACATTGAATATCTTTTGTTCTTGTGATTTGGCTAATTCATTGTTAGAATTCCGCTGCTATACTCTCTAATCAATCAAACGTAGATCATGATCCTAACACATCCAAAATTGGATGAATCAACAAAAGTAATACATTCCAAGTGAATGCCAATGAAAAGAATCAAAGTAAAAGAATCCCAATGGATCACCTTCCAAAGTGAAGTGAAAAGAATCCCAATGTGGATCATCATGAAAAAGGATCAAAGTAAAAGAATCCCAATGAGGATCAGTGAAAATGAGATTTCATAACTTAAGTGACCTGGTAAGAAAAGCTGTGAAAAAGTTGTACCATACATTGTATAAGGATGGTTGATCATTCCAAGCTTGTGTGTGAGGTACATATTGAATAATTAAATCAACCAAAAACATGATAAATATCATTTGCATCAAAATATCAACCTGGTATAAGTTTAAGAGGACAAACATAGCTTCAATCTTCAAGTTCATGAACAAGTCCATTTAATCATAAAGGATGCACAGGTGTAATGTAAGACTGATATGATCCCTACAAAAGATAATTCTCTTCATTATTAATAAGCAATATAAAATTCAAATTTTCTAAAATCATTAAAGTTTCTATCCAAATATGGATATGAAATTTAGGGGGAGTAATTTAAAATTTTTCAGTAAGTCCAAATTTTTGTTTATTAACTTAACTTACCTTCAAAACAAAATAAAAAGAATTTTGGTGTTGTTGCAAAAGGTCATACCATTATATCTCAGCTTATGTAGATTCTTAGAAGCATGATAAGTCCAAGATCTGTCAATATTGGGAAACTTGTATCACTTGTGGCATACAAGTCAATCCAAGCAAGAATTGACAACTTCAACAGTCAACTTCATAAGAAAAATCAATCAAGGACAAATCTTCATAAGATGAATAATCAATTCAAACATATTAACTTATGATTAAGTTCAAAAGTTAATGCAGGTAAGTGCATTGGTCAACACAGGTGAATATAACCCATGCATATAACCAATGCGGGTAACAGTATATTTTCAAGTGCAACTAATGTGTTACAAGTATACATAAAATTTTGAAGTGTTAAAACCTATGTGGAACAAAAATTATTCTACCGCATTTGTCAATGCGGATAAAATAATTTTTAAGTGTTCAACCGCATTTGTCAAATACGGATGAAATTTACACTTCCGCATTTGTTTTATCTATCTGCATTTGTGGATACACATCTTCAATGCTCATGTATGATTAAGCAAACATAATTAAGTGATCACTATCTTGTGAATGAATGATGATCAAGTAAATGTGGATTTTATTCTATCGCATTTGCTACAGTTAGAAAATGCTGACAAATTTTATTCAAACCGCATTTGCTATAGTGAGCAATGCTAAATAAGTTTTGTCAACTGCATTTGTTACAGTGAATAAATGCTGATGAACTTAGTTCTTCCGCATTTACAACTGTGAACAAATGCGAATAGAATAAATCAAAAGTAACAAAACTTCCGCATTTACAACAGTGACCAAATGCGGATAGTCAAAGTCCAAAGTTTGTCTTCTGTATTTGCTACAGTTAAAAAATGAGGATGACCAAAAGTTAAAAAATTTACCCTTCCGCATTTGCTACAGTGGCGACCGCATTTGCTCTTAAACTTGTACAATCTTGTAAAAGCTATTATTTGACTATTTAAAGGAATTTAAATGGGTCATTACTACTTTTCAAATTTGAGAGACTTTATAGTGAGACGAGCGCAACGCACAGTACACCCACTTCGATCATATTCATCATAACAATCAAAGATTTTCATGTGATTCTACTCAATCTGCTCTTGTTATCGATTCTGAAACCACTTTGTATCGAAAACAAGGTGAAATTTCCATAAAAATTTTAATCAAGACTTTCAGACTGTTAAACCTAAATCAAACAATGAACCAACTGATAATGAAGAACACAAAAACATGTCTTATTGATGTAACATAATACACCTTTTCGACTTTAATGAGCATGCAAACCAACAAAAATTCTCTTATCATGAAAACCTTGATATTCATGTTTGTTGTAAGAACAGAGCATGATGAAAAATGCAAAATGTGTAACAAATCAATGAAACAACATCTCATTAATGGTTCAAACATAGAAACTATGTGATAGGATCACAGCATCTAGTTGATCGATTCGAATGATTTCAGCAGCGGAATAGAGTACCAACTAGCACAATTCGAGCAAGAATACCAAATATATTGCAATGAACAGAATTAGTTATAGAGAGAGAAAGTTTTTGCAAAAAGAATATTCATTCAATCACACGCTTTCCTGGTGGCAAAAAGTGTCACTCATACAATCAAGTCAATCATCCCTTATATAGGAATGTCATGCTGGAACATTCCTTATATAGGAGATGTGACGTCTGCTGATGTCACTTGATAGTGACATCTAACAGAATTATTTAAACAACTGAAACACAACTACTGAAGATGTCAAAACAGCTGACATCTTCTTACAAAAACACTAAGTGTTATCAGTTACTACAACTACTGAAAAGAGACTACTGAAACTACAACGACTGAAGAACAAGCTCTTCAGTCGTTTTACAAAACTACTGAAAGTAAAAACATAAAACTACTGATATCACAACTACTGAAGAAGTACTCTTCAGCTGTTGTGACAAACTACTGAAACTTCAGTACTTGGTCTTCAGACTTGAACTTCAGACGTTTCATCAGCTGATGACTTCAGTAGATGTCATCAGCTGATGTCTTCAGTCTTTGTCTTCAGACTTTGACATCCCCCAGAAGTTGATTTCCTAGTCAACTTACACCCTGCATAGTCACTATCAGAGAAAGCAACTAATTTGCAAGAGTGCCCAGTGTAATACCATAAACCTAGAGATTGTGTATCTTGCAAATATCTAAAGATCTTCTTGACTGCAATCAGATGAGACTCTTTAGGTGCAGCCTGAAATCTAGCACAAACACATGTAGCAAACATAATATCTGGTCTAGAAGCTGTTAAATACATCAAGGACCCAATCATACATCTGTAAAGCGTTTCATCAACAGCTTTATCTTCTGATCAATATCCAATTGTGTGGTGTTGCACATGGGAGTAGAACAGGGCTTACAGTTTTGTAAATCAAACTTATTTAAAAGATCTTTTGTATATTTAGACTGATGAATGAAAATTCCATCAGCTTTTTGTTTGATTTGCAAGCCTAGAAAGAACTGTAATTCTCCCATTGCACTCATTTCAAACTTCATTTGCATAATTTTGTAAAATCATCACACAACTGGGGATCAGAGGATGCAAATATAATATCATCAACATAAATTTGAACAAGTAGCTTATGCTGATCCACCTTCTTAATAAATAAAGTTTTATCTATGGAGCCTCTAGTGAAATTATTTTGCAGAAGAAAGTTAGATATGTCTCATACCAGGCTCTAGGAGCTTGTTTCAACCCATAAAGAGCCTTATCAAGCTTGTATACCCATTTTGGGTGTTTATTATCCTCAAAGCCTGGTGGTTGATACACATAAACTTCTTCTTTTATTTTACCATATAAAAATGCACTTTTAACATCCATTTGAAAAACTTTAAGATTGTGGAGTGCAGCATAGGCTAAGAACAATCTAATTGCCTCCAGTCTGGCTACAGGGGCAAAGGTTTCATCATAATCAATACCTTCTTCTTGTGCAAACCCCTGAACAACTAGTCTGGCCTTGTTCTTAACAATAAGCCCATTTTCATCTGTTTTGTTCCTAAACCCCATTTAGTGCCTATTGCACACTTACATGGGGGAAGAGGAACAAGCTCCCACACTTGCTGCTTTTTGAACTGAAGAAGCTCAAGCTGCAATGCTTCAACCCAGCCATTGTCTCTAAGTGCAACATGATAATTCTTTGGCTCTAGCTGACCGATGAAGAGAGCATAGAAGAGAAATTGGACAATTGACTTCTGGTTGAAACTCCAACATTGATATCACCAATGATTTGAGACATTGGGTGATTCTTCAGCTCTGGATAAACAATGAGATCAGTGCAAGTGTTTGTAGAACCTTCAGCAGCAACAGATGTTGATGTAGATTCTTGAAACCATGTAGATGGTGGCAACTCAAATAAAGTTGAAGATGCAGAAATCTGATCAGCACTTGTTGTGGATGAAGCTACTGAAGCTATAGGAGCATCAGGTTTAGAGGACACAGGCAGTTGGTCACTAAACCTGAAGAGGTGAGTACTGCTATCATCATCATCAGCACCAGCAGTATCACCAGGTGGTGAACTGTTGATAGGAGCAATAGTAGGAGTTTGATAAGGAACATATTGCAGTATGTCCAAATCAAATAGCTCCACAGGGCTTTATGGAATCTTGTCCTTTGGATATTCATTAAACTTAGCATGTAGAGTCTCTTCAACCATCTTTGTTCTACAGTTGAAGACTCTGTACGCTTTGCAAGTTGATGAATAACCAACAAAGTACCCTGCATCCACCTTAGGATCAAATTTTTGGAGTTGATCCCGTGTGTTGAGAATGAAACAAGGACACCCAAAAGCTCTGAAGAATGAAATTAGAGGGGCCAAATGATGAAGAACTTCATATGGAGTCTTCATCAACCTCTGATTTACTAGAACTCTATTCTGTACATAGCACGCTGTATTGACAGCTTCAGCCCAAAAAGTCATTGGCAGTCCAGAATCAGCCAACATGGACCTTGCAGCTTCAATAAGGGCCCTGTTCTTTCTCTTCACTATTCCATTTTGTTGAGGAGTTCTTGGAATGCTAAACTGCCTCTTGATTCCCTTTGAGAGGTAGAACTCATCAAGTGTATTGTTTCTGAATTCTGTTCCATTATCACTTCTAATACACTTGACTGAGAGGGAATACTGCTTCTCAACATACAACACAAAGTTGATAATCTTCTGAGCTGCCCCATCCTTTGAATGCAAGAAGAAAGTCCATACAAATCTGGAGTAATCATCCACAATTACCAGACAGTATTTCTTCTTAGCCATACTCATCACTCTCACAGGACCAAAGAGATCCATGTGAAGAAGCTGTAAGCAGGCAGTGGACTTAGGTTCTTCTATGGAGGGAAATGAAGCTTTGTGCTGTTTTCCTTTTAAACAAGCAGTGCAGTTATCTTCACATTTGTACTCCTTCATAGGCAGTCCCCTTACTAAACCATGGTTTGTCAGCTGATTTATGTTTTTGAGATTAACATGACCCAGCCTTCTATGCCATAGAGTAGATTCTTGAGGGGAAGCCTTGGAAAATAGGCAAGGATGGCCTTTGAGATCTATCATCTTGGAAAGATCTAAGGCATACACTCTTCCTGTCCTGTTGGCCTTCAGGAGAGTGTATTCATCCAACACCTTATCAATCAAACTTAGAACTTTGGATGACAGAATCCGACAGTTCTGACTGGTGAAAAGAGCAACATGGCCTTTGTCACACATTTGACTTACACTCAAGAGATGTACTTGAGTTTTTCCACATGGTTAACATCATCAAACTTTATTTCCCCATTGGAAACAAAGCCTTTGCCGATGATGTAACCCTTTGCATCATTGCCAAATGACACAAACCCCTTCCTTCCTTGAGAGTAGTCATTAAGAAGTGATTTGTTTCCTGTCATATGCATGGATCCTTCACTCTCTACATACCAGATGCCTCTGTGGCATGTTGAAGAACCCTGCAAAACACAACAAATTAGTTAGATTTTGAGACCCAAACCTTTTTGGTTTTGGGCCTGTTCTCATCAACAGATGGTAAACTAACAGGTTTGTTGGAAACAACAGCCTGAGAGGAAGAAGATGGTGAAGAAGAGGAATCCTTTGGCTTGGACCTCTTTTTCTGTGGTTTCAACATAGGAACATCTAATTGGTTAACTCTTCCCAATAGATGTTGAACCATCATAACCAGCTGTGTCTGATTTTGTGATAAAGCTTTCACCTCTCCAGACACATTGGCATTGGAGTTTGATAAGTTCCTATGTTGCACCTTCTTCCTTTGAGCAATCTCAGCTGTTACCTGTTTAACCCCTTCCTTTTTGGATTTCTATTTGGACTTAAGGGTTACAGGATTTAATGTTGCTGGTACAAATATGGCTTCAAACTCAGTTTTCATTTTAACCATTTTCTCTTTAATTTCCTCTTTATGTTTGAGTTTGGATCCTCTTTTGTACCAACAATCATCTGTAAGATGATTGAACAAACCACATATTTCACATGGTTTCTTCTTCATCTTATGTTGATCATCAACTAAAGAGAATGAAACTACTGAAGACTTGTTCTTCAGCACTTTGGAAGCACTATTTGCTTTCTTGACTTCCTCTTTAGTAGTCTTCAAACCCTTTCTACTGACAGTTTTCTTCTCTTCAGTGCTGACAGTAGTTGGAGTTTGAACTTCAGGTGTTAAATCTTGCTCTCCAGTCCTTTCAGGACTTCCAGAAATAACTCCTGAGTTGATCAACTCTTTGATCATGTGAGTGTCAGTATTTGAACCATCAAGATCAGCTGATAGGTTCAACGAGGGAATAATACTAACTTCAACTTCTGATGGTGCTCTATCAGAAAGTGAATCACATGATGTGGTGGATTGGTTATTGCTTTCTCCATTAGATTTCACTTCTGCTCTTGAAGCAAAATCTGTAGGAGGAGCAGTGTGATTATAACCAATGCCAAACTTCACATTGGAAGCTGATTGCTTACTAAGAAGCATTTCAAAACCTTTGCATGATTGTACCCATCGATCACACTCTACTTGGGTGACTGCAAGGGTTTCTTTGAGGTCTTTGTACTTTTCTAAAAGTACCTCTTCCCTAGCCTTATCATCAGTGATTTGGCATTTAAGTTTATAAATCTCATCATTTTTCTCTTTAAGTATAGACTCAAACTCAGCTTTTCTTTTGGAAATGATCTTTTCTAGCTCTATGTTCTTATTAATTAAAGCTACATTTGCTTCTCTAATAGAGGGAAATGCTGCTATGCATGTTTCGGAACATAATTTGGCCTTAGCCTCAGAGGATACCTGTGATACCTATGATGAAGAGGCATTTGAGGATGATCCATGTGCAGACTCCAAAGCCATAAGTGCCAGATTCCCAAAAGGACTATCACCACCATGTTGACCAGCACCTGTGAGCAGTTGTTCATGACCAGACATGTCATCTGGTAAACTGCTCCAGTCAACAACTCCAGGGGTGAAGAAGCTGTGTTGTTGAGTTTGAGGAGGTTGATGAGATTAAGATGGTTAAGGTTCAGGAAGAGCATGTGGTTTTTGAGCAATGGGTGCTTGAACTTGACTGGTTTGTGGCATGTAATAACAAGGGTAAGGATATGGCATTGGACCCTGAGGAACAAAATATGCAGGAGATTGTGGTTGAGAATGATGACCAGAATTGACAGGAAGTTGCCCTCTGTGTTGTTGACTATTGCCAGGGAAAGTCACAAAGGGTGTAGAAGAATTAGATCCAGATGATCTACATTCTCTAGCAAAGTGTCCAAGCCTGTGGCATTTGTGACACCTCAACTTACTCTTGTCAAAACCAACTTTGGTTTTGCCAGAGAGTCCTGGAAACTTTCTTCCAGTTCTTTTGTAGAACTTCTGAGATCTGATATTTATCAAGGCCATTTGGCTCAAAATATACATCTCTTCTAAGTCATCATCAGCAATCCCTTTAGATCATCCATGATGAAGCATAGATTGTCATTATTACACCCAGTAAACTGACTATCAACACTCACAAATGCAGAATCAGAAGTGTTTGAAGAGAAATCAATATGCTCATCATACTGGCAATCAGATGAAGCATATTCTGACTCATGACCAACCAAGGCAGTGTTTCCTGGTACAAAGTCATCACTGAGCTTTCCAGATGATGACAATTTTCGTTTCTGTTCTATCTCTCTCTCAAATGTGAGCAATTTCCCATGGAGTTGGGTGAGAGATACTTTGTCCAAATTTGCACTGGAGCGTAGGACAATAGTATATGTGTCCCATCTCTCAGGCAGTGATCTGAGAAATCTGTTATTCATCTGGCTATTGGTGTACTCATGTTTGACCATTTTTAATTCAGAGATCAAACAAGAGAACCGCTCAAACTGTTGAGTCAGTGTCTCACCCTTCCTATGAGAGAATGTCTCATATTGTTGGGCAAGGATTTCTCTATTATTGCCAAGACCTCATCTGTTCCTCCAAATTGTTCTTTCAAGGCATTCCAGAGGTCATGGGCAGTTTCATAATGCACTAGCCCAGAATAGATTTCATTGGGCAGTGCCATGGCCAGAATTCCATGGGCTTTTGCATCAATTTTAAACAATTTCTTATCCTCATCTGAGTACTGCTCCCTCCTCTTCGGAACCATTTGATTGGTTTTCGGGTTATTCACCATAGGCTTGTGTGGACCATGTACCACTGATGTCCAACAACCTAAACTGTTAACAAACAGGTGATGGAGCATTCATCGTTGCCATATATTATACTCATTCCTAACCAGCATTGGGGGCTTGGTTGAGGAACCAGTATTGTGAGGATCATGGAGGGAGTAGTCATTTTAGAAAATTCAGACGAATTCAAGATAAGCAAAACAAATTTAGCTCCAAACCACTAAGAACCTCAATTAAAATAGCCAAAAGCGACAGAACTTCAATCTCTATAACAGATTCGTGCGAATTTGCTAGTTCGATCAAACTTAGAGAAAATGAGCAGTTTCAATGATCAATTGTTAGATCGATCAATGATTAACCTGCTCTGATACCATTTGATAGGATCTCAGCATCTAGTTTGATCGATTCGAATGATTTGAGTAGCGGAATAGAGTACCAACTAGCACAATTCGAGCAAGAATACCAAAGATATTGCAATGAACAGAATTAGTTATAGAGAGAGAAAGTTTCTGCAAAAAGAATATTTCATTTAATCACACGCTTTCGTGATGGCAAAAAGTGTCACTCATACAATCAGGTCAATCATCCCTTATATAGGAATGTCGTGCTGGAACATTCCTTATATAGGAGATGTGACGTCTGCTGATGTCACTTGATAGTGACATCTAACAGAATTATTTAAACAACTGAAACACAACTAATGAAGATGTCAAAACAGCTGACATCTTTTTACAAAAACACTAAGTGTTATCAGTTACTACAACTACTGAAAAGAAACTACTGAAAGTACAACGACTGAAGAACAGCTCTTCAGTCGTTTTACAAAACTACTGAAAGTAAAAACATAAAACTATTGATATCACAACTACTGAAGAAGTACTCTTCAGCTGTTGTGACAAACTACTGAAACTTCAGTACTTGGTCTTCAGACTTGAACTTCAGACGTTTCATCAGCTGATGACTTCAGTAGATGTTATCAGCTGATGTCTTCAGTCTTTGTCTTCAGACTTTGTACATCAGTTGTTGATCTTCAGCACTTGTGGACTCTTCAGCTGTTGTACTTCAGTACTTTGGTCTTCAGCTTCAGCACGTTAGTCTTCAGCTGTTGAAGTCTTCAGTACTTGATCTTCCGCTGTTGAAGTCTTTAGCACTTGTCAAACTGCTAATGAAGCCTTCAGCAGTTGTTGTGATATCATGTGGGACTTAGAGGTTTTCTGGTCTTGGCTCATTGGTTCTTTTGGTCCAACACTATGATTGTTGAATAACAAACTCACCATTTGCTATGACAACAATGAAATAGAAATGACAAACATTCATCCTTGACCATTAAAGTCAAACTGATAACTGACACACATGTCTCTTGTGCAGATTACATGGCAAATCTTTCATGGAGCAAGCTCCATAATGTCAGTGGTTATTTAAACCCTAATGTGCCTGAAGCTGAGGGACTTAGAGATATGATTAGATTCTTATCTACTATAACGATAGCCTATGCTATCACTATGAAACCCACCATCTATGAGAATCTCATCAGGTCCTTCTGGAACTCAACTGAGGTAATTGAAGCTCATGGTGTTAGAAAATTAACTAGGAGAATTAACAATGATCACGCCCTAAGCATCACTAAAGATTCTGTTAGAAGATGCTTACAATTTAGTGATGATGGTAATGCACCTCTGGAGCTGGATGATGAAGAAATAACCACATTCTTTGCTGAAATTGGTTATGAAGGAGGATATGAAGCAAAACAAATTGTTAAAGCATTGGTTGATCTACCTTGGAGACTCCTAATTCATATGTTTCAGCACTGCCTATCCAAGAGAAAGACAGGATGGAATGACATTCCAGTCATCACATCCTCAGCAATCTGTGCTCTCTGGTCAAACAGGCCATTCAACATGTCTGCCTATGTCTTCAATGGCATGATTTCAAACATTCAAGAGGGGAGAAGATACAAGTTCTTGATGTATCCAAGATTCATTCGGTGCCTGATCAATGAATCATTCCCTGATATTGCTAATGAAGGACCAGTGCTTGATATTCCTCACTATGATGCAGATCTTACAAATACATTAGAAGAGGGATCCAAGAAACTTTTAAGTGGTCTCACTCACCTCTTCTTCCATGAATGATTCAGCAGATAAATCAAGAAGTTCAAGCACAAGAACAAGCTGCTGCACAACCATCACCACAACCAACACCACAACCATCACCACAACCATCACACAACCAACACCACAACCAACACCACAACCAACACCATAAACAACACCACAACCAACACCACAAACAACCCCACAACCGTCTCTAATATCACCACATCATCACTCTCCAATATCACCACCTCATCAATCTCCAATATTACCATCTCATCAATCACCAACATCACCATACCAACCTTTTCCCACCCATGATTACCCTGCTGAATTTGGAGAATCAACTAGTGCTTCTAAAGCATCCAAATCATCTTCAGATGAGGAGGATCATCATACTCAAATGCCTGCAAAGAGAGCAACTTCTAAGACTGCTCCCTCAGAAAGCTTTGCTGAATCCAATGAAAACAGGCCTGATGAAAAAGATGAACTTATATCTGAGCTCCTACAAAAGGTGGAAAGGATGGAAAGGATTTTAAAATAGGAGAGCTAGAATCATTGATGATAGAATTCTAGAGCTTGATGAAAAGGAACAGGAGTTGAAAGAGCTTAAAGAAAAACATAAAGCTGAAAATACGGAAAGAGAGAAAGAAATAGAAAACTTAAAAGCTGCACTCAATCATTCAAGAGAAGAAGTGAGTGGCCATGTTGACACTCTTGCCATTCAAACCATAGCAATGGAGGAACAGAGAACATTATTGAAGAACAAGCTAAAATCATCTCTAATCTTGAAAATAAAATTCATTGCCAAAACAAAGGATCTCTGAACTTGAACTGATAATTGAGATTCAAAAAAGTGTTGTGGCTGATGAAAGGAAAGATAAACAAGAAAAGGTTGATAATGATGAGAACCGGTCTGTCTCTAACAATGAAGAACAAGAAGAAGATACAAGTCAAACAAAGCATGAGGAACAAAGTCTAGAGAGGGTGATTACTCTGGAAAAACAAATGCTACTCACACTGAGAAAGCTGAATTTGAGGAACTTTTCAATGCTTTAGATAGCTTTACATCTGAAGAATTCAGTGTAGATGATGAATTTTGGGAATTTGTGAACAATCAAAAGACCACTTCTGAACCTATTGTATTCATCCCTAAATCTCCAGTTCCTTTGGAGAAAGAGTTGAGCATGCAGATTGTCCCTACTGTGTCACTGACCGAAGAACAGAAAGAAATTATAAGAGAAATGTGTGAAAAGGAAAAAAGTAAAAGAAAAAGAAACAGAAAAAGAAAAGAAAAAGAGAAGGAGGAAATAGAAGTGAATGTTCAAGAACAAACCACACCTGAAAAATGTCTGAAGTGATTAAAAATGCTAAAACTTCAAGTCCACAACTTCAAACATACTCAAGAAAGAGAAAATATCTAGCTGAAAAGACTAAGGGTAAAACACCAGTGGTTGAAGAAGAAAGTGTTAAGAAACAGAAAAATGATCCAAGAAGCCTGATAGCAATAGCTGAATTTCTTGAAGAACATGAGCAGGTGGAAGCTCAATTAAAGAAACAAGTTGTTACCATTGATCTAGAAGAAGGAGAGATAGCTGGTGGATATGATGCTGAAGAGGATGTTCATATGGACAGTCCTATGAAAACAGAACAAGTAGTGGAAGAAATGGTGTCAAAAGCCCAAACTAATGACTTAATAATAAAAGCAATGTTTTTGATCAATCAAGGGTATGATCTAGATGAAGTCTTTGGGATGACCTATGAAGGAATGAAGGAAGAGAAAGAAAAAGTGAAAAAGTTGTTGGATCCAAGTGTTGAAACTGAGTAGAGAAATCAGTAATTAGAAAGGATTCTGTACCAAAATTTCCTCCCATGAATAAATCAACTACAACTAAGTATGAAAGATCTTTTTCAAGGAAGGCTCATCTGCCTAAACTATCATCTATGAAGAAATCATCCCTAACTCCTGAACCATTATTTCCTGATCCTTATAGTATGTTAGATAAGGAAATGAAGGATTACCTCACCAGTTAAGGCTTCACCAAAAGAAAATTAGCAAACATGAAGACTAACTCACTAAAAGCTGCAACACTTAGGTTAATAAATGAAAAGAAAGAAAAGTTAAAGAAGTTAGAAGAAGAAGTGCTCAATCAAAAGCCAAGATCAAGAGTCTCTACACAAGACATGAATCTTACTCATAAAGATCAAGACTATCTGGCACCTGTAATTCATAAATATCCATAGTGGTTTGTTGAACCCTCCCCACTGAAACTTCAGGAAGGGTTGGCCACTGCTGAGATGATCAGTGGTGTATGTACTCTAAAAGGCAAAATAGACCAGAAAATTATTGTTTGGAAGTATGATAGTTCATGGAATATGTTTATGGTTAAAAGGATCTCTGGTCTAGTGCAATTTTTTACAGAGTACTCTGCTCTGGTAAATGCAGTTGAAATTCATGACCTAAAAGAACTGGCTAATCTGGAGCTGATCAACCATAATGCCATGTTTAGAGGATATGAATTTGAAGGTATACTTAAAATGTTCAAGAGAACCAACAACTTCATTTCGTTAAAAGCAATATGTATGATAAAAGACAAAACTTTCAAGAACCCTCTGGAGATGAAACAGACAAAACCAGTTGAAGAAGTAGTGTTTCCAGAACATAGAGTGAAACCTACTGAATCATTGAAAAGAAAAATGGTGGCTGGTACACATTCCTCAACACCAATCTTAAATGTTTATTATGATGAGAAGACCTATGAATTGTTGATTGAGAGGAAGTGGGGAGGCAGAGAAGGTGCTGAAATCAGATCATTCAGTGGCTATGAAGTGAGACTACTGGATCAATCATATATCCAATACATATACACAAGGCACTTTAGAGAGATATCAAACAAATTGGGTCAAGAAGATCTACATTTCTTTCTAGAATGTATCAAAATATTGAAGATGGCTTATGATCAGATTAGTGCAAAGAGGGAGGAAAGGAAGAAGAAGAAGACACATTTACAGTTGGGCAACATTGTCAAATTTGAAGTTGATGTAGATGGTTCTCTTTTGATTCATAGGGATGGGCTATCTACGGTGTGTCTATTTGGGAACCAATCTCACTAAAGAAACTACCACTTGAAGCCATTCATAATATGAGCAGAATAAAGATTCATGTACTAAGCTAGGATAAAATGTCAGATTCTCAAGATTTTGTTAACATGATCAAGACAATTTTGGATCCAGGTCAACCAGCACCTTTTACACCACCAGAGGACCTAGCGGAATCCTCACAACATCATTCACCTCCCAAACATTGAAGAAAAATAGGCTGTATAATCCTTAGGGGAATTATTGTTGCACCCTGAAAGGATCATACATGCCAACTCAATGGGTGATTGATGATTGCTCTGCTGGAATCCCTTAAGTCCAAGGAGAAATGCGGATGAAAATTCTGCTAAGAAAAAGAAAAAGTGTTGTCCTGCGCATTTCTCAATGCGGAAGACATAAAACAAATATGGACAAGTATTTGTTTTTCCGCATTGACAAATGCGGAAGACTAAAAGTTAATGCGGACAAGACTTTGCTCATCCGCATTAGACAAATGCGGATGACTGATCAAATGCGCATAAGTATTTTTTCATCCGCATTAACTAATGCGGATGACCAACATACTAATGCGGATGATCAAGTGAAGAAATGTTGATCAAGTTAACTCATCCGCATTTGTCAATAGGGATAAACAAGCAAAGATGCGGATGAAGACTTAGACTAGTTTTGATGTAATAGTTCAGGGGTAGTTTAGTCATTTTGTAAAAGGCATCTTGTCTGCCTATAAATAGAATAGATAACCTCGTACTTGATGTGACGCTGATAGATATAGAGAAGTTGTTGTAAGTATTCTCTGTAACTTATCAACATTTATATATCCAATACAAAAGCATTTATGAGTAATTTTCCTGCATTGAATGTTCTTTGATCGTCTGTTTCCGCCATTCAATCACTAACTGGATTACTGTATTTGATTCATAGTAAGAATCTCACTCTTACTCAAACCCAGTCATGCCAGTCATGCGATTGAAGTCAACACGCATGTCAGTCGTGCGATTGAGGTTCAATCGCATGTAAGACGTATGTGAGACGTACGACTGAGGCCCATACGTCTCCCAGTCGTGCGATTGAGGGTCATTTGCATGGGGAGTCATGCTACTGAGGCCCATATGCCTAGTTCCATCCGCATTAGGTCCATTCGCACGAGTGTTCATCCGCATTGGTTCATTTGCATAGGTGTTCAATCACATATTGTCAATTTGCATGATGTTCAGTCGCCCGGAGGGCTATGTGACTAAAGGGTGCCCATACGCCCAAGTAAGGCTTGTGCACTCAGGGAAAAGCGTAGTGTATTTACTGACTTTAGCGGGAAAATGCAGATGCAAGTTTAGATATGGAAGGTTCCCGGGAGTTCATATAAGTTGAATTTTGAGGTCATAGACGCTATGATGGGCATTATGTTGATGATGATGTATGTTGTTGTATGTTTATGCATGATGTATGCTATGTATGTATGATGCCCTATATGATGATGATGATTGTGTATGATGATGCTCCTTATAATGTATTGCAGGATCGTTGAAGGGTGGGAGTTACAACACAACAACACAAAGAGGAGATTAACCAAACTTTAATCAAACAGTAAACTGGATTAACCAAGATAAGACACTAAGAGCACAAGTAATGAAAGAGACAGAACACAAAGAACACAAGTATATGGTTTTCAAGAATGCAGTATATTGCTTTCTCTATGTTCTATTACAAGTGTTTCAAAGCATGAATAAAAGATACAAGAACATGAGATACTTATACTACATCCTACAGCTGGCTATACTTTGAAAGCCAGCTGGATACAATTGACTAGACACAAACAAAATCAATTGTAGCGTCAAAAGGCAGATTGCCTTTTGACTTGTGACTATGACATGCCATAGCTCACATCCTTTTCTATTACAAAAAGGATAAAGTACATAAAGTAGAAAGTATACAGACTCAAGACCTCAATGTACAGTTATCAAAAGCATGGACCTTTTCACCAAACCATGTTAGTTGGTGACTTGCAGAGTTGCAGCGGAAAGGAGTCCAGCTTTATGGAACAGTACATCAGATAAAGCATATGTTAAAAGTCTTCGGAAGAAATCTGTCTTCATGAACTTGAAGCTTCGGAAGACTTTGTCTCTGAGGCTTCGAAGACTTCATCTTTGGCTTCGGAAGATGTTGGTCTTGGCTTCGAAAGATTTCACACCTAGAGTATTTCTGTTGCATATGTGAAACTTCCGAAGCATTCCACTTCAATGCACATGTGCAGCATGCAGGAGAGACTAAAGATGTTTAGGTTGCATCAGCCTCTTCATTAATCTCTACAAACTCCCCCTAGGCTGATGCTACCAAAACACTTAGAAAACTTCAGAAATTAACAGTCCTCATTAGGATGATCACCATTCCTTCTTCATAAGTTGATCAAGATCCTTCAGGCTGTCAAAGTGTCTTCTCATGTCAAAGAGATCATGCAGAGGCAACTGAAACATATCTTGCCATGTATAAATGTCTTCAATGCCTTGATCTCTAATAACATGCCATCTTTCTGGATTTGTGGTGTATGTCCAAGACAAGATGGGTCTTCCTGATGCTAGAGGAGCTATTAAAGTTGGAGTTGGTTGAGCATCCTCTGGCTGCACATCCTCAGGTTGTTCTGATTCATCTTGAGGTTCAGAAGAGGATGCAGGCTTCTTCTTCTTCTTAGACTTTGGTTTAGAAGCCATCCTTTTCTTTCTCTTTCCAAATTTTAATTCAGAAGACTGGCCTGCAGCACCAGATTGATATTTACTGTCTCTCTCAGTTGGGACTTCCTCTCTCTCAGGCTCAGAAGGAGAGGGAGGTTGACCCTGCTATGGATCAGAAGATGAAGCTTGCTGAGCATTAGCAGGAGGTCCGAGTTGTGTTGTGTCTGTTTGTTCAACCTTAATCTCCACTTCAGATGGGGCCTGACTTGGAGTGGAGTGTAAGTTAGTGAGCACTCCACTTTTGATCTTCTGCTTGATTACCCTGATATGCTCATCCATAGTGGATAGAGACATGGGTCCAAGTCTCCTTCTGGAGAATCCATACAGCTTCAAGAAGCTCATCATCCTCTGCCTATTAGCAGACTTCTTCATGCTCTTTTGGATGATGGCTCTTGACTTTGCAGCTTCTTCCCTCATCTTCCTCTTTGTTGTCTTTCTTTCCTTGACTAGCTCAAGCTCAAGTTATTTTAAATACTCAAACTCAACATAGTCATAAGGTAAGGGAAGGAGTGCATTTGCCTGATAGAGACCTATGGCACTCAGGTAGTTAATCATCTTGATTCTGTCTTCTTCCTTATCTACCTGAGGTTCTTGTTGAACCACATCCTCTTGTTCAGGGCTTTCTTGAACTGGTGAGAGGGTAGGCATACCTCTGTATAGTCTTTTTCTTTTTCTTTCATCTTTGATCTGTACTAGGAATTCTGCATCTTCTGCCTCCTTCTTCTCTCTTGACCTTTCCAGATCAACCAGCTCATTCAATTCATCCAAGGGGAGAGAAATGATATTATCTATGTCATAGTTCCTAGTCTGTAGATAGTTAATCCTGACTGCCCTTAACACATCATTCTGAGTATCTGGTCTGGGGGCAGCCCTGATTGCAGACTCCATGAGTCTTGGAGAAGTAGAGGAACCTTCTCCCCTTAGCCTCCTTTTCCTCTCTCTCTCCTCCTCCACAATCTCCTCAGATGTCATTTTTCTTTTCCCTTTGTCACTCACAGACCTTTGTGACTCAGGGTGGAGAGAGCTTTGGCCTTCATTGCTCATTGCAGCATCTGAGCTCAGGCCAGAGAGAGGTTTAGAAACACCTTCACCAGCAGGTGTCTCAGAAGGAATATGGATCTCTGCAGCAGTTGGAGATGATGAGACAGGCCTCTCAGGTTCTGTCACTAGGCCTTCAGTCAAGGTTTCCCCTATGAAGTTAATCTTAGGGTCTGCCTCAAGATCCAGTTGACCGATGACATTGCCTGATTGCCTTAGTCTCCTTCTTAGGCTGAACTCTGCAATGATCCTGTCTTGGATTCTTCTAGCCATTCTGTCAACTTGTCTTGATTGGCTTGGGTTGACAAGTGGCATGTTGACTAGATCCAGACCTTCATAGTAGTTCAAGGTCTGAAAATTAAAAACTTCTTGCTGTCCTTGAACTCTTATGATGATGAGAGCCTTCCAGTTGTTGTCATACCTCCATCCAATGATGTAATTAAAGGATGATGAAGGTGACATGGCTCTTGGTATCCCATCCTCAAACAGACTCTGTATGAAGGAGTCTGTGTAGTCCACATCAATGTGATCTAGAGGAGGTTGCTGAGAATGCACAGTTGCAAGTGAGGATGGTGAGTCCTCAATGTCCATTCTCTCAGAGGAATTCCTAGGTTCTGTGGCTGTAAAGACTTTCTCCCCCTTTTTGGTAGCATCACCCACTTGCATAGGTGAGCTGGAGGATAGATCAATCACGTCCATAGGTTCTTGTGTTCCTGGTTGAGCTCTCCTTAAGGGTCTCCCAGCTAGTTTTTCCTTAAGATATGAAATCTCAAGTTGCTGATCATTGATCCTATTGTTTAAGGTAGTCACCTGAGATTCAAGGTGACTGATCATTGAGACTAAATAGGTGCATGTTTTGGATAGTTGTTGCACCTTTAGTCTCAGATCCCCCTCATCTTCATCAGAAGAATCACTGGGGGTGGAGAATATTTGACCAGAGTCCTTTCTCTCATGACCAGTTCTGAGTTCTTGGCTACTAGATTTCCTCTGCTTACTGGCAGTCTCAGTTGAGATGTCAGTAGGCTGAGTTGCCATGGTTGAGGTCTTAATGATGTAATCACTTGCAGAAGTAAGAGCCTCTTCCATATGGACATCCTGAACAGGGTCAGGAGTGTCCACCTCAGTTGTGGGTGACTGATGTGGGATAGATATAGGAGACTCAGGAGTATTCAGCTCTCTTTGAGTAAGGGAAAAGAAGAGAGACTCATTATACTCACTGAAACCTAGATCTTCATAGTATAGAAGTCAAGGTTTGGAATTGGTTAGTTGAGATCTATAGGCTGGGGATGGTAACTGTCCCCTGAAGGTTGATCACTTGAGTGTTGATACTCAGAGTGATGGCTTAAAGCAGTAGGGCTAATGAGCTCATCAGGCTAAGCATGAGGAACCTCAACACTGATTCTAGAAAAGATGGGAGTGGTCTGCTCCTCAGGAGAAATGGGAGCTCCAGTATCCACTTCTTCCAGTATTGGTGAGTATATGGGGACCTCCTCAGACTGAATAGTCTGAGCAGGGGTTCATTCGGATTTTCTTTGGTAGGTGATGGCTATTTGAGGCTGTGTAGGTGGTTGGAAAGCAGCAGGTGTGGGTTCCACACTAGCTTGTGCTGCTAGGTTGTCACCTTGAGCAATAAGCTCTAACATTTTTGGGACTAGGGCTGTTTCTACCCCAGAGAATCCACAGTGGACTTTCTCAATGTTTTAAAGATGTCGGGCTTCATCTGTCCCAATTTAAGAGTGTTACCTGTTTCCCTTAAATGTGAGCCCAGTTTACAATTAAGAATGTATTGGACATATCTAGGAAACATGTAGTACTCTAAGGAGTCTAAATTAGCAAGCAAATTTGTATAAACAAATTGAGAGTACCTGAATTTGACCCCTTGAACCATTCCATGGACTATGATGGAGAGATCTTCAGGAATCTAGTCCCATCCACCATGCTTGTTTGATAAGCTGTGAATGACCACATGGAGTAGGAATCTCTATTTGGATGAGACCTTCCCTTTCCTGAAGGTCTTTACAGAGAAATCTCCCTCGTAGCCCATCTGCTCAAAGGAATGATTTACAGCTTCCTTTGGGAAGAACACCTCACCTTCTTCATCATCCAACTTAAGATGTCGGTTGATGATGGCTGGACTGATGAAGATTGTTCTCCCCTGCACTGTGGCAGACAATGCCTTCTCCCCGTCCATAATGACCTCTTGGCAGGTCTTCTAGAATTCAAGCAACTGATCCTCATAGAGGGGAGGATCAATGGTTAGGGAGGTGAAGTAGTGGGACAGAGACAAGAAACAGAAAACCTCTAAGAAATGAGGATCTTTCTCAGAGCATAACAGAGCAACTTGAGTGTGTTGTCTGTGTAGCTGCATGGTAAAATTGGGATCATTTCTGCGAGTAGGGTTAGCCATTGTGAGGTAGCTTAAGAACGAAGAAAGAAGAAAGAAAGAAATTTCAGAGATAAAATTTTGGGTTTAGGTTTAGAGGAAGAGCAGATGATAGAAAAGGGGGAAACCGTTGGGTTATATGAGAGAGAGGGATTTCAGATAAAGTTTAATGAAAGAGGATAAACTTTGAAATCTGAATGTCGATCCCACCTTTGAAAAAGTAGTTTACTTTTTGCTCAAAAAGTAGTTTTCTTGGAAATCAACAAGTTTCCAAAGGTAAATTATCTTCGGAAGTTTTAATGAAAAAGCTTCCGAAGCAAAAATGACTTCGGAAGAATTTCCTGAGAGTATTTGATGATTTTGCTTCGGAAGGAAAAATTAAGACTTGAGTGCTTTGTATAGAGATCAACAAAGCTTCCGAGAGTTAATTATTGCTTCAGAAGGAAAAGGTCCTTGAAAATAAGTAAGTGTCTAAGATAACTATTTAAGCTTCGGAAGATAAAATTGAAATTTCTTCCGAAGGTAAATTCTTAGACAGATAAAATTTTGAAGGTGTGATTCTCTTCCGAAGTTAAAATGCATAACTTCCAAAGTATAAAATCATCAATTAATCAAAGGAAAGTCTTTCAATCCAAGAGAAAAACATGAGCTTATGAAGATGATAGACAAGGCAACTTAGAACACACATTTTTTTAGAAATAATAAGAATTAGTTTTAAGAAAAATTTACTCAAGGTTGATCATCCCAATAGCTAATATTAGATATTTAAATCTTGTTCATCAAAAGCCTTTGTAAACAAATCAGCATATTGTTCATCTGTGTGAACCTTGACTAGTTTAATTAATCCCTTTTCATAATTATCTCTTATTAGATGATACCTGATATTGATGTGCTTTGTCCTTGAGTGCTGCACAGGGTTCTTTGTAATTGAGATAGCACTGTTGTTGTCTATGTGGATGGAGTCTCCTTGAAATTTAACCCATAGTCTAGCATTTGATTCTGAATCCAAAGCACTTGAGCACAGAAACTAGCGGCAGCAATGTATTCAGCTTTAGCAGTTGATGCAGAGACACAGGATTATTTCTTGCATTGCCATGAGACAACCCTTCCACCAAGAAATTGACATCCCCCAGATGTAGACTTTGCAGTCATATTGCAACCACCATAATCACTATCTGTATTAGCATACAAATTGAAGTCAGAATTCTTGGGATACCATAGACCAAGTGTTGATGCACCTTTGAGGTATCTTAGAATCCTTTTGACAGTGATAAGATGAGACATCTTAGGGTTGGCATGATATCTTGCACAGATGCATGTAGCAAACATGATATCAGGCCTACTAGCAGTAAGATACATAAGAGACCCAATCATAGCCCTGTATAAGTGTTCATCTACACACTCCCCCTCAAGATCAGGACCAAGGGAGTTCTTGCTATGGGGTCTTAGCAATCTTACAGTCAGTCATATTGAACCTTTTGAGCATGTCTTGAACATACTTTGACTGACTTATGAAGATGCCATCTTCAACTTGCTTCACTTGAATTCCCAGAAAGAAATTGAGTTCCCCCATGGCACTCATTTCAAATCTGTCTTTCATCAGCTTCTCAAAGTCTTTGCAGAGCTTTGGATTAGTTAAACCAAAGATGATGTCATCCACATATACTTGAACTAGCAATATGTCTTTTCCTTGTCCTTTGATGAAGAGAGTTCCATCTATAGTACCTCTCCTGTATCCATCTTTACAGAGATACTCAGACAATGTCTCATACCACTTGTTGGGTGCCTGATGCAGCCCATAGAGAGCTTTGTCAAGCATGTAGACATAATCAGGATGATCAGGATCTACAAAACCAGGTGGCTGTTTGACATAAACCTCTTCATCTATCACTCCATATAAGAAGGCACATTTCACATCAGGTTGAAAAACCTTGAAGTTCTTGGATGCAACAAATGCCAAGAATATCTTAACAGCTTCTAATCTTGCCACTAGAGCAAAGACATCAATGTAGTCAATCCCTTCTTCTTATGTGTATCCTTGAACAACCAGTCTAGCTTTGTTTTTGATGATAATGCCTCTATCATCCTTCTTGTTCCTAAACACCCATTTGGTTTCTATTGTAGTCTTCCCAGAAGGAAAAGGACAAAGGTTCCAAACTTTCTGTCTTTTGAATTGAAGCAGCTCTTGTTGCATAGCTTCAACCCAACTTCCATCCTTTAGAGCCTCCTCAACTTTCTTTGGCTCTATCTGGGATAGAAAACAAGAGTGAAGACAAACATTTGCTTCATGGGTTTGTCCTCTTGTCTTTACCCTGGAGACAACATCTCCAATGATGTTTGTGATAGGATGAGACTTGTGGATCCTAAGCTGAGGAATCACAACAAGTTGTTGAGAAAGATCTAAATTAAAAATTTAGATCAGGCATAGATGTTTCTCCCACCACATCAGCACACTTTTCAAGTGAAACTTGATCCAAGCAGTGTGTGACATCATTGATGTTCTCATCTATGGTGTGGTTAGTGGCATCAAGAAATCCTTGGTCACTGTCACCATCACCATTGTTGCCTTCCACAGTTGAGGTGTTCTTACCTGGTTGTAGAGCCTTTGAGCTGGAATTTGAAGGCATACCAGATGTATCAGCTGAATTTGTCATTGTTGTGCTGATAGAAACCTCATTTGCAGAAGTAGTTCCAACTGGAGCTGAAGATGTATGACTTGAAGGTCTTCCTAGCTCAAATCTTGAGTGAGGATCACCTGTATTTAAATTTTCTGCAGATCCTGAAACATTCTCACAAGATTTATTAAAACAGTTGGTAACCAAATCAAGATCAAATAGCCAATCTGGACCAAAACGAGCAACACATGGTGTGTGTTCATTGAAGGTCACATTGGTTGACTCCTCAACTATTCTAGTTCTAAGATTGTACACTCTATAAGCCTTAGCTTGGGAAGAGTATCCAATAAAGTGTCCATCATCTGATTTCTCAGCAAACTTGGCAATTTGATCTTTGGTATTCAAGATGGTGCAAGGACATCCAAATGACCTGAGAAAACCAATGAAAGGTTTTCTCTTGTGCCAAAGTTCATAAGGAGTCTTCCTATGAGTCTTAACTACTAAAACTCTGTTCTGCACATAGCAGGCAGTGTTGACTGCCTCTGCCTAGAAGGTGATGGGTAGTTTAGAGTCAGACAACATGGTTCTTGCAGCTTCAATCAGTGTCCTGTTTCTCCTCTCAGCAACACCATTTTGCTGAGGAGTCTTGGGAGCACTAAATTGTCTTGCAATACCCTTATCATCACAAAATGTATCAAGGGTTTGATTCTTGAATTCTGTTCCTTGATCACATCTTATGATTTTGACCTTGTGATCAGACTGATTCTCAATCTTTAAGATGAAATTCTTTAGAATCTCAGGAGTTTCATCCTTAGTTCTAAGGAAAAAGACCAAAGTGAATCTTGTAAAATCATTTGGGATCACTAGACAGTATGAGGTCCTTCCTAAACTCATTACACTGGTGGGGCCAAAGAGATCCATATGTAACAAGTGTAGGGGTGTAGTGATGGAGTTCATTTCTTTAGGCTTATGAGATACCTTATGTTGCTTCCCTTTCAGGCATGCAACACAGTGATCATCACTTGTAAACTCCTTCTTTGGCATTCCAGTTACCAGATCATGCTTAATCAATTTCTTCATGTTCTTAAAGTTTACATGGAACATTCTTTTATGCCATAGGAAGATCATCACTATTGGCTTTAGATAGAAAGCATGAAACTTCTCTGGAGGGAGAGGTTCTTGCAAGTCCATCTTGTATATGTTTCCTTTCCTGGGGGCTCTAAGCAGGATATGCTCATGAGGAATGACCACACCAGGCTTAAGAACAATGCACTCATGCTCAGTAAGAGCATGTTATGACTTGATCACAAATGAGATACACTCAGAAGATTGTATCCAAGCTCCTTAACAAAGTTTACCTTTTCAATGCTGAGCTTACCATTTGTGACCTTGCCCCTTCCTAAAATGTAACCACCTTCATCTCCTCCAAAAGCAATAGGTCCTCCATCAATCCTTTCAAAGTTCTGGAGTAATGACCTATTACCAGTCATGTGCCTAGAGTAGCCACTGTCTATGATCCAAACATTATGTTTGTCTTAGTTGTCCTGTACAAAAGAGAATGATTAGTTACATCTAGAAACCCAATCCTTGCTTGTCTTGGGCTTATTTACAGAAGGTAATTAAACATGATAGATCCTATGGTTGTACTAAGAGGATCTTGAGCTGTTGTAGATGGAGAAATCTCAGTCACTTGGTCTTTCTTAGACATCCACACCACCTTTGGAGTCTTGGACTTGACCTTCAAAACTTCAGAAGTTTTGATGACTGATACTTCGGAAGATTCTGCAGACATTGCAGCAGATTTCAGTGCTTGGAAGAATTCCTTCTTCCGAGACCAATATTTCTTCCGAAGGTAATTTTCCATTTCCCTTCTTTTTAGATTTGAGACTTCCGAAGGAAACTGGTTTTCCTTCCGAAGCCTGAATCTTCTTGGAACTCTTTGAAGCCTTTATTTTGGCCATGTGGACAGTACCTTTAGGATTGAAGGGACAATCCTTTGCAATGTGAGTAGTGCTGTCACACATAACACAATTCATCTTCTTCTTCACAAGAGCCTTTTCTTGAGAATAAGACTGTTTTTGGTCACATCCCTTCTCCACCTTCATCTTTATAGATGCTGAGACAGTCCTCTTGGGCTGAGGACTGTGCTTGGAGTTTGATGGTCCAGGCTGTGCAGCGGTGGTACACAGCAAATCAGTCTTCTTCTTGCTACTGAGATGAGTTGAACAAGAACCAGAACTCTTAGCAGAAGAGTTTTGGTTGATGTCTTCAGTCCCTACAACTTTAAACCCTGCAGAATAAAACTTGTTTCTGCTTAGAGTCAAAAGCAGCCTTGATCTCTTGAGCCTTCCTTGCCTTTCTTTTGCTCTTTCTGATCAAGTTCTTTATCATGGACTTGGTCATCACAGTCTTCACTTTCTCCTCAGAAGGATAGTGGCCCTTCTTGGAATCCTCCTCTTCACTCTTAGTAAAGGGATTCTTCACTATCTCTTCTTCATCCTCCTCACTCATAGGATCTATGAGAGGAAGCTCATCTTCACAAGTTCTACACCTAGGGGGTCTTACAGACAAGTTTGTGTGTGGAGGAGCTATCTCATTTGATCCCAGTCCCTGTCTGTTTGGATAGCACACTTTGTTGTGCAGGGATGAGGATATCATGTTCTTGAAGGTCTCTTCTTCAAGAACATTCTTTTCTGCCCTGGCTTTGCTGATCACAAGCTTAGCCTAGCACTCAGTTAGCTTGGTTATGAGATCTTGAATTTGAGTTCTAAAATCTGTGTGTTCATGTTTTAGAACTGAAATGGTTTTCTTAAGTCCTCTATTTTCAGCTTATAATTATTTTCAGACTTTCTAAAATCAGATTTTAAAATGTTTAAGGGTCAATATCAGATCTCAATTCCAAGTTATAGGACCTGTACCTATTAACTTTAGCAATGCATTCAGGAGTACAGAGACGTTCCAATACCTTGGCTTCATCATGACCTGCCATCAGTGCTTGATTGGAAAAGCATCTTCCACCTGAAAGCTCCAGTCAAAGCCTCCTTCTTCAACAGCAACAGCAGCTTGCTGCTTTGGCTTCTCATTATGAAGAGCTTTGTCAGTGTAGTCTGGTCTGGATTGTGTTTGGCCACAATTGGTTCTAGGTGCCTTACACTCTCTGGCAAAGTGGCCCATCAAGTTACAGTTGTAACACTTGACTTTGCCTTTGTCCAGTCCAAACTTTCCACTGGTTGCATTGCTTGGAAACTTCCTTCCAGTCCTCTTGTAGAACTTCTTGGCTCTGTGAGTAAGAAGAGCCATCTGCTGGACTATTTCCATGTACTCTAGATCATCTGGATGGATACAGTCCAAGTCTTCAAGAGTGAAAAGAGAGTTGCCACTGCTTTCATCAGAAGACACAAATGCTTGAGAAGAGCTTGTCTCTTGGAATGGGCTTCCTTGAGTGTAGTTCTCCCTTGGTGTCTCGGAAGTGATGAAAGGACCCTTGGATGAGTCGTCAGGGTTGCATATACGATGATGTTGGGTTCTATGCTATCCCTTTCAACCACATGTAGGGCTGAACCCATTTGATTGTGGAGTTGCCAGATGAACCTCATGTTCATCTCCATCTGGTAGCCACTGAGAATCCCATATAACTCTGTCAGAGTGAGAGTTTTGAGATTTTCAGTTCTCTTGATCACCACACAGTAGTGTGTCCATTGCCTAGGAAGTGAGGACATGAACTTCCTTACAATGTCTCTATTCTCAAGAGCAACTCCTCCATCCACTAGGGTATCCACAATCTCAAATACCTGAAGTATTGCTGAGTCATGGTCTCACCTATTTTGAAGGTGAAATTTTCAAACTGCTGCTTCAGGAGATCCTTTTTGTTCTCCTTGGCTTTAGAAGAACCCTCATACATCAGTTTCAGTGCATCCCACAGCTGTTTAGCTGTTTTGCACTTCTTGAAACCTCTGTATACAGAGTTTGGAAGGGCAGTTTGAAGAGCTGTCATGGCTTTCCTGTCTATCTCTACTCTCTTCTATCTTCATCGGAGTAGTTAACCACTCCTTGGGGATCATACCAGCACCAGTAGCAGAGGGTGTGCTGGGTATGAAAGGTCCATTCTCAATAGACTCCCACATTCTTGAATCGAGAGACCTGATGAAACCTTCCATTCCTAAACACCAGGTGTCAAACTCATCAAGAGTGATCAGTGGGGACTTGTTCATCGTTCCAGTTTCCATATCGGTTTTGGAAATGGCTGCCATTTGAAAAGTTTGGTATTTATGTGTGTGAGGGATCTTAAGATGGTGAGATCTTATATCAAGAGCCTGAAAGCTCTGATACCAAATGCAGGATCGTTGAAGGGTGTGAGTTACAACACAACAACACAAGAGGAGATTAACCAAACTTTAATCAAACAGTAAACTGGATTAACCAAGATAAGACACTAAGAACACAAGTAATGAAAGAGACAGAACACAAAGAACACAAGTATATGGTTTTCAAGAATGAATTATATTGCTTTCTCTATGTTCTATTACAAGTGTTTCAAAGGATGAATAAAAGATACAAGAACATGAGATACTTATACTACATCCTACAACTGGCTATACTTTGAAAGCCAGCTGGATACAATTGACTAGACACAAACAAAATCAATTGTAGAGTCAAAAGGCAGATTGCCTTTTGACTTGTGACTATGACATGCCATAGCACACATCCTTTTCTATTACAAAAAGGATAAAGTACATAAAGTAGAAAGTATACAGACTCAAGACCTAAATGTACAGTTATCAAAAGCATGGACCTTTTCACCAAACCATGTTAGTTGGTGACTTGCAGAGTTGCAGCAGAAATGTGTCCAACTTTATGGAACAGTACATCAGATAAAGCATATGTTAAAAGTCTTCGGAAGAAATCTGTCTTCATGAACTTGAAGCTTCGGAAGACTTTGTCTCTGAGGCTTCGGAAGACTTCATCTTTGGCTTCGGAAGATGTTGGTCTTGGCTTCGGAAGATTTCACACTTAGAGTATTTCTGTTGCATATGTGAAACTTCCAAAGCATTCCACTTCAATGCACTTGTGCAGCATGCAGGAGAGACTAAAGATGTTTAGGTTGCATCAGCCTCTTCATTAATCTCTACATGTATGTTTATCTTTCACATGACTTTACGTTGAATGTTAGTGAATGAAATGAAAGTATTATGTAATGTAAAGTGGAAGATAATGAAAAGAGGAACATGATGAATGAATGCATGCATTAATGATTGCTGAAAGTATAGAAACTCTTGCAAGCCTTGTATGTCAAGACACACCATTGTAAGGTGTTAGCCCAATGTGTGTGGGTTTGCTACCCCGAGAGGATGCATATCGGGGTCTTTCTTTGTGATTGACCATTTGTATAGAACCATTGCTGCATACCATAGGTGATATGACCAGAGGTGCGGAGCACCGTTATAAAAGGTCTATGATAGGCCTAGGCCTAGTACTAGGAAACAGAAGGGTATTGCACATGGCAATGGTACACCTAAACTCTACCCTAGGTATTGTGGCTAGAGGTGCAGAGCATCGTTATAGAAGGTCTATGATAGGCCTACGCCCAGTACTAGGAAACTGAAGGGTAAAGTTTATGGTTTGATGAAAAGAGAGGATGTAATGATGAAAGAATGTAAAATTAATACCATACGATGAATGAACAATAGTTAACGAATGAATGATGAAGATAATAATGATATTATCTATGTGTAGTAAAGAACGGTTTTAACGAAAGAAAAGTATGTTTTATTTTAAAACTAGAACTCACTCGACAACACTGACTTTTAGGTGTTTCCAGTTGACAGGTAATGATTGTTGAGGATGGCACGAGGTCGCTACTCAGCTCTTTTAGGATGGCATCCATTTTTATAATGCTTTTGTGATGTAATGCAACATATATTTTGTAACTGGATAACGATGTATTGTTTTGCAAAAGCCTTTATAATGAAATGAAATGTCATCTTTGAATGTTTCCACTGCAGCATTTATTTAAGATAAATGTAATTATATGTTTTATGTGCAATGATTACCAGTTGTAAGCGTCCCAGGAAAGGGAAGGGATGCCAGTCTGAGTAGCTGCATCCTATCAGGTTTTTTCGTAATGTTAACCGGTATTATGTGCGCATGTTATGTGGTTATGTGTTGTTTGTGATTTAAATACTGGAGTAGTTAGGACAGGTAATGCTTGGGGTAAGAAGAGTAAAGTAAGTGGCTAATCACAACTGGCCACTGTAATTAGGGATTTACTATACTTGACATTAAATGAGTTGTTCCTTTGAATGACCATGTTGGTGTTTGAATCTTTCAGTGTGCGTGTGAATGGCCAGTGATAGATCTTTGAAAGCCTCTGGTGGTGGAGGTCATGGTGCTGAACTGCGGCCCAAGAGGGGAAGTCCCAGAGCTGAAAAGGTGATTCCTGAAGAACCCGAGACTCTGCATCCGGAGGGTGGTGATGAGAGCGCCAATCTGTGAGCCTAAGTAAAAGAGGTTGTTATTGAAGAAGTCCATTAGGTCATGCAGATGATCTTAACGTCTATAGTGACCGAAGTTATCAAGGCTGTATGGGAAGGGAACAGGAAAGAAAGGAATAGGTCCTCGGGAGGGCGGGAGCAACCGGAGCCTGAAACGGTTCTCTCTGATGATGAAGAAGAAGATATAGAAAAGCTCACGCCGGAGGTGGCACGAGGCTGTAACTATGGGGTGTTTCAGCGATGCAAGCTCCCTACTTTTGATGGTAATGGCACTGTTGTTGCTGCTCACCGGTGGGTGAGGGAAATGGAGGTTGTGTTAAATATCAGCGAGTGCCGGGAGGATCAGAAGGTAAATTTTACTTCCCACTCTTTTGTGGACTCGGCTCTGTGTTGGTGGGACAATATAGTCCAAGCCGAGGGTAGTCGGGCAATCGGGAGGATGAGATGGTCGGAGCTGAAGAAGCTGGTGATTGAGGAGTTCTGTCCTCATAGAGAAATGGATAAAGTTGAGAGAGAGTTCATGCAACTGGAGGCGGGAACCATGACACATCAGCAATACACTATGAAGTTCAACGAGATAGAACGTCTGGTGCCGAATCAGGTGACACCTCTGTCTCGAAAGATCAAGAGGTAAATTCAGGTTTTGTCGGCGGATATTCGTAGGCACATGATCGTCGCCCGGCCGAGCATGTTTAGGTTAGCGGTTGACTTGGCAGGGACATTGTATGATGAGAGGGCTGTAGTGGTGGTGGCGGAAGGTAGCAAGAAGGGTGGTGGTGATCGGAACTGGCATGGGAAGAGGTTTGGTCGGGGTGATGCCTCGACGGGTAACAAGAAGGCACGGGTGGACGACCGTCGTGTGGTCACATCGGGTGCGGGTATGAAGAAGTGTGGTAAGTGTGGGAGAGAGCATAGCGAGGAATGTAGGCTGGGGTCGAACATGTGCTTCAAATGTGGGAAGGTGGGGCATATAGCAAAGGACTGTCGTATGGCCCGGTGCTTTCACTGTGGCATGGAGG
Source organism: Flaveria trinervia (assembly GCA_025506515.1). Classification (NCBI taxonomy): domain Eukaryota; kingdom Viridiplantae; phylum Streptophyta; class Magnoliopsida; order Asterales; family Asteraceae; genus Flaveria; species Flaveria trinervia. The sequence goes on from CM046441.1 coordinate 41,987,041, forward strand.
GTCATATAAGTAGGGATTGTAAGAAGCCGAGGGTTGAGGGTTCCAGGGCGAAGAAGACGGGGAGTGAAGGACCGAGGGCAAGCACTAGGGGATTCACTATGACACAGGAGGAAGCTAGGATCGACCCTGATGTTGTGTCCGTTACGTTTCTAGTGAACCAAACTTTAGCTTCTGTGTTATTTGATTCTATTGTCAGTAAAATTTTTATCTCTGCTACTTTCTGTGCTAAGCTGCCTCTTAGTAGTAGATGTGTTGATACACCCTTTGATGTAGAAACTGCCATAGGTAAGTCTACCAGGATTTCCAAGGTGTTAGAGGGTTGTGATGTGGAATTGGAAGGTCATAGATTTCCTGTGAGACCATTTGTGATGACTTTAGGGGGTTTGACTTGGTTCTGGGGATGGATTGGTTAGCAGACTTCAAGGCGAACATTCTGTGTCACAAGAAGATGATTTGTCTGAGAGCGCCCAACGGGAGTTCGGTAACTGTTTATGGGGATCGGGTCATGACGGTCCCAAAAGTAATCTCAATGGCGGTGGCGGGAAAGTGTATGAGGCGTGGATGTAGCGCCTACTTGGCTTATGTAAAGGATATGGATACACTAACACCACAACTGTCTAAAGTACCAATTGTGTGTGACTTTCCAGACGTATTCCCAGGAAACCTATCAGGAGTGCCACCTGACCGAGAGATTAAGTTTCAGATTAATTTGATACCGGGTGCCCACCCTGTTGCCAAGGCACCGCATCGTTTGGCTCCAACTGAGATGACAAAATTGATGGAGCAGTTGCAAGAGCTGCTTGATAAGGGGTTTATTAGACCGAGCATCTCTCCTTGGGGTGCTCCAGTCCTATTTGTGAAGAAGAAGGATGGTAGCATTAGAATGTGTATTGACTACCATGAGTTGAACAAGTTGACGGTGAAGAACCGATACCCGTTACTGAGAATAGATAATTTCTTCGATCAGCTTCAAGGTGCCAGTTGGTTTTCAAGGATAGACCTTCGATCTGGCCATGATCAACTAAAGGTGAAAGAACAAGACATTCCTAAAACAGCTTTTCGCACACGTTACAGTCACTACGAGTTTCTTGTCATGTCTTTTGGTTTGACCAACGCGCCAGCTGCTTTTATGGACGTGATGAATCGAGTTTGTCGGACGATGTTGGATATATCAGTGATTGTGTTTATTGATGATATCCTGATTTATTTGAAGAGCGAGACTAAGCATGTCGGTCACATTCGAGAAGTGTTAGAGACCCTGAGAAAGGATAAGTTGTATGCTAAATTCTCCAAGTGCGCATTTTGGTTGTGCGAGGTTCAGTTCTTGGTCATGTGGTAGATCTTGACGGGATTATGGTGGACCCGGCAAAGGTGGAGGCGGTGATGCAATGGAAGTCTCCAAAGACACCATCCGAGATTCGTAGTTTCTTGGGTTTAGCGGGCTACTAGAGAAGATTCATTCAAGACTTCTCTAAGATCGTTTCTCCACTAACTAAACTGACCTAGAAGGATGTGAAATTTATATAGGGTCATGCTCAATAGAAGGCGTTTGAAGAATTGAAGGCGAGGTTACTCAAGCTTCTGTTCTGTCATTACCCGATGGAAGTGATGATCTGGTAGTTTATTTTGATGCTTCTCACTCGTGGTTAGGGTGTGTGTTGATGCAGAGAGGGAAGGTTATAGCCTATGCATCCTGACAATTAAAGGTTCATGAGGTCAATTATCCTACTCATGACCTGGAGCTAGCAGCTGTGGTCTCTGCGTTAAAGATTTGGAGGCACTACCTATACGGTACCAAGTGCACCATATTCATTGACCATAAGAGTCTGAAGTACTTCTTTGAGCAGAAGGACCGGAGCATGAGACAAAGACAATGGTTGGAGCTCATAAAAGATTAAGACTGCGATATCCATTACCATCCGGGCAAATCCAACATGGTGGTGGATGCTCTTAGTCGGAAAGAGAGACCCGAGCCGATTCGGGTGAAAGTGTATGAGCTAATCATGACCTCTAACGTGATGAAACAAGTTAAAGAGTTTCAAGATGAGGCACTGAAGGAAGATCATCTTAACTCGAAAAGAATAAGAGGTCTGGTTGTGGAGTTGGGTGAAAACACACTTGGTGTTAAAACCTGATTTGGACAAGTGTGGATTCCTTGTTTTGGGGATCTATGAGTAAATATTATGGATGAAGCTCACAAGACTCGATACTCCATTCATCCCGATGCCACCAAGATGTATCAAGACAAGAAGAAGGATTATTGGTGGCCGGGTATGAAACTTGACGTGGTGGAGTATGTGAGTAAATGCTTACTTGTCTATAGGTGAAGGCCGAACATCAGAAGCCGTATAGGAGGATCCAACCTTTGGATATACCGGAATGGAAGTGGGAGCACATCACCATGGATGTCATTATGAAGCTGCCGTGTACACCAAAAGGGTACGATGCTATATGGGTGCTTGTTGACCGTCTGACGAAGAGTGCTCACTTCCTACCGATCCACAAGACATATTCATTTGAGAGGTTAGTGGATCTATTCATCAAGGAGATTGTAACTCATCATGGTGTGCCGGTGTCTATTTTGTCTGATCGTGACACCCGGTTTACATCTAAATTCTGGAAGAAATTCCACGACGCTATGGAAACGAGGTTACATATTAGCATGGCTTATCATCCTCAGACTGATGGTCAGTCCGAAAGGACCATCCAGACATTGGAGGACATGCTTCGGGCATGTGTTATTGATTTTGGGGGAAATTGGGATGACCACTTACAATTAGCTGAATTCTCATACAACAACATTTGTCATGCTAGCATTGTTATGCCACCTTATGAGATGCTATATGGTAAGAGATGCAGAACACCCGTCTGTTGGGGTGACATTGGTCAGAAGGAGTTAGGGAGCGTCAAGGTAATTGAGGCTACGACCGAGAAGCTTGAAAAGATAAAGGCTTTCATGAAGGCAGCCAAAGATAGACAGAAGTCATATGTTGATAAACGACGCAGACCGATTGAGTTTAAGGTGGGTAACCGAGTTATGTTGAAGGTCTCACCTTGGAAGGGGATCACCCGATTCCGAAAACGGGGCAAGTTGAGCCCAAGGTACATAGGCCCTTTCCGAATCATTGCTCGAGTAAGAGAGGTGGCCTATAGACTGGAGTTACCGGATGAATTAAGTGGAATTCACTCGACATTCCATGTATCTCATCTGAGAAAGTGCTTAGTGAATGAGGATATGATTGGTCCACTGGAGGATATCAAAGTAGACGAATGGCTCAATTATGTGGAGCAACCAGTGACGATCATCGATCGAAAAGAGAAAAGGCTAAGAAATAAAGCGGTTCCTCTTGTGCGTGTACAGTGGAAGCACAGGAAGGGAACTAAGTCAATGTGGGACACTAAAGAAGAAATGAGGTGCCATTACCCACGTTTGTTCGAGGAATAATAGGTTTTGGGGACGAAACCTATTTAAGGGGGGTGCACTTGTAACACCCGGTTATTTATATTGAAGTTGACGAAAAAACAAGAAATAAAGTCGAAAGTCGAGGGACAAAACTCGCCAACGATAGAAAGTTGGTTGAGTGGGGGTATTTAAAGGGAGAGGGCAGCCCTCACACTCTCTCCACACCCACAAAATCAGCCAAAAGAGAGAAGAGAAGGAGAAAAGGAAGAAAAAGGGGTTTCGAGCTTGGTTCGAGTGGATTCGAGCGTGGAAATCGAAGTGTAGCGGGTCTAATCGAAGCTCTTCTCGTTGTGGTTGTTTGTGTGAGTTCTAGGACCCCTCTTTTACATGTTTTGAAGGATTTTGGGGTTGGAACACATCTGGAAATTGTTTTTGAAGTGTGTGTGTGTGTTTGACCCATTATGTATGTGTGTGTATGTGTATGACTCGTTTGGGTCTTGCTTATGAGCTTGTGTGTGCTTGAATGGTGTTGTGGTATGCATTCCTATGGTTTAGGATGGTTAATTTGGGCGTAGAATGGGTTTGGAAGAGCTTGGAAGTCAAAAATGGCAGATTGGGTTTGGGAGTGAGCTGTATTTTGCACAATTAGGGCTATGTGACCGAATGGCATGCCAGTCGTGCGACTGAAGTCCACACGCATGCCAGTAGTGTGATTGAGGTTCAATCTCATGTGAGACGTATGACTGAGGCCCATACGCCTAGTTCCATCCGCATTAGGTCCATTCGCATGAGTGTTCATCCGCATTGGTTCATTCGCATAGGTGTTCAATCGCATATTGTCCATTTGCATGATGCTTAGTCGCCTGGAGGGCTAGCGACTGAAGGGTGCCCATACGCCCAAGTAGGGCTTATGCACTCAGGGAAAATCGTAGTGTATTTATTGACTTTCGGGGGAAAATGCAGATGTAAGTTTAGATATGGAAGGTTCCTAGGAGTTCATATAAGTTGACTTTTGAGGTCATAGACACTATAATGGCCAAGATGTTGATAATGATGTATGATGTAGTATGTTTATGCATGATATATGCTATGTATGTATGATGCCCTGTATGATGATGATGACTGTGTATGATGATGTTCCTTATTATATATGTTTATCATTCGTGTGACTTTACGTTGAATGTTAATGAATGAAATGAAAGTATTATGAAACGTAAAGTGGAAGATAATGAAAAGAGGAACATGATGAATGAATGCATGCATTAATGAATGATGAAAGTAAAGAAAGTCTTGCAAGCCTTGTATGTCGGGACACGCCATTGTAAGGTGTTAGCCCAACGGTGTGTGGGTTCGCTACCCCGGGAGGATGCACATCGGGGTCTTTCTTTGTGATTGACCATTTGTATAGAACCATTGCTACATACCTTAGGTGCTGTGACCAGAGGTGCGGAGCACCGTTATAGAAGGTCTATGATAGGCCTAGGTCCAGTACCAGGAAATAGAAGGGTATTGCACATGGCAATGGTACACCTAAACTCTACCCTAGGTACTATGGTCAGAGGTGCGGAGCACCATTATAGAAGGTCTATGATAGGCCTAGGCCCAGTACCAGGAAACTAAAGGGTAAAGATTATGGTTTGATGAAAAGAAGAGATGTAATGATGAAAGAATGTAAAAGTTAATGACGTACGGTGAATGAACAGTAGTTAACAAATGAATGATGAAGATAATAATGATATTATCTATGTATACGTATGTTGTGTGATCGCGTACGAAAGTAAAAAACGGTTTTAACAAAAGAAAAGTATGTTTTATTTTAAAACTAGAACTCACTCAGCAACACTGACTTTTTTGTGTTTCCAGTTGGCATGTAATGTTTGCTGAGGATGGCATGAGGTGGCTACTCGGCTCTTTTGGGATGGCATCCGTTTTTATAATGCTTTTGTGATGTAATGCAACATATATTTGTAACTGGATAACGATGTATTGTTTTGCAAAAGCCTTTATAATGAAATGAAATGTCATCTTTGAATGTTTCCGCTGCAGCATTTACTTAAGATAAATGTAATTATATGTTTTATGTGCAATGATTTACAGTTGTAAGAATCTCGGGAATGGGGCCTTACACTTGGGCTCTATAAAGTTCACTCCAAGTGAGGGTTAGTGTGAATTGAGAATCACTATGAGATGTACTTCCAACCATATATGTTGTCCAATAGAACTTACTCGGGTATAAATTTGTTAATTTCAATAGTGTTACTGTAAGGATTAAATGTAAAGGCTAATGCAACTCAAACACTTAAAGTCTTCTACATGCATGCACAAGTGTACAGAAGAAGAATGCTTCGGAAGTTTCACCAGCAACAAAAATATTCTAAGTGTGAAATCTTCCAAAGCCAAGACCAATATCTTCTGAAGCCAAAGATGAAGTCTTCCGAAGCTTCAAATACAAAGTCTTCTAAAGCCAACACTAGAAGACAGATTTCTTCCAAAGACTTTTAGGATACATGCTTTATCTGATGTACTTTACATAAAGCTAGACACCTTTCCGCTGCAACTTTGTAAAGTCACCAACTTTCATAATTTGGTGAAAAGGTCCATGCTTTAAGTAACTGTACATTGAGGTCTCAAGTCTGTAACTTTCTAATTCATGTACTTTATCCTTTTTGTAATATATTAGGATGTGAGTTATGGCATGTCATAGTCACCAGTCAAAATGCAATCTGCCTTTTGACTCTACAATTGATTTTGTTTGTGTCTAGTCAATTGTATCCAGCTAGCCTTCAATGTATGGCCAGCTGTAGGATGTAGTATATGTATCTCAAGTACTTGTAACTTTCTGGTATGCTTTGTAACATTTGTAATAGAACTTGAGAAAGAAATATACTGCAATCTTAAAAACAGGATCAGTGATCTAAGTTTGATTAATTAGAGAGTATTGCAGCGGAATTCAAACAATGAATTAAACAATTCACAAGAACACAATTGATATTCAATGTAACAGTAAACGGTTATAGAAAGAGAGAATTCTGCAAAAAAAATATTTCATTCATATGCTTTCATGGTGGCTCAATGTCACACGTTACAACTAGGTCAACATTCCTTATATAGGAAATATGAGGTCTGCCGATGTCACTTGATAGTGACATCTAACAGAATTATTCAAACTACTGAAACTATGCAAACTACTGAGAATGTTCTCAACTACGGATTACATCTCAGAGAATGCTAAGTACAAAAACATAAAAGTACTGAACTACAACTAGTGAAACTATAACTACTGAAAAGTAAATTACAAGTACTGAAAGGAAATCATCACAACTACTGAAGTTAATAACTTCAGCTGTTGTGACAACTATTGATCACTTTGGTCTTCAGTCTTTGTTCTTAGTCTTTGTTCTTCAGATTTTTACTTTCAGACTTTGTCTTCAGCCGATAGCTTTAGACTTTGTCTTCAGTACTTTACTTTCAGACTTTGTCTTCAGTACTTTACTTTCAGACTTTGTCTTCAGACCTTGTAATCAGCTGATGTCTTTAGCTGTTGAGATCTTCTTCAGCAGTTGTAATGTCTGTGGGACTTAGAGATTTTTCTGTTCAGGCTCATTGGTTCTTTTGGTCCAACAAACTCCCCTGAACCAATGCAGCCAAAACCACTAAACTTATTGATGATCCCACTTATTCTTGGCAGAAACACCCTCTTGATCAGCTTTAGAGGTAATCAGTTAAGCACAGGCCGGGAAAAGGTTTCTAAACTTTTGATTGGCTAAGTATGGAAGGGAACTCTGTCTTGGGGAAACTGGACACAGAGTCTTGTCCCAACCATGAAACCTAATTCCCATTAATGAGTCTATAAGACTCACTGGCATAGGCCTCAAGGAGAACAACTTGTTCCTCCTTGGTGAGTTCTTCTGCTTCTCCCTCGAAGAAGAACTCTGGGCCATAATACTCAGACAGGTATCTCACTGTCTTTCCATTTTTCAACTCCACAGTTGTTATCTCTCTATAAGCAAATTCATCAGGGTAAGAGCCTTCAAGCAACAACTGGAGTTCACTCTTCTGAAGATCTTTAAGTCTTTTGTATAACAACCCCTTCTTGATCATTTTGTTCTCAAGAATAGATTGAGGGGTTGTCTTGGAGTTGTGAGCTCTCTTGAATTCTTCAGTGATTTCCCAGGGTGAGACTACCATGGCCAACGTAATTGCAGCATTCAAGGTCTTCATCACTTGGCCATGATATCTACTTGGTATATTCTTCTTATGAATTCTAGAACCTACCCTGGGGTCTGGCCAGATCCGCACTGTTTCTTTTTGATGTTGAAAAGTATGTCTAAGAGTGTACAGTCGCAGAGCCTGTTTCTTCATTTCTTGAATGGATGAGGACTGAGGGAAATCCTTGTCAACCATCTTGAGAAACTACTCATCGTGCTGCTTCTGCTGTTCTGCTTCTTCAATCTTTACCTTCACCATCTGCATTTGCAAGTCAGGTGTAATCACTTGTTGACTTTTGTGCTCAGGTGTTTTAAGGTTGAGAACAGCAAAGATTGGCAGACAATCTTCATCATCATCCTCTTCTTCATCTTCTTCTACCCTCAACACCCTTTGTGACACCCGTCACCTTAAGGTCCGTCGAACGACATAATTAAGCATAGAATTATTTTAATTATTCTTCCTCTTCTTCATGAACTCCTGCTTTAAGGAATCATGTCTGCTTTATTTCCTTTGTGCCTCTACTTCCTCCGAGAACGTGTGCTAAGCATAAGCTTTTTATAAATTTCGTCACCATTACCACCAAATATATCATTTTTAATTTCAACCATTATCATTAATAAAACCATTTTTCAACTATCAATTACCATTAAACACGCTTTTGACCTTAATATAACGAACATTTTAAGGTCGTAATCAACCGAAACAAATTTTGGGGAACTCGAGGGTTAAGTGCAGGGACTAAACTTGCCATTTTTGCAAACTTGGGCTGGGTATATAAACCCATATTCCAGCCCTTGACCTCATTTTATCTTCATCTTCTTCATCCTCTTCACTTTCTTCTTCACATCTTCTTCATTCTAGCACCAAATCCAACCCGCGTGGTCTTGTTCTTGTCGTCTAGACTCCATCTATAGCCTAGTCTACTCTATTCTGGCATGTAGAATACCTTGGTAGCCCCTTTTCTTGCTTATAGGGTTTCGGGTGTTCGGGTTCAACCCGAACACATGAGGTCGTGTGGGTGCATGTGAGGTCTTTCTGCTTGTGTTTCATGTTTGTGTATGTTTGTAGAGTGTTTCTGGAAGTCCTTGTTGTGTAAAACCATGCTCGGAGCAGCCAAAGGCTGCTCTGCACTTCTGCAGTCGCGAACTTGCAGTTCAGGCGACTGGGTTTGTCATGCGACTGAGTCGTGCGACTGGGTGAGTCGTGTGACTGAGTCATACGACTGTGTCATTCGGGCGACTGAGTTGTGCGACTGGGGACGTCATGCGACTAAGTCATGCGATCGTATGTATGTGTGCGAATGAGTCATGCGAACGAATGAATGCGTGCGATTGATTCAGGTGACCGACTGAATGTATGCGATTGTGCGTGTTTCGCACAACTGGAGTCCAATCGCACGAATGAAGGTTCAATCGCACGAAAGTAGCTAATTCGCACGATTGAGGGTTGATTCGTGCGCATGGAGGTTGGGTTGTGCGAATGTGTGTTGTGTGGTACGACTGAATGCCAGTCATGCGAATGAAGACTCAATCGTACGAATGAAGCTGATCCGTACGACTGAAGGTTGATTCGTACGAATAGAGCGTTGAGTCGAGCGTCTGGTCCTGTTGTGTGACTGATGATGATAAGGTAACATCAGTAAAAGTGTCATTGCTTGACCACAAAGATTAAAATCAACGCTATCAACATGCACATACTATTTCAATTGAAATTAACCTAACATTTTACAATTACCGACAACCCATTTGGAACTCCAAATACTTAACAAGTACTATCTCTCATAACCATGAGATCATTTCACAGATGTCATAAGCAATGACGGATGCTCTTAGTACTTGGATCTACATAAGATCTGATGCGTGTGTCCGCTTGTGTGTGTGCTACCCACGACCGAACCCATACAACCCGAACCGACCAAACATTACTATACGCTTCATACACGTCATTAATGCTTAACAATAACTGTCAATAGGTGTTTGACTATTCATTGCATTCAACTATTGGAAATTTTGATCATTCATACTTACCACTTAACATGTGAGTTTCGTGGCCCTTTTTTACGTTTATACTACTTTACAAACATAGGGGAAAAGTATGCTCGCCCGTTTTCTATGATGTACAACATACAATCAATTTACATACTTAGAATCAACGTGCTGCTGTTTTTTGGGTACTTATCTGATACATGCTTGAGTCTGCTTTGTGGTTCTTTCTTACAACCATTTAATTCCAGTGTGGGAACCGACGGTTAGGTATTGGTAGTACTACTGGGTTAACACCCCCACCCTTGTGTTGGTATACTAGTTAGTACCATCAAAAGCCAGGAATGGGCCTTGGGTGAATATATTCCGACAAGATTCTTTGTGTACGTCATTAGGTTTGGTTGTAAAGCTCTTGTCATGTGATTTTGCTTACTTATAAGTGTACGCACGGTATTCTGCAACAACTTTATACAGCATCATTACTTATTTACTTTTAAACCTGCGAGCTCACCAACAATTTTGTTGATCATTTTGAGCATATCTTTTCACATGATCATGCTAGCTGAGATTCTAGGTGTGCTGCCTTAGTGGAGACCCTAGGATGCATTTTCGGGCTAAACTTGTCATTTTGAAAACAATCGATCTATCTGTTTCAAACAACATTATACTTTGTAACTCATTCCGGGTTGTGGGAATTGCATACAATGTTATTATCTATGTTTACCTTATATCATGTTTATGCTTATGGCTATGTTATCGTGAATACTGACTAAACACGACACAAGTCTCCTTGTTGTCGGGTGTTGTCATGACACGCTTGTCATCATTATTATTATTGCATCTCTATGGCTTACCATGTGTTATGACGATTCCCGTCTCGTCACAACCCCGTGTTTCCACTCTTAGCGGGGGTGTGACACCCTTCTCCTCCTTCAGGGTGTATCACTAGGTAAGGTTTGAGGTGGTTTTTGGGGTAAAGGGATTGGTTTTGTGGGTTGAGTTGTGGGTGGCTTTGGTTTAGGGATAGATTTAGGAGATTTTAGAGATAAGGGTTGTGTTTGAGTGGGAGTGTGAGAAGACTGACTTAGCATTTTGGTGGTGAGTTGGCTTTGGAGAGCTTTGCCATTTCAGTTCTCTTCCCTACACCTGCTTCATCCAGTGCTTCGATGATCAACCCTTTATTATAGCCTCCAGCAGAGCAGATTTTCTTGGTTATCTCCAAGATACTGTCTCTGGACCAGGCCTTTAACTCTATCAATGATCTTCCAAGGTATTTGGCAATGAATTTGATCATTATCTCCATCTTTCCCTTTCCGACACACTATAACCAGCCCATCTAGCTTGAATCTCTTCTATTTCCAGCCTTCTGATCTCAGTGTCTAGTGTGGCTGTGTCATGACCTTGTCGAAAGAGCTGATCTATAATTTTATCCATGGATCTGTTGTGAGCTTCATCAGCATCTTTGACAAGATCTTCTAAGGATTTATCTTCATCAGCTTTTGACTCAGCACTTTTCTTTCTTTTATATGTGATCAGCTGATCTTCCTTCTCTTTATCTGTGATCAGCTGTTCTGAGATCAGTTCTTTCCCCACTTCTTCTCTTTTGCAGGTTCTTTCTCATCATCAACTCTTTTTCTTTTTCTTTCTTTCTTTCACTGCCTTAGACTTGGAAGTCTCCCCCTTTTTGGTTGCAGTGGGATCAGGGGCTTGAAAGGCAGGAAGAGATTTGTGAACGGCAACATCAATAAGGGTTTGTAAATTTGAGGAGATCCTCTCATCAATGGCTTTATGCACTATGTCAGTGATGATGGGAGTGATGAGGGGTAAGGAGTTTTGAAAGATAGCAACCATCTCCTCAGAGGGGTTCTGTCCCTGAGAGGTGGTGCCAAAAGTAGTGGCTCAGTTAAGTGTCTAGGCTCAGTGTTTGGTGAACCTTCAATTGAAGGTGCCATCTGTGGGGTTTTTGGGGTAGATGGACTTTGATCCTGAGACATTTTGGCTAGCAGCTCTTTGAGTCTGCTCACCTCAGTCTCTAGGATGGTATTATGGGCTAATACATCATAGAAAAAGCCCAGGTCATCATCAGTCTGTGCTGAATCACCTGACCTCCTGATTGAATCAGGATGTACATGCTCTGAGTGTAGATCAGTAGAAGCATTTGCCCCTTGTTCTTGGTACTGGGGACTTCCTGCCTCAGGACTGTGTCCTTCATTGGCAGTTGCCTTTGGTAAGGTCTTATGGATGTTACCAACTTCATCCTGATCATGTGCTGAATCAGTAGAAGTGGCAGCCTTACCAGATGTTCGAACCTCCGTTTCTACACTTGGAGATTGAACATTGTAACCCCTATGTTGTGGGTTATCAGAAGCATTTTGGTCCTCCCCCTCAATGGTTGAGGTATTCCAAGTGGTAAGTGGTTTCTGGGGAGGGGGTGAGGAATGTAACTGACTCAGTACTTTAGCAACTATCAGTGTTGGGCTTTAAGGGGCGGTTGCATGTGGAGATTGGTCCGAAGCAGATTGCACCCGGGGTGAGAGGTGTTCTTCAATGGTAACCCTCTCAATTGAGATAGGTTCTAGAAATGTGGGATCCCCAATTGTGGTTGCAACAGGATCCTGTTGAGAGGATACTTGTGCGGCTTCAGCAGGTTGAGTCTTGGACATAATTGGGGGGTTAGAACCAGTATGTATTTCCTGTGTTTGTGGTACAGGGGCATCCTCAGGGGACTCATCTCCCTGAGTAGCCTTTTTGGGCTTTTTGGACTTGGGTTTGGTGGGGACTTTGATCTGGAAGTGGAGGGTGTGGGTTCCCTCTGCTTGGGTTTTAGCATCCGGACAGCCCCTTTTAGAGTAGGGTCTGAGTTATGTCTGGAGTATACCTCAGCTAAAATAGCTGGAGCAGGGACTCCAAGACCAACAAGGCCATCAGATTTTAATTGATTCAAAATTATGGCCATCAAAAACCTAGGATAAAGTAGCCATCTGTTTGCCACAGGTTTCTGAGCCAGATCCTTTAGTTCCATGAACACTATCTCAGAAAAATTTAGATTTTGGCGTTCAAAGATAGAGTACAATACCTGTTGCCATCGGGAAGACATCTGATCCCAAGAAGATGTCTTTGACGCAAGGCAGACATTCACCATATGAAAGATAAGTCGTTCAGTATCATGGAAGTGCTTTTTAAGTATGGTTGTAGCACTTAAGTCGCCTTCATACCCGTTATTGATGAAAGACATATCAGTGGTGCCTTTTGGGTATTCTTTAACATAGGTGCCATCATGCAAATTAGGGTTTTGCGAATGATGTCGGGGGTGATGAGCACCTGTTTCTGGTTCACCAACGACTGGAGAGTGAGTTTGCTATCATTCTCACCAGTTATTTTAGAGACGTTGGTCCAGAACTGGGTTAAGGAATCAGGGTATATGATAGGATTCAGAAGAAAGGCTGTTCGGTATAGGGAATCCACAATAAGATCGATGGCATTGTCAAACTTGTTCCAGAAAGCCGATTTCAAAAGGTAGGCAACACAGTTGTGTCGGGGTTTGAGTTTCATGGTCGCCATTGTTGAGAGAGAAAAGGTTTGAAAAACGGCTAATAAAATGTTTGGCTATAAGTGCAGATATTTATAGGTTAAGAAAAGGCTGAAAAGAAAACGACTGAAAGTGTTGGTGTTGGCATCATTGTTATGAAAACAACTGAAGACTTGGTTTTAACTATCAGACGTTTGAAAACAACTAAAGTCTTGGTTTTAGTCATCAGTAGTTGTGAAACTACTGAAAACCTTGGTTTTGTCTTCAGCTGTTGTAAACAACTGAGGGCTTGGTATTAGTCATCAGTAGTTGTGAAACTACTGAAGACATGGTCTTGTCATTAGCTTTAGGGTGAAACAGCAGTTTGTGGAAACAACTGAAGAGAAAATTCTCATCAGTAGTTTTCGTCGATTCTTAGCTTTTCAGCTGTTTCATACTGTCCTCAACACTTACTCATTAGACTTTTTAGCTGTTTTCAGTTGTTTCATAGGACATCAGTACTTATCTATTTTTACTGATATCAGTAGTTATAACTACATTAGTAGTTGTAACTGCATCAGTTTCTTTTAACAGAATCAGTACATATTTGTGACATGGTTACTAATGATCATCAGTACTTGTTTACTGTGACATGGCTACAGCATACCAAGCCTTAACACAAGGTTTTGGAAAGTTGAACTATCCAAAGGCTTAGTAATATATCTGCAAGCTCATCAGCACTAGGCACAAATTTGGATCAATCAGACCTTTTTCAAAACAATCCCTAATAAAATGGTGTCTGATCTCTATATGTTTGGTCCTAGAGTGGGGGACTAGATTCTTGACAATACACAGAGCTGGAGCACTATCCATTAATAATGGAGTCTTAGTCTCTGTAATGCCATAATCCAATAATTGGTTTTGAAGCTAGAGTACCTGAGATATACAACTTGCAACAGCAATGTACTCTGCTTCAGCAGTGGATGTAGCAACAGATGTTTGTTTCTTACTCTGCCAAAAAATCAAACAGTTGCCTAGGAATTGACATCCACCAAAAGTTGACTTTCTGGTTAACTTACACCCTGCATAGTCACTATCAGAAAAAGCAACTAATTTGCATTAGTGTCCAGTGGGATACCAAAGACCTAGAGATTGTGTACCTTGCAGATATCTAAAGATCCTCTTGACTGCAATCAAATGAGACTCTTTAGGAGCATCCTAAAATATAGCACAAACACAAGTTGCAAACATGATATCTGGTCTAGAAGCTGTTAAGTACATCAAGGACCCAATCATACATCTGTAAAGTGTTTCATCTACAGCTTTACCTTTCTGATCTGTATCCAGTTGTGTGGTGTTGCACATGGGAGTAGAACAGGGCTTACAATTTTGTAAATCAAACTTATTCAAAAGTTCTTTTGTATATTTTGATTGATGAATAAAGTTTCCATCAGCCTTTTGTTTGATTTGCAAGCCTAGAAAGAACTGTAATTCTCCCATTGCACTCATTTCAAACTTTTGTTTCATTAAATTTGTAAAATCATCACACCACTAGAGATCAGAGGATGCAAAAATAATATCATCAACATAAATTTGAACAAGTAGCTTATGCTGATCCAGTTTCTTATAAACAAAGTTTTATCTATGGAGCCTCTAGTGAAATTATTTTTAAGAAGAAAATTTGAAAGTGTTTCATACCAGGCTCTAGGAGCTTGCTTCAACCCATAAAGAGCCTTATCAAGTTTATACACCCAATCAGGATGTTTATTGTCCTCAAAACCTGGTGGTTGACACACATAAACCTCTTCTTTTATTTTACCATATAAAAATGCACTTTTGACATCCATTTGAAAAACTTTAAGATTGTGGAATTCAACATAGGCTAAGAACAATCTAATTGCCTCTAGTCTGGCTACAGAGGCAAAGGTTTCATCATAATCAATACCTTCGTCTTGTGAAAACCCTTGTACAACCAGTCTAGCCTTGTTCTTGACAATAAGCCATTTTCATCAGTTTTATTCCTAAACACCCATTTAGTGCCTATTGCACACTTACCTGGGGGTAGAGGAACCAGTTCCCACACTTGCTGCTTTTTGAACTGAGTAGCTCAAGCTGCATGGCTCAACCCAGCCATTGTCTCTCAAAGCAACATGATAGTTCTTTGGCTCTAGCTGACTGATGAAGAGAGCATAGAAGCAGAAGTTAGACAATTGACTTCTGGTTGAGACACAGCATTGATATCACCAATGATTTGAGACATGGGGTGATTCTTCAGCTCTTGGTATACTATAAGATCAGTGCAAGTGTATGTAGCCGGTTCAGCAGCAGCAGATGGTGATCCAGATTCTTGAAACCAAGTATTAGATGGCAAGTCAAATGATGTAGAGGAGTCAGAAATCTCATCAGCATTTCTTGTGGATGGAGCTACAGAAGCTACAGGAACATCAAGTTTAGCAGACTCAGGCAGTTGGTCACTAAACTTGAAAATGTGAGTACTGATATCATCATCATCTTCAGTACCACCAGGTGGAAGACTTGCTGCAGAAGATGATTTATCCACATGATCTGCAACAGCTGGAGGTTGATAAGGAACATATTGCAGTATGTCCATATCAAACAACTCCACAGGGTTTTGTGGAATTTTATCCTTAGGAGATTCATTGAATTTCACATGCAAAGTTTCTTCAACTATCTTTGTTCTGCAGTTGAAGACTCTGTAAGCCTTGCATGTGGATGAATAACCTACAAAATACCCTGCATCCACCTTAGGATCAAATTTGTGGAGTTGATCCTTTGTGTTAAGAATGAAACAAGGACACCCAAAGGCTTTGAAGAATGAAATTAGAGAGCCAAATGATGTAGAACTTCATATGGAGTGTTCATCAACCTCTGATTTACTAACACTCTATTCTGCACATAGCAAGCTGTGTTAACAGCTTCAGCCCAAAAGGTCAATGGCAAACCAGAGTCAGCTGAAATAAAAACTTGCAGTTACCCAAGTTGAGTGTGACCGCTGGGTATCATCCTGCAAGGGATTTGAAATGCTGCTCAGCAAGCAATCTGCTTCGAATGTGAAGTTTTGAATAGGTTACAACCACATTGCACCACCTACAGATTTTACTCCAAAATCAATAGTAAAACCTAAAGGTGAAAGTAATTTTCAAACCACATCATCATTGTTGGACCAAAAGAACCAATGAGCCAAGATCAGAAAACCTCTAAGTCCCACACGGTATCACAACAACTGCTGAAAGCCTCATCAGTAGTTTGACAAGTGCTGAAGACTTCAACAGCTGAAGATCAAGTGCTGAAGACCTTAACTGCTGAAGAACCAAAGTGCTGAAGTACAACAGCTGAAGAACACAAGTGCTGAAGCTGAAAGACCAAAGTACTGAAGAACAACAGCTGAAGAGTTCACAAGTGCTGAAGATCAACAACTGATGTACAAAGTCTGAAGACAAAGACTGAAGACTCAGCTGATGATATCTACTGAAGTCATCAGTTGATGAAACGCCTGAAGGTCAAAGTCTGAAGATCAAGTACTGAAGCCTCAGTATTTGTCACAACTGCTGAAGAGTACTTCTTCAGTAGTTGTGATATCAGTAGTTTTATTTCTTTGTTTCAGTAGTTTTGTAAAACGACTGAAGAGCTTGTTCTTCAGTCGTTGTAGTTTCAGTAGTTTTATATTTTGTACTTAACTTGCTGAATGTTCTCAGTAGTTGTGAACATTTCAGTAGTTTGTTAAGAATTAGTTATTCTGTATTGGATCTGCCAGTTGTCACTTTCCGTGATAACAGCAGTGACTGTTGCACTCTATATAAGGAGTGACAACCTATTGTAATGATTGAATGTAATGAGGAATTGAATGGAATGAATGATTGATTCGATTAGAAATTCTTCATCTATAAACATTCCCAGAAATCAGAAATACATACTCTCCCTATAACTGTATGCGATCTTAATGCTCACATATATTGTTAGCTTGCTACAATTTGTCTAATTCGTGTTTGTATTCCGCTGCGTTATATTCTGTTACATCAAACCTGTGATCACTGATCCTGTCAAATGGTATCAGAGCAGGTTAATCATTGATCGATCTAATAATTGATCATTGAAACTGCTATTCAAGATCCAAGTTTGATTGAATTAGCTTTTGTTTTTGCAAGAAACGGTTATAGAGATTGAATTTTTCTGTATTTCTGCTCATTCATCCTGAGATCTTTTCTTGGTTCTCATTGAGTTTGTTGTGGTTTGTCTAAAACTTCTTTTTAAACTTGAACTAAACTGTTTTTTTTTTTGAACTGAAAATGACCACTCCCTCCAATGATCCTCACAATACTGTTTCCTCAACAAGCCTCCTATGCTGGTTAGGAATGAGTATAACATATGGCAAAGACGTATGCTCCATCACCTGTCTGTTAACAGCGCAGGGTGTTGGACATCTGTGGTACATGGTCCCACAAGCCTATGGTGAATAACCCGGAAACCAATCAAATGGTTCCGAAGAGGAGGGAGCAATACTCAGATGAGGATAAAAAGTTGCTTGAGATTGATGCAAAAGCCCATGGAATTCTGGCCATGGCTTTGCCCAATGAAATCTATTCTGGGCTAATGCATCATGAAACTGCCCATGACCTCTGGATTGCTTTGAAGAACAATTTGGAGGAACAGATGAGGTCTTGGCAAATAATAGAGAAATTCTTGCCCAACAATATGAGACATTCTCTCATAGAAAGGGTGAGACACTGACTCAACAATATGAACGGTTTTCTTGTTTGATCTCTGAACTAAAAATGGTCAAACTTGAATACACCAATATTCAGATGAATAACAGATTTCTCGATCACTGCCTGAGAGATGGGACACATATACTATTGTCCTACGCTCCAGTGCAAGTTTGGACAAACTATCTCTCACCCAACTCCATGGGAAATTGCTCACTTTTGAGAGAGAGATAGAACAGAAGAGAAAGCTGTCTTCATCTGGAAAACTCACTGAAGACTTTATACAAGGCACACTGCCTTGGTGGGTCATGAGTCAGAATATGCTGCATCTGAATGCCAGTATGATGAGCATATTAATTTCTCTTC
Source organism: Flaveria trinervia (assembly GCA_025506515.1). Taxonomy (NCBI): domain Eukaryota; kingdom Viridiplantae; phylum Streptophyta; class Magnoliopsida; order Asterales; family Asteraceae; genus Flaveria; species Flaveria trinervia. The sequence continues at coordinate 42,005,233 of CM046441.1, forward strand.
GAGCACTTCTAATTCTGCATTTGTAAGTGTTGATGGTCAGTTTACTGGAGGTAATAATGACAATTTATGTTTCATTATGGATGATCTCAAGGGGATTGCTGATGATGACTTAGAAGAGATGGATATTTTGAGCCAAATGGCCTTGATAAATATCAGATCTCAGAAGTTCTACAAAAGAACTGGAAGAAAATTCCCAGGACTCTCTGGCAAACCAAGTTGGTTTTGACAAGAGCAAGTTGAGGTGTCACAAATGCCAACGGCTTGGACACTTTGCAAGAGGTGTAGATCAACTGGTTCAAACTCTACTGCACCCTTTGTGACTTTTCCTGGCACAGTCAACAAACAGAGGGCAACATCCTGTCACATCTAGTCATCATCCTCAACAACAATCTCCGGCATATTTTGTTCCTCAGGGTCAAATGCCTTATCAGTACCCTTGTTATTACATGCCACAGTCAAGTCAAGTTCAAGTTCCTATGACACCACAACCTCATGCATTACCAGAACCTCGCCTTCCCTATCTCATCAACAACCTTCATCTCAACAACACAGCTTCTCACCCCAGGAGTTGTTGACTGGAGCAGTTTACCAGATGACTTGTCTGGTCATGATCAACTGTTCTCAGGTGCTGGTCACATGGTGGTGACAGTCCCTTGGGAATCTAGCTCTTATGGCTTTAGAGTCTGCTGATACTTCATCTTCCAATGCCTCTACAACCTCAGGTATCACAGGTATCCTCTGAGGCAAAAGCCAAATTATGTTCTGAACAATGCATAGCACAGCATTTGCTTCCATTAGAGAAGCAAATGTAGCTTTAATTAATAAGAACATTGAGCTAGAACAAGTATTTCCAAAACAAAGCTGAGTTTGAGTTTGTGCTCAAAGATAAAAATGATGAGGTTTATAAACTGAATTGCAAAATAATTGATGATAAGGCTAGAGAAGATGTACTTTTAGAGAAGTACAAAGATCTCAAAGAAACCCTTGCAGTTACCCAGGTCGAGTGTGATAGATGGGTACAATCATGCAAAGGTTTTGAAATGCTTCTTAGTAAGCAATCTGCTTCAAATGTGAAGTTTGGAATTGGTTACAATCACACTGCTCCACCTACAGATTTTACCCCAAGAGCAGAGGTAGAATCTGATGGTGAGAGTGATAACCAATCCATCAAGTCATGTGATCTACCTTCTGATACAGCACAATCAGAAGTAGCAGTCAGTATCAAGTCCTCCTTGAACCTATCAGCTGATGTTCAATAAGTTGATCAACTCAGGAGTCAATCCTGAAGGTCCTGAAAGGACTGGAGAGCAGGATTCAACTCCTGAAGTTCAAACTTCAACTGCTGTCAGTACTGAAGAGAAGAAAACTGGCAGTAGAAAGAGTTTGAAGACTACTAAAGATGCTGTCAAGAAAGCAACCAATGCTTCCAAAGCAGTGAAGAAACAAGTCTTCACCATCTTTAGTTGATGATCAACCTAAGATGAAGAAGAAACCATGTGAAGTATGTGGTTTGTTCAATCATCTTACAGATGATTGTTGGTACAAAAGAGGTTCCAAACTCAAACAAAAGGAAGAAATTAATGAGAAAATGGTAAAAATGAAAACTGAGTTTGAGACCACATTTGTATCAGCAACATCAAATCCTGTAACCCTTAAGTCCTTAAAGCAATCCAAAAAGGAAGGAGTTAAAAGGTGACAGCTGAGGGTGCTCAAAAGAAGAAGGTGCAACATAGGACCTTATCTAACTCCACTAGCAATGTGTCTGATGAGCTGAAAGCTTTATCACAAAATCAGACACAGCTGGTGATGATGGTACAACATCTGTTGGGTAGAGTTAACCAACTAGATTCTCCTATGTTGAAACCACAGAAAAGGAGGTCTAAGCCAAAGGACTCCTCTTCTGCACCATCTTCTTCCTCTCAGGCTGTTGTTAAAATAAACATGCTAGTTTACCATCTATTGATGAGACCAGGCCCAAAACCAAAAGGTTTGGGTCTCTAAAACTAATGTTTATTATTGCAGGTTTCTTCAACATGCCAAAATAGCATCTGGTATGTAGACAGTGGGGGATCCATGCACATGACTGGGAACATCTCTCTCTCATGACTACTCTCAAGGAAAGAAGGGATTTGTTTCTTTTGGCAATGATGCTAGGGGTTACATCATCGGTAAGGGCTTTGTCTCCAATGGAGAAATCAAATTTGATGATGTTAATCATGTGGAAAATCTCAAGTACAACCTCTTGAGTGTCAGTCAAATGTGTGATAAAGGCCATGTTGCCCTTTTCACAGTCAAAACTGTAGGATTCTGTCATCCAGAGTTTTGCCCTTGATTGACAAGGTGTTGGATGATCACACTCTCCTGAAAGCCAACAGGACAGGAAGAGTGTATGCCTTAGATCTCTCTAAGAAGATAGATCTCAAAGGCAATCCTTGCCTATTTTCCAAAGCCTCTTTTCAAGAATCTAAACTATGGCACAGGAGGCTTGGTCATGTTAATCTCAAAAACATGAATCAGCTTAGCCACAATAGTTAGTCAGAGGCTTACCAATAAAGGAGTTCCACTGTGATGAAACTTGCACTGCTTGTTTAAAAGGAAAACAGCACAAGGTCTCATTTCCTCCTATTGAAGTGTCCAAGTCCACTGCCTGCTTGCAATTACTGCATATGGATCTATTTGGTCCTGTGAGAGTAATGAGCATGGCAAAGAAGAAATACTGTCTGGTATTTGGATGATTACTCCAGATTTGTATGGACTTTCTTTCTACACTCAAAGGATGAGGCTGCTCAGAAGATTATCCACTTTGTGCTGTACATTGAGAAGCAGTATTCCCTTCCAGTCAAGTGTATTAGGAGTGATAATGGAACTAAGTTCAGAAATCATACACTTGATGACTTCTATCTCTCAAAGGGAATCAAAAGGCAGTTCAGCATTCCAAGGACTCCGGAACAAAATGGAGTAGTGGAGAGAAAGAACAGGACCCTCATTGAAGCTGCAAGGTCCATGCTGGCTGACTCAGGTTGCCATTGACCTTTTGGGCCGAAGCTGTCAACACAGCTTGTTATGTGCAAAATAGAGTTTAGTAAATCAGAGGTTGATGAAGACTCCATATGAAGTTCTCCATCATTGGCTCCACTGATTTCATTTTTCAAAGCATTTGGGTGTCCCTGTTTTATTCTCAACACAAAGGATCAACTCCACAAATTTGATCCTAAGGTGGATGCAGGATACTTTGTTGGTTATTCATCTACTTGCAAGGCATACAGAGTCTTCAACTGCAGAACAAAGATTGTTGAAGAAACTCTACATGTTAAGTTTAATGAATCTCCAAAGGACAAGATTCCACAAAGTCCTGTGGAGTTATTTGATCTGGACATACTGCAATATGTTCCTTATCAAACTCCTGCTGTTGCTCCTGTCAACAGTTCACCACCTGGTGGTACTGCTGATGATGATGATGATTGCAGTACTCACCTCTTCAGGTTTAGTGATCAGCTGCCTGATTCAACTAGACCTGATGTTCCTGTAGCGCCAGTAGTAGCACCATCCACAACAAATGCTGATGAGATTTCTTCGAATTCAACTTCCTTTGAATTACCATCCACTGATTGGTTTCAAGGAAATGATTCACCATCACCATCTGTTGCTGCTGAACCGGCTACAAACACTTGCACAGATCTCATTGTGTATCAAGATCTGAAGAATCACCCCATGTCTCAAATCATTGGTGATATCACTGCTGGTGTATCAACAAGAAGTCAATTGTCAAATTTGCTTCTATGCTCTCTTCATCAGTCAGCAAGAGCCAAAGAATTATCACATTGCTTTAAAGGACAATGGATGGGTTGATGCCATGCAGCTTGAGCTTCTTCAGTTCAAGAAACAGCAAGTGTGGGAACTGGTTCCTCTACCTCCAGGTAAGTGTGCAATAGGCACTAAATGGGTGTTTAGGAACAAAACTGATGAAAATGGGCTTATTGTTAAGAACAAGGCCAGACTGGTTGTTCGGGGTTTGCACAAGAAGAAGGTATTGATTATGATGAAACCTTTGCCCCTGTAGCCAGACTGGAAGCAATTCGATTGTTTTAGCTTATGCTGCTTATCAAAAACTTAAAGTCTTTCAAATGGATGTCAAAAGTGCATTTTTGTATGGAAAAGTTAAAGAAGAGGTTTATGTATGTCAACCTCCAGGCTTTGAGGACAACAAACATCCTATTGGGTGTATAAGCTTGATAAAGCTCTTTATGGTTAAAACAAGCTCCCAGAGCCTGGTATGAGACATTATCAAACTTTCTTCTGGAAAACAATTTCACTAGAGGCTCCATAGACAAGACTTTATTTATTAAGAAAGCTGGGCAGCATAATCTACTTGTTCAAATTATGTAGATGATATATTTTGCATCCTCTGATCCAAAGTTGTGTGATGCCTTTACAAAGTTGATGCAACAGAAGTTTGAAATGAGTGCCATGGGAGAATTACAGTTCTTTCTGGGGTTGCAAATCAAACAAAAGGCTGATGGAATTTTTATTATCAATCCACAATATACAAAAGAACTTTTGCAAAAGTTGATTTACAACACTGTAAGCCCTGTTCTACTCCCATGAGCAGCACCACACAACTGGACTCAGATCAGAAAGGTTAAAGTGGTTGATGAAACACTTACAGATGTATGATTGGGTCCTTGATGTATATTAAAGCTTCTAGACCAGATATTATGTTTGCTACATGTGTTTGTGCTAGATTTCAGGCTGCACCTAAAGAGTCTCATCTGATTGCAGTCAAGAGGATCTTTAGATATCTGCAAGGCACTCCATCTCTAGGTTTATGGTATTCTACCAGACATTCTGGTAAATTAGTTGCTTTTTCTGACAGTGACTATGCAGGGTGTAGTTGACCAGGAAATCAACTTCTGGTGGATGTCAATTCCTAGGCAACTGCTTAATTCTTGGCAGAGCAAGAAACAGACCTCAGTTGCTACATCCATGCGGAAGCAGAGTACATTGCTGCTGCAAGCTGTACATCTCAGGTACTCTGGCTTCAAAACCAACTTTTGGATTATGGCATTACAGAGACTAAGACTCCATTGTAATGGATAGTGCTTCAGCTCTTTGCATTGTCAAAAATCCAGTCCAGCACTCTAGGACCAAACATATAGAGATCAGACATCATTTTATAAGAGATTGTTTTGAAAAAGGTCTGATTGATCCTAAGTTTGTGCCCAGTGCTGATGAGCTTGCAGACATTTTTACTAAGCCTTTGGATAGTTCAACTTTCCAAAACCTGGTGTTAAGGCTTGGTATGCTGCAGCTAGAATAGGTGACAACTACTGATGATCTCAGTAATTATATGATGATCATGAGTGCCTGTCACATATAAGTACTGATGAGCTCTTTTAACCTCGGTACTTTTATAACTACTGAAGGCTAAAAGTTCTCACAAGTACTGAAGTACTTCATCTGCTCTAAACTACTGAAGTAGTTACAACTACTGATGCAGTCATAACTACTGCAATCAGTAAAAACAGATAAGTACTGATGTCCTATGAAACAACTGAAATCAGCCATAAAGACTGATGAATGTGTTGAGGACAGTTTGAAACAGCTGAAAAGCTAAGAATTGACGAAAACAGCTGAAGAGAACTTTCTCCTCAGTCGTTGTACCAACTGCTGTTTCATTTTAAACAACTGAAGCAAACCACGTCTTCAGCAGTTTATAACTACTGATGACCAATACAAGTCTTCAGTTGTTTACAACAGCTGATGACAAAACCACTGTCTTCAGTAGTTTCATAACTACTGCTGACAAACACCATGTCCTCAGTGTTTCAATCACCTGAAGTCAAAAACCACGGTCTTCAGTAGTTTTCTAAACTACTGATGCCTACACCGCGACTTCAGCTGTTTCAACGTCTGAAAGGATAATACCATGTCAACGGTCGTTTAAAACTACTGATGACTAACACCACATCCTTCAGTCGTTTCCTCACCCGTACCCTATAAATACCCTTAACCTGAGCTCTCCATGCTTTATCTTCTTCAAACCTAACGTTCCTCTCCAAAAAAATTTCCATGGCGTCTATGCAAAATTAAACCGCGACACAACTGTGTTGCCTACCTCACAAAATCGCCGATCTGGACTAAGTTCGATACTGCTATCGATCTTATGGTTCAGTCCCAATACAACAAGGCATTCCTTCTGAACCCCGTTTACATACGAATCCTTGAACCAATTTTGGATGAACGTTAATGTCACTACTGAGGAGAGCAAACACAATCCCTCCGGTCAGTCGTCAACACAAAGAGTAGTGATTACTCCTGCAACAATCCGTAAAATTCTTCAACTGAGTGATGCTACCTCTCCTGCTGGATATCCGAAGGGCACCCTAGATCTATCATTGCTCAGCATGGATATCAAGGTGATCTCAGTGCCACCACCATCATGAAGAAACATTTTAATGACGCTGAGCGCCTGATTTTTCATATGGTCAATGTATGTTTGGCCCCTAAGACATCGTCTTGGGATCAAATGTCCACCAAATGGCAGCAGGTATGTATGTATCTCCTTGAGCAACAACCACTGAACTTTTCAGAATTAATATTTTCAGAGCTCAAAGATATGCTCAAAAACTAACTGCCAACCGTTGGATACTCTATCCACGGTTCATAATGGCCATTATAATAGACCAGCTTAATGCTGATGGACTTGTTGGCTGGGAGTCCCTGCTACGGCTGTTTTGCCAGAAGTATACTCCCGGCACAACTCCGACCGGACACTCAAACTGCTGCCAAGCTGCGAAAACCCACGCAGCTGGAACCCACAGCCACCACCTCCAAATCCAATGTCCCCACCAAACTCACCAAAAAGAAACCCAAAATGGCTACTCAGGGAATTGAGTCCCTGAGGATGCTCCTGCACAACAAAGCAGGATATATCCACTAGTCCAAACCCCCTAGTGGATACCATGACTCCTCCAGTCACAGCCGCTCAGGCTTCCTCTCAACAGGAGCTGCAGCAAACCCAAGGGGCACCTACTTATCTAGGATCTTCCTCACTTGAGGAGATTGCCATTGAAGAGCACCATCCACCCCAGGTGCACACTGCTTCTACCCCCGTACCCCAAACAACCGCCCTCCAGCCCAACTTTAATAGTTGCTCAAGTGCTGACTCAATTGCACTCCTCACCCCCTCCCCAGAAACCACTTATTACTGGGAATACCTCTACAATTGAGGGGGAGGAACACAGTGCATCTGAGAACCCACAGCACAGGGGTTTCCCAATTCTATCTCCTGGTGTAGAGAAGGAGCTTAGAATATCTAGTGAGGCTGCCACCTCCTCTGACTCAGCACATGACCAGAGTGAGGCTGGTAACATTGCTAAGACCTCCCTAGAGGCAACAGCTGATGATGGACATTGTCCTGAGGCTGGAAGTCCCCAGTACCAAGCACAAGGGGCACATGCACCAACTGGTCTACACCAGTGCATGTCCATCCTGCTCTAAGCAGGAGGTCAGGTGATTCAGTATCAGCTGATGATGACCTGAGCTTCTTCTTCGATGTAGTTGCTCAAAACACCATTCTAGAGGATGAGGTTAGCAGACTCAAAGAGCTGCTGGCCAAGATGTCTCAGGATGCAAGTCCATCTGCCACCCTACTACACCCACAGATGGCACCTTCCTTGAAGGTTCCCAATACAGAGCCACCCCAAAATCAACCACCTGCCTCCGCTTCAGGCCCTACTTCTCAGGAACAGAACCCTCCTGAGCAAATAGGTGCTGCACTCAAAAATTCCCTCCCTCTCATCACCCCTCTAATTACTGATATAGTGATCAAAGCCCTTGATGAGAGGCTTTCCTCAACATTACAGCCCTTGGTTGATGCTGCTGTCCACAAGACTCTTTCTGCGGTCTCAACCCCTTCCTCCAATGCAACCAAAAAGGGGGAGAGTCCTGCAGTGAAGAACAGAAGAGGAAAAGATCCGAGGAAAAGAAGGAAGCGAAGCAAGCCCAAAAGGATAAAGAACAGCAACCAATGCTCACCTACAAGCGAAAGAAAGGTGCTGATGAGCACATTGCTGAAGATAAAGCCTTGGAGCTACTGATAAAAGAGGCTGATGCCGAACACAGTAGATCAATGGACAACATCATTGATCAGCTGTTCAGGCAAGGTCATGACACCAACAAACTTGACTCTGAGATTCGACGACTAGAGATTGAAGAAATCCAGAATAGATGGGCAAGTTATGAAGTGTTAGAAAGAGAAAGGCTAGAAATCATGATATATTTTATTGCAAAATATCTTGGAAGATCAATGATTGAGATCAAAGCTTGGTCCAGGGACAGTCTTGGCAATCACACCAAGATTGTTCGTCTGAAGCATACACTAAGGGGCTTGTTATTGAAGCTTTGAATGAAGTGGGTGCTGGGAGCAGGACTGAGCTAGCAAAGCAATCAAAAGCCACACTCACCTCAAGGATGCTAGCACAGCCTGTCAACATTCCCACACCAAAACCACCCAAACACAACCCACCAACCAACTCCCTTTCCTCAAAACCCATAGCCGATGATATACCCTTGAAGAAGAAGAGAAGGATATGAGGCTAGAAGAAGATGAAGAAGATGATGAAGACAGGCTGCCGCTATCAGCTGTGATTCAGTTGCCTAAGGCCACAAGTCACTCCTCAGCAATTGTTGGACCAAAAAACCAATGAGCCAAGATCAGAAAATCTCTAAGTCTCACACGGTATCACAACAACTGCTGAAAGCCTCATCAGTAGTTTGACAAGTACTGAAGACTTCAACAGCTGAAGATCAAGTGCTGAAGACCTTAACAGCTGAAGAACCAAAGTGCTGAAGTAAACAGCTGAAGAACACAAGTGCTGAAGCTGAAAGACCAAAGTACTGAAGTACAACAGCTGAAGAGTTCACAAGTACTGAAGATCAACAACTGATGTACAAAGTCTGAAGACAAAGACTGAAGACATCAGCTGATGATATCTACTGAAGTCATCAGCTGATGAAACGCCTGAAGGTCAAAGTCTGAAGACCAAGTACTGAAGCCTCAGTAGTTTGTCACAACTGCTGAAGAGTACTTCTTCAGTAGTTGTGATATCAGTAGTTTTATGTTTTATGTTTCAGTAGTTTTGTAAAACGACTGAAGAGCTTGTTCTTCAGTCGTTGTAGTTTCAGTAGTTTTATATTTTGTACTTGACTTGCTGATATGTTCTCAGTAGTTGTGAACATTTCAGTAGTTTGTTAAGATTTAGTTATTTCTGTATTGGATCTGCCAGTTGTCACTTTCCGTGATAACAGCAGTGACTGTTGCACTCTATATAAGGAGTGACAACCATTGTAATCATTGAGCGATATGAGCAATTGAATGGAATGTTTGATTGATTGATTAGAAATATTCTCCATCTATAAACATTCCTAGAAATCAGAAATTCATATTCTCTCCCTATAACCGTATGCGATCTTAACGCTTACATATATTGTTTGCTTGCTACAATTTGTCTAATTCGTTTGTGTATTCCGCTGCTTTACATTCTGATAAACATCAAACTTGTGATCACTGATCCCGTCAAATGGTATCAGAGCAGGTTAATCATTGATCGATCTAATAATTGATCATTGAAACTGCTATCAAGATCCAAGTTTGATTGAATTAGCTTTTGTTTTTGCAAGAAACGGTTATAGAGATGGAATTTTCTGTATTTCTGCTCATTCATCCTGAGATCTTATTCTTGGTTCTCATTGAGTTTGTTGTGGTTTGTCTAAAACTTTTTAAAACTTGAACTAAATGTTTTTGAACTGAAAATGACCACTCCCTCCAATGATCCTCACAATACTGGTTCCTCAACCAAGCCTCCTATGCTGGTTAGGAATGAGTATAAATATGGCAAAGACGTATGCTCCATCACCTGTCTGTTAACAGCGCAGGGTGTTGGACATCAGTGGTACATGGTCCACACAAGCCTATGGTGAATAACCGGAACCAATCAAATGGTTCCGAAGAGGAGGGAGCAATACTCAGATGATGATAAAAAGTTGCTTGAGATTGATGCAAAAGCCCATGGAATTCTGGCCATGGCTTTGCCCAATGAAATCTATTCGGGCTAATGCATCATGAAACTGCCCATGACCTCTGGATTGCTTTGAAAGAACAATTTGGAGGAACAGATGAGGTCTTGGCAAATAATAGAGAAATTCTTGCCCAACAATATGAGACATTCTCTCATAGAAAGGGTGAGACACTGACTCAACAATATGAGCGGTTTCTTGTTTGATCTCTGAACTAAAAATGGTCAAACTTGAATACACCAATATTCAGATGAATAACAGATTTCTCAGATCACTGCCTGAGAGATGGGACACATATACTATTGTCCTACGCTCCAGTGCAAGTTTGGACAAACTATCTCTCACCCAACTCCATGGGAATTGCTCACTTTTGAGAGAGAGATAGAACAGAAGAGAAAGCTGTCTTCATCTGGAAAGCTCACTGAAGACTTTATTCAAGGCAACACTGCCTTGGTGGGTCATGAGTCAGAATATGCTGCATCTGAATGCCAGTATGATGAGCATATTAATTTCTCTTCGAGCACTTCTAATTCTGCATTTGTAAGTGTTGATGGTCAGTTCACTGGATGTAATAATGACAACTTATGTTTCATTATGGATGATCTCAAGGGATTGCTGATGATGACTTAGAAGAGATGGATATTTTGAGCCAAATGGCCTTGATAAATATCAGATCTCAGAAGTTCTACAAAAGAACTGGAAGAAAATTCCCAGGACTCTCTGGCAAAACCAAAGTTGGTTTTGACAAGAGCAAGTTGAGGTGTCACAAATGCCAACGGCTTGGACACTTTGCTAGAGAGTGTAGATCAACTGGATCAAACTCTACTGCACCCTTTGTGACTTTTCCTGGCAACAGTCAACAAAACAGAGGGCAACATCCTGTCACATCTAGTCATCATCCTCAACAACAATCTCCGGCATATTTTGTTCCTCAGGGTCAAATGCCTTATCAGTACCCTTGTTATTACATGCCACAGTCAAGTCAAGTTCAAGTTCCTATGACACCACAACCTCATGCATTACCAGAACCTCAGCCTTCCCCATCTCATCAACAACCTTCATCTCAACAACACAGCTTCTTCACCCCAGGAGTTGTTGACTGGAGCAGTTTACCAGATGACTTGTCTGGTCATGATCAACTGTTCTCAGGTGCTGGTCAACATGGTGGTGACAGTCCCTTTGGGAATCTAGCTCTTATGGCTTTGGAGTCTGCTGATACTTCATCTTCCAATGCCTTACACCTCAGGTATCACAGGTATCCTCTGAGGCAAAAGCCAAATTATGTTCTGAACAATGCATAGCAGCATTTGCTTCTATTAGAGAAGCAAATGTAGCTTTAATTAATAAGAACATTGAGCTAGAACAAGAAATTTCAAAAACAAAGCTGAGTTTGAGTTTGTGCTCAAAGATAAAAATGATGAGATTTATAAACTGAATTGCAAAATAATTGATGATAAGGCTAGAGAAGATGTACTTCTAGAGAAGTACAAAGATCTCAAAGAAACCCTTGCAGTTACCAGGTCGAGTGTGATAGATGGGTACAATCATGCAAAGGTTTTGAAATGCTTCTTAGTAAGCAATCTGCTTCAAATGTGAAGTTTGGAATTGGTTACAATCACACTGCTCCACCTACAGATTTTACCCCAAGAGCAGAGGTAGAATCTGATGGTGAGAGTAGTAACCAATCCATCAAGTCATGTGATCTACCTTCTGATACAGCACAATCAGAAGTAGCAGTCAGTATCAAGTCCTCTTTGAACCTATCAGCTGATGTTGATGGTCCAAATGCTGACATTCACATGATCAATAAGTTGATCAACTCAGGAGTCAATCTGAAGGTCCTGAAAGGACTGGAGAGCAGGATTCAACTCCTGAAGTTCAAACTTCAACTGCTGTCAGTACTGCAGAGAAGAAAACTGGCAGTAGAAAAAGTTTGAAGACCACTAAAGATGCTGTCAAGAAAGCAACCAATGCTTCCAAAGCATTGAAGAACAAGTCTTCAGTTGCTTCATCATCTTTAGTTATGATCAACCTAAGATGAAGAAGAAACCATGTGAAGTATGTGGTTTGTTCAATCATCTTACAGATGAGTGTTGGTACAAAAGAGGTTCCAAACTCAAACAAAAGGAAGAAATTAATGAGAGAAAATGGTAAAAATGAAAACTGAGTTTGAGACCACATTTGTATCAGCAACATCAAATCCTGTAACCCTTAAGTCCTTAAAGCAATCCAAAAAGGAAGGAGTTAAACAGGTGACAGCTGAGGGTGCTCAAAAGAAGAAGGTGCAACATAGGACCTTATCTAACTCCACTAGCAATGTGTCTGATGAGCTGAAAGCTTTATCACAAAATCAGACACAGCTGGTGATGATGGTACAACATCTGTTGGGTAGAGTTAACCAACTAGATTCTCCTATGTTGAAACCACAGAAAAGGAGGTCTAAGCCAAAGGACTCCTCTTCTGCACCATCTTCTTCCTCTCAGGCTGTTGTTACAAATAAACATGCTAGTTTACCATCTATTGATGAGACCAGGCCCAAAACCAAAAAGGTTTGGGTCTCTAAAACTAACTGATTGTTTATTTTTGCAGGGTTCTTCAACATGCCAAAATAGCATCTGGTATGTAGACAGTGGGGGATCCATGCACATGACTGGGAACATCTCTCTTCTTCATGACTACTCTCAAGGAAAGAAGGGATTTGTCTCTTTTGGCAATGATGCTAGGGGTTACATCATCGGTAAGGGCTTTGTCTCCAATGGAGAAATCAAATTTGATGATGTTAATCATGTGGAAAATCTCAAGTAAACCTCTTGAGTGTCAGTCAAATGTGTGATAAAGGCCATGTTGCCCTTTTCACAAGTCAAAATGTAGGATTCTGTCATCCAAAGTTTTGCCCTTGATTGACAAGGTGTTGGATGATTACACTCTCCTGAAAGCCAACAGGACAGGAAGAGTGTATGCCTTAGATCTCTCTAAGAAGATAGATCTCAAAGGTAATCCTTGCCTATTTTCCAAAGCCTCTTTTCAAGAATCTAAACTATGGCACAGGAGGCTTGGTCATGTTAATCTCAAAAACATGAATCAGCTAAGCCACAATAGTTTAGTCAGAGCTTACCAATAAAGGAGTTCCACTGTGATGAAACTTGCACTGCTTGTTTAAAAGGAAAACAGCACAAGGTCATTTCCTCCTATTGAAGTGTCCAAGTCCACTGCCTGCTTGCAATTACTGCATATGGATCTATTGGTCCTGTGAGAGTAATGAGCATGGCAAAGAAGAAATACTGTTGGTAATTGTGGATGATTACTCCAGATTTGTATGGACTTTCTTTCTACACTCAAAGGATGAGGCTGCTCAGAAGATCATCCACTTTGTGCTGTACATTGAGAAGCAGTATTCCCTCCTGTCAAGTGTATCAGGAGTGATAATGGAACTGAGTTCAGAAATCATACACTTGATGACTTCTATCTCTCAAAGGGAATCAAAAGGCAGTTCAGCATCCAAGGACTCCGGAACAAAATGGAGTAGTGAGAGGAGAGAAAGAACAGGACCCTCATTGAAGCTGCAAGGTCCATGCTGGCTGACTCAGGTTTGCCATTGACCTTTTGGGCCGAAGCTGTCAACACAGCTTGTTATGTGCAAAATAGAGTTTTAGTAAATCAGAGGTTGATGAAGACTCCATATGAAGTTCTCCATCATTTGGCTCCATGATTTCATTTTTCAAAGCATTTGGGTGTCCCTGTTTATTCTCAACACAAAGGATCAACTCCACAAATTTGATCCTAAGGGGATGCAGGATACTTTGTTGGTTATTCATCTACTGCAAAGCATACAGAGTCTTCAACTGCAGAACAAAGATGGTTGAAGAAACTCTACATGTTAAGTTTAATGAATCTCCAAAGGACAAGATTCCACAAAGTCCTGTGGAGTTATTTGATCTGGACATACTGCAATATGTTCCTTATCAAACTCCTGCTGTTGCTCCTGTCAACAGTTCACCACCTGGTGGTACTGCTGATGATGATGATGATTGAAGTACTCACCTCTTCAGGTTTAGTGATTAGCTGCCTGATTCAACTAGACCTGATGTCCTGTAGCGCCAGTAGCACCATCCACAACAAATGCTGATGAGATTCTTCGAATTCAACTCCTTGAATTACCATCCACTGATTGGTTTCAAGGAAATGATTCACCATCACCATCTGTTGCTGCTGAACCGGCTACAAACACTTGCACAGATCTCATTGTGTATCAAGATCTGAAGAATCACCCATGTCTCAAATCATTGGTGATATCACTGCTGGAGTATCAACAAGAAGTCAATTGTCCAATTTCTGCTTCTATGCTCTCTCATCAGTCAGCAAGAGCCAAAGAATTATCACATTGCTTTAAAGGACAATGGATGGGTTGATGCCATGCAGCTTGAGCTTCTTCAGTTCAAGAAACAGCAAGTGTGGGAACTGGTTCCTCTACCTCCAGGTAAGTGTGCAATAGGCACTAAATGGGTGTTTAGGAACAAAACTGATGAAAATGGGCTTATTGTTAAGAACAAGGCCAGACTGGTTGTTCAGGGGTTTGCACAAGAAGAAGGTATTGATTATGATGAAACCTTTGCCCCTGTAGCCAGACTGGAAGCAATTCGATTGTTTTTAGCTTATGCTGCTTATCAAAAACTTAAAGTTTTTCAAATGGATGTCAAAAGTGCATTTTTGTATGGAAAAGTTAAAGAAGAGGTTTATGTATGTCAACCTCCAGGCTTTGAGGACAACAAACATCCTAATTGGGTGTATAAGCTTGATAAAGCTCTTTATGGGTTAAAACAAGCTCCCAGAGCCTGGTATGAGACATTATCAAACTTTCTTCTGGAAAACAATTTCACTAGAGGCTCCATAGACAAGACTTTATTATTAAGAAAGCTGGGCAGCATAATCTACTTGTTCAAATTTATGTAGATGATATCATTTTTGCATCCTCTGATCCAAAGTTGTGTGATGCCTTTACAAAGTTGATGAACAGAAGTTTGAAATGAGTGCCATGGGAGAATTACAGTTCTTTCTGGGGTTGCAAATCAAACAAAAGGCTGATGGAATTTTTATTCATCAATCCAAATATACAAAAGATCTTTTGCAAAAGTTTGATTTACAAAACTGTAAGCCCTGTTCTACTCCCATGAGCAGCACCACACAACTGGACTTAGATCAGAAAGGTAAAGTGGTTGATGAAACACTTTACAGATGTATGATTGGGTCCTTGATGTATTTAACAGCTTCTAGACCAGATATTATGTTTGCTACATGTGTTTGTGCTAGATTTCAGGCTGCACCTAAAGAGTCTCATCTGATTGCAGTCAAGAGGATCTTTAGATATCTGCAAGGCACTCCATCTCTAGGTTTATGGTATTCTACCAACCATTCGGTAAATTAGTTGCTTTTTCTGACAGTGACTATGCAGGGTGTAAGTTGACCAGGAAATCAACTTCTGGTGGATGCCAATTCCTAGGCAACTGCTTGATTCTTGGCAGAGCAAGAAACAGACCTCAGTTGCTACATCCACTGCGGAAGCAGAGTACATTGCTGCTGCAAGCTGTACATCTCAGGTACTCTGGCTTCAAAACCAACTTTTGGATTATGGCATTACAGAGACTAAGACTCCATTGTTAATGGATAGTGCTTCAGCTCTTTGCATTGTCAAAAATCCAGTCCAGCACTCTAGGACCAAACATATAGAGATCAGACACCATTTTATAAGAGACTGTTTAAAAGGTCTGATTGATCCTAAGTTTGTGCCCAGTGCTGATGAGCTTGCAGACATTTTTACTAAGCCTTTGGATAGTTCAATTTCCAAAACCTGGTGTTAAGGCTTGGTATGCTGCAGCTAGAATAGGTGACAACTACTGATGATCTCAGTAATTCATACTGATGATCATGAGTGCCTGTCACATATAAGTACTGATGAGCTCGTTTAACCTCAGTACTTTTATAACTACTGAAGGCTAAAAGTTCTCACAAGTACTGAAGTACTTCATCTGCTCTAAACTACTGAAGTAGTTACAACTACTGATGTAGTCATAACTACTGAAATCAGTAAAAACAGACAAGTACTGATGTCCTATGAAACAACTGAAATCAGTCATAAAGACTGATGAATGTGTTGAGGATAGTTTGAAACAGCTGAAAAGCTAAGAATTGACGACAACAGCTGAAGAGAAATTTCCCTTCAGTCGTTTGTACAACTGCTGTTTCATTTTAAACAACTGAAGCAAAACCACGTCTTCAGTAGTTTTATAACTACTGATGACCAATACCAAGTCTTCAGTTGTTTACAACAGCTGATGACAAAACCACTGTCTTCAGTAGTTTCATAACTACTGATGACAAACACCATGTCCTCAGTTGTTTCAATCACCTGAAGTCACAACCACGGTCTTCAGTAGTTTTCTAAACTACTGATGCCTAACACGCGACTTCAGCTGTTTCAACGTCTGAAAGGATAATACCATGTCAACGGTCGTTTAAAACTACTGATGACTAACACCACATCCTTCAGTCGTATCCTCACCCGTACCCTATAAATACCCTTAACCTGAGCTCTCCATACTTCATCTTCTTCAAACCTAACGTTCCTCTCCAACAAATTTCCATGGCGTCTTTGCAAATTAAACCGCGACACAACTGTGTTGCCTACCTCACAAAATCGCCGTTCTGGACTAAGTTCGATAATGCTATCGATCTTATGGTTCAGTCCCCATACAACAAGGCATTCCTTCTGAACCCTGTTTACATGCCGAATCCTTGAACCAATTTTGGATGAACATTACGGTTACAACTGAGGAGAGCAACACACAATCCCTCGGTCTGTAGTCAACAACAAAGAAGTAGTGATTACTCCTGCAACAATCCGAACAATTCTTCACCTGAGTGATGCTACCTCTCCTGCTGGATATCCGAAGGGCACTATAGATCTCTCATTTGCTCAGCATGGATATCAAGGTGATCTCAGTGCCACCACCATCATGAAGAAACATTTTAATGACGCTGAGCGCCTGATCTTTCATATGGTCAATGTATGTTTGCCCCTAAGACATCGTCTTGGGATCAAATGTCCACCAAATGGCAGCAGGTATTGTATTCTATCCTTGAGCAACAACCACTGAACTTTTCCGAATTAATATTTTCAGAGCTCAAGATATGGCTCAAAAATTAACTGCCAACCGTTGGATACTCTATCCCAGGTTCATCATGGCCATATATAGACCAGCTTCATGCTGAGGGACTTGTTGGCGTGGGAGTCCCTGCTACGGCTGTTTTGCCAGAAGTATACTCCCGGCACAACTCCGACCAGACACTCAAACTGGCTGCCAAGCTGCGAAAACCCACGCAGCTGGAACCCACAGCCACCACCTCCAAATCAATGTCCCCACCAAACCCACCAAAAAGAAACCAAAAAGGCTACTCAGGGAATTGAGTCCCCTGAGGATGCTCCTGCACAACAAACGCAGGATATATCCACTAGTCCAAACCCCTAGTGGATACAATGACTCCTCCAGCCACAGCCGCTCAGGCTTCCTCTCAACAGGAACCTGCAGCAACCCAAGGGGCACCTACTTATCTGGGATTTCCTCACTTGAGGAGATTGCCATTGAAGAGCACCATCCACCCCAGGTGCACATGCTTCTTCCCCTGTACCCCAACAACCGCCCCTCACAGCCCAACTTTATAGTTGCACAAGTGCGACTCAATTGCACTCCTCACCCCCTCCCCAGAAACCACTTACCACTGGGAATACCTCTACAATTGAGGGGGAGGAACACAGTGCACCTGAGAACACAGCACAGGGGTTTAACTGTTCTATCTCCTGGTGTGATATGGAGATAAGAACTTCTGGTGAGGCTGCCAACTCTTCTGAATCAGCAAATGATCAGACTGAGGTTGGTAACATAACTAAGACCTCACCAGGCAACAGCCGATGAAGGACAACGTCCTGAGGCTGGAAGTCCCCAGTTCCACGACAAAGGGGCACATGCTACATCTGGTCTACACCCAGAGCATGTATATCCTGCTACAAGCAGGAGGTCAGGTGATTCAGCATATGCTGATGATGACCTGGGCTTCTTCTATGATGTTCTTGCCCAGAACACGATCCTAGAGGAGGAAGTCAGTAGACTGCAAAACCTACTTGACCAACTCTCTCAAGGAGTAAGACCATCTGCCACCACATCAACCCAACAGATGGCACCTTCCTCTGAAGGTCTCCTAAACACACAACCACTCACAAAATCTCAGCCACCTGCCTCTGTTTCTGGCACCATTCCTCAGGGACAGAACCCCCTGAGCAACTGGCTGCTATCCTTCAAAATCCCCTATCTCTCATCACCCCACAGCTAACTGAATTGGTGATCAAAACTGTTGATGAGAGACTTTCTTCTGTATTACAACCCATGGTGGAGAATGTTCTGAGCAAAAAACTTTCTGCTACTCAATTCCCTGCAACCAATGCACCCAAAAGGGGGAGAGTTCAGCAGTGAAAGGTAAAGAAAGAGGAAAGAGAAGGAGAAAGAACAGAAGAGACGTAGTGGAAACTGAGGAGTTGGTTGAGGAGACTGAGAAAGAGAAGGAAAAAAAAAAAAGAGAAGAGGAGGCTACCATGGAGAAAGTGACTGAAAGTTCAAAAGACTTTCATGTCACATACAAGAAAAAGAAGAAGGATGAAAAAGAGAAAGCCTTGGAACTGATGGTGAAAGAGGCTGATGCCGAACACAGCAGATAATGGATAACATCATTGATCAGTTGTTTAGGCAAGGCCATGACACTGAAAAACTTGATTCTGAGATCAGAAGACTAGAGATTGAAGAAATCCAATCAAGATGGTCAAGTTATGATGTGTCAGAAAGAGAAAGGCTGGAGATCATGATCAGATTTATAGCAAAACATCTTGGAAGATCATTGATCGAGATCAAAGCTGGTCCAGGGACAGTATCTTGGCAATAACCACCAAGATCTGTTCGTCTGAAGAATATACAAAAGGTTTAATTTTGAAGTTTTAAATGAAGCTGGTGCGGGGAGCAGGACTGAACTAGCCAAACAGTCAAAAGCCAAACTCACATCCAAAATGCTAGAACAGCCTGTCAACATTCCCACATCAAAACTACCAAAACCACAACACACAAACCAATTCCCTCACCCTCTAAACCAACAGCCGATGATGCACCCAAGCAGAAGAAGAGAAGGGTGTTGAGGCTAGAGAAGTAGAAGAAGAGGATGAAGATGATAGTCTGCCACTCTCTGCTGTTCTGAAGCTACCAAAGCCCCAGAGTCAATCCATGATCACACCCGACTCTCAAAGGAAAATGGTCAGAGTCAAAATAGAAGAAGAAGAACAGCAGAAACAGCACGATGAGCAACTGTTGAAGATGGTGACAAGGAATTTCCTCAGTCATCATCTATTCAAGCATGAAAGGGCATGCTCAAAGGCTGTACACTCTCAGACACACCTTTCAGTATCAGAGGGAGAGAGAGTGAGAGTAGGCCAGACCCCAGGGTGAGTCTAGAATCCATAAAAGAACTATCCCACACAGATACAACGGCCTAGTACGAAAAACAATAGAATCTACCATCATGCTGGCCGTGTAGTCTCACCTTGCGAAATCATGATGAATTCAAGAAAGCTCACCAAGCAAAGAAGACACCTCAAGCCTTACTAGAAAACAAGATGATTAAGAAGGGGTTGTTATACAAAAAGCTTGAAGACATCCAAAAGAATGAGCTCCAGTTACTCCTTGAAGGCAACATCCGGATGAATTTGTATACAGGGAGGTAACTACGGTGGAGCTGAAAAATGGCAGGACCATGAAGTACTTCAGAGTACTATGGTCCAGAGTTCTTCTTCGAAGGAGGAGCTGAAGAACTCTCTCAAGAGGAACAAATTGTTCTCCTTGAGGCCTATGTCCGTGAGTCATACAGACTCATTATGGGGAAGTGAATCTCATGGATGGGATAAACACTCTGTGTCCAGTTCCCCAAAACAGAGTTCCCATTCATACTCTGCCAAACAAATATTTGAGGTTCTTCCAGGCCGGAGCGTACATGGGTCATCTTCTCTACTGATCAAGAAGGAAAAAGACCAACATTTTTGCCATCAATAAGTGGGAGTATAAATAAGTTAGAGGTTTTGGCTGCATTGGTTCAGGGGGAGTTTGTTGGACCAAAAGAACCAATGAGCCAAGATCAGAAAATCTCTAAGTCTCACACGGTATCACAACAACTGCTGAAAGCCTCATCAGTAGTTTGACAAGTACTGAAGACTTCCACAGCTGAAGATCAAGTGCTGAAGACCTTAAAGCTGAAGAACCAAGTGCTGAAGTACAACAGCTGAAGAACACAAGTGCTGAAGCTGAAAGACCAAAGTACTGAAGTACAACAGCTGAAGAGTTCACAAGTACTGAAGATCAACAACTGATGTACAAAGTCTGAAGACAAAGACTGAAGACATCAGCTGATGATATCTCTGAAGTCATCAGCTGATGAAACGCCTGAAGGTCAAAGTCTGAAGACCAAGTACTGAAGCCTCAGTAGTTGTCACAACTGCTGAAGAGTACTTCTTCAGTAGTTGTGATATCAGTAGTTTTATGTTTTATGTTTCAGTAGTTTTGTAAAACGACTGAAGAGCTTGTTCTTCAGTCGTTGTAGTTTCAGTAGTTTTATATTTTGTACTTGACTTGCTGATATGTTCTCAGAGTTGTGAACATTTCAGTAGTTTGTTAAGATTTAGTTATTTCTGTTGGATCTGCCAGTTGTCACTTTCCGTGATAACAGCAGTGACTGTTGCACTCTATATAGGAGTGACAACCCATTGTAATCATTGAGCGATATGAGCAATTGAATGGAATGTTTGATTGATTTGATTAGAATATTCTCCATCTATAAACATTCCTAGAAATCAGAAATTCATATTCTCTCCCTATAACCGTATGCGATCTTAACTTACATATATTGTTTGCTTGCTACAATTTGTCTAATTCGTTTGTGTATTCCGCTGCTTTACATTCTGATAAACATCAACTTGTGATCACTGATCCCGTCAGCAATTACTCCTGAAGTCCAGAGACAAATGGTTAAGTGAAGCTAGAAGAAGAAGAGCTTCATAAACAGCATGATGAGGAATTGCTGAAGAGAGTTGACAAGCTTATGCAGCCACATCTTCCATCATCAATAGAAGGAGCAAGCCCTCAGACTTTACACTCTTAGGCATACCTTTCAATATCAAAAGAAAGAGTGAGGATTGGCCTGATCCCAGGGTCTCTCACAGAATTCATAAGAAACAATATACCTCGGAGATACATTGGCCAGGTGAAAAAAGATCGTAGATGAAGTGATCTCTCTGGTCTTTGTAGTTTCCCCTGGGAAATCCTAGAAGACTTCAAGAAGGCCTACAAAGCTAATCTAACCCTCAGAAGATGCTGGAAAACAAAATAGTGAAAAAGGGGTTAGTTTACAAGAGGCTTGAGGAAGTCAGGAAAAATGAGCTCCAGTTGTTCCTAGAGGGTAATCACCCGGATGAGTTTGCTTACAGAGTAATAACAACTGTGGAGCTAAAGAATGGGAAACAGGCCAAATACGTCTGAGTATTATGGGCCGGAATCATTGTTTGAAGGAGGTGCTGAAGAGCTAACCATGGAGGAACAAATCACCTTCCTTGAGGCCTACACAAGAGAGTCGTATAGACTCATTATGGGGAAGTGAATCTCATGAATGGGATAACAACTCTGTGTCCAGTTCCCCAAAAAAGAGTTCCCTTCATACTCTGCCAAACAAATATTTGAGGTTCTTCCCAGGCCGGAGCGTACATGGGTCCTTCTCTACTGATCAAGAAGGAAAAAGACCAACATTTTTGCCATCAATAAGTGGGAGTATAAATAAGTAGAGTTTTGGCTGCATTGGTTCAGGGGGAGTTTGTTGGACCAAAAGAACCAATGAGCCAAGATCAGAAAACCTCTAAGTCCCACACGGTATCACAACAACTGCTGAAAGCCTCATCAGTAGTTTGACAAGTGCTGAAGACTTCAACAGCTGAAGATCAAGTGCTGAAGACCTAACTGCTGAAGAACCAAAGTGCTGAAGTACAACAGCTGAAGAACACAAGTGCTGAAGCTGAAAGACCAAAGTACTGAAGAACAACAGCTGAAGAGTTCACAAGTGCTGAAGATCAACAACTGATGTACAAAGTCTGAAGACAAAGACTGAAGACATCAGCTGATGATATCTACTGAAGTCATCAGCTGATGAAACGCCTGAAGGTCAAAGTCTGAAGATCAAGTACTGAAGCCTCAGTAGTTTGTCACAACTGCTGAAGAGTACTTCTTCAGTAGTTGTGATATCAGTAGTTTTATTTTCTTTGTTTCAGTAGTTTTGTAAAACGACTGAAGAGCTTGTTCTTCAGTCGTTGTAGTTTCAGTAGTTTTATATTTTGTACTTAACTTGCTGATATGTTCTCAGTAGTTGTGAACATTCAGTAGTTTGTTAAGAATTAGTTATTCTGTATGGATCTGCCAGTTGTCACTTTCCGTGATAACAGCAGTGACTGTTGCACTCTATATAAGGAGTGACAACCTATGTAATGATTGAATGTAATGAGGAATTGAATGGAATGAATGATTGATTCGATTAGAAATATCTTCATCTATAAACATTCCCAGAAATCAGAAATACATACTCTCCCTATAACTGTATGCGATCTTAATGCTCACATATATTGTTAGCTTGCTACAATTTGTCTAATTCGTGTTTGTATTCCGCTGCGTTATATTCTGTTACATCAAACCTGTGATCACTGATCCTGTCATCATGTGCATCATCCTCAAGTGATCACCCAAAATTACAAGATGAAATCAGTGTTGATACCTCAGCAAATCAATTTCCTGATGGGTCAACTACTGATAAGCACATGAAGCTGAGTACTTCAGATGTTGTCCCTTAAAGTATCTCAAGCACTAAAGAGAAAGACACAACATCTGAAAAGCATTTCAAATCAGCTGAAATAAAAGGATTAACAACTTCTGATAGTGAACAGCTGAAGAACAAGTCTTCAGTTGTTACAGATCCTTCAGTACTTAACACTAGTACTGAAAGGAGGAAAGTACTGAAGAGCACACCTTCAGTAGTTCCCATATCAGGTTGATCAATTCAAGATGAAGAATAGCCATGTGAAATATGTGATAATTCAATCATCTTTCTGATGAATGTTGGTACAGAAAGGGTTCCAAACTCAACAGAGATAAGCTCATTAAAATCCAGATGGATGAAATGAAAAATGAGTTTGAGACCAAGTTTGTACCACAGTCATCCCAATGTCATAAACCCAAGCCTTCATCCAAATCCAAAAAGAAGGATAGGGTTTATAATAAAACAGCTGATAGTGCTCCTCATTGTAAACATCAGACTAAGTCTGTGAATTCAAGGAGGAAATGGTGGGCCACAGGAACTCATCATACACAAGTACTGATATGTCACAAGAGCTGATAGCTTTGGCTACAAATCAAACACAACTTGTTATGATGGTTCAGCATTTATTGGGAGAGTTAACCAACTAGATGCACTTGTGATCAAACCACTGAAAAGGCATTCCAAGCCCAAATCCAAGGAATCCATTTCAGCACCATCTCCTTCTTCATCAGCTGTTAATCATAAGAAACAAGTTATGGTTAAATCTGTTGATGAAAACAGACCCAAAACCAAAAAGGTTGGGTCTCAAAACCTAACTAGTTCTTTATGATAAACACAGGGTTCTTCAGCATGCCAAAGGAGCATCTCGTATGTAGACAGTGGAGGATCTATGCATATGAATGGGAGCAGTTCTCTTCTTAATGACTACTCTCAAGGAAAGAAGGGATTTGTTTCATTTGGAAATGATGCCAAGGGTTACATCATCGGGAAAGGATATGTCTAATGGAGATATCAGATTTCATGATGTTAACCATGTGGAGAATCTCAAGTATAATCTACTGAGTGTTAGTCAGATGTGTGATAAGGGCATGTTGCACTTTTCATAAGCTAGAACTGCAGGATTCTGTCTTCCCAAGTTCTGAGGCTGATTGACAAGGTATTGAATGATCATACTCTCTTGAAGGCCAATAGGATTGGAAGAGTATATGCCTTCGATTTGTCAAAGAATATTGATTTGAAGGGTCAACCTTGTCTGTTCTCCAAAGCCTCTCTTCAGGAATCTAAACTGTGGCATAGAAGGTTGGGTCATGTTAATCTTAAAAACATGAATCAGCTGATCCACAATAGTTTAGTAAGAGGTCTACCAATAAAGGAGTTCCACTGTGATGAACCTGCACTACTTGTTTAAAAGGAAAATAACACAAAGTCTCATTCCCTCCTATTGAAGAACCTAAGTCCACTGCCTGCTTGCAGTTACTGCACATGGATCTATTTGGTCCTGTAAGAGTGATGAGCATGGCAAAGAAGAAATACTGTCTGGTAATTGGGGATGATTACTCCAGATTTGTATGGACTTTCTTCTTGCATTCAAAGGTTAAGGTTGCTCAGACAATTATAAACTTTCTGTTATATGTTGAGAAGCAGTATTCCCTATCAGTCAAGTGTATAAGGAGTGATAATGGAACTGAATTCAGAAACCATACACTTGATGAGTTTTATCTATCAAAAGGAATCAAGAGGCAATTTAGCATCCCAAGGACTCCAGAACAAAATGGAGTAGTGGAGAGAAAGAACAGGACCCTAATTGAAGCTGCAAGGTCTATGTTGGCTGACTCTGGTTTGCGATTGACCTTTTGGGCTGAAGCTGTTAACACAGCTTGCTATGTGCAGAATAGAGTGTTAGTAAATCAGAGGTTGATGAAGACTCCATATGAAGTTCTACATCATTTGGCTCCTCTAATTTCATTCTTCAAAGCCTTTGGGTGTCCTTGTTTCATTCTTAACACAAAGGATCAACTCCACAAATTTGATCCCAGGTGGATGCAGGGTATTTTATGGGTTATTCATCCATATGCAAGGCTTACAGAGTCTTCAACTGCAGAACAAAGATAGTTGAAGAAACCTTGCATGTGAAATTCAATGAATCTCCTAAGGATAAAATTCCGCAAAACCCTGTGGAGTTGTTTGATCTGGACATACGGCAATATGTTCCTTATCAACTCCAGCTGTTGCAGATTATGTGGATAAATCATCTTCTGCAGCATGTCTTCCACCTCATGGTACTGAAGATGATGATGATACAGTACTCACCTTTTCAAGTTTAGTGACCAACTGCCTGAGTCTGCTAAACTTGATGTTCCTGTAGCTTCTGTAGCTCCATCCACAACAAATGCTGATGAGATTTCAGACTCCTCTACATCATTTGACTTGCCATCTAATACTTGGTTTCAAGAATCTGGATCACCATCTGCTGTTGCTGAACCGACTAAAAACACTTGCACTAATCTTATAGTATACCAAGAGCTGAAGAATCACCCCATGTCTCAAATCATTGGTGATATCAATGCTGGTGTCTCAACCAGAAGTCAATTGTCTAACTTTTGCTTCTATGCTCTCTTCATCAGTCAGCTAGAGCCAAATAACTATCATGTTGCTTTGAGAGACAATGGCTGGGTTGAAGCCATGCAGCTTGAGCTACTTCAGTTCAAAAAGCAGCAAGTGTGGGAACTGGTTCCTCAACCCCTAGATTTCAGGCTGCTCCTAAAGAGTCTCATTTGATTGCAGCAAGAGGATCTTTAGATATCTGCAAGATACACAATCTCTAGGTCTTTGGTATGCCACTGGACACTCATGCAAATTAGTTGCTTTTTCTGATAGTGACTATGCAGGGTGTAAGCTAACCAGAAAGTCAACTTCTGGTGGATGTCAATTCCTAGGCAACTGTTTGATTTCTTGCGGAGTAAGAAACAAACATTTGTTGCTACATCCACTACTGAAGCAGAGTACATTGTTGCTGCAAGTTGTACATCTCAGGTACTCGGGCTTCAAAACCAATTATTGGATTATGGCAATACAGAGACTAAGACTCCATTATTAATGGATAGTGCTTAGCTTTGTGTATTGTAAAGAATCTAGTCCAGCACTTTAGGACCAAACATATAGAGATCAGACACCATTATATTAGGGATTGTTTTGAAAAAGGTCTGATTGATCCAACGTTTGTGCCTAATGCTGATGAGCTTGCAGATATATTTACTAAGCCTTTGGATAGTTCAACTTTCCAAAACCTTGTGTTAAGGCTTGGTATGCTGCAGCTAGAATAAGTGATAACTACTGATGATCTCAGTAAACAAGTACTGATGATCATTAGTAACCATGTCACAAATATGTCGTGATTCTGTTAAAAGAAACTGATGCAGTTACAACTACTAATGTAGTTATAACTACTGATGTCAGTAAAAACAGATAAGTACTGATGTCTTATGAAACAACTGAAAACAGCTAAAAAGTCTAATGAGTAAGTGTGAGGACGGTATTAAACAGCTGAAAAGCTAAGAATTGACGAAAACTACTGATGAGAATTTTCTCTTCAGTTGTTTCCACAAACTGCTGTTTCACCCTAAACAGCTGATGACAAGACCATGTCTTCGGTAGTTTCACAACTACTGATGACTAATACCAAGTCCTTAGTTGTTTACAACAGCTGAAGACAAAACCAAGGTTTTCAGTAGTTACACAACTACTGATGACTAAAACCAAGTCTTCAGTTGTTTTCAAACGTCTGATAATTAAAACCAAGTCTTCAGTTGTTTTCATAACAACTGATGCCAACACCAACACTTTCAGTCATTTTCTTTTCAGCCTTTTCTTAACCTATAAATACCTGCACTTATAGCCAAACATTTCATTAGCCGTTTTTCAAACCTTTTCTCTCTCAACAATGGCGACCATGAAACTCAAACCCCGACACAAATGTGTTGCCTATCTTTCGAAATCGGCTTTCTGGAACAAGTTTGACAATGCCATCAATCTTATGGTGGATTCCCAATACCCTGATTCCTTAACCCAGTTCTGGACCAACGTCTCTGTAATAACTAGTGAGAATGATAGCCAACTCACTCTCCATTCGTTGGTGAACCAGAAATAGGTGCTCATCACCCCGACATCATTCGCAAAACCCTAAATTTGCATGATGGCACCTATGTTAAAGAATACCCGAAAGGAACCACTGATATGTCTTTCATCAATAACGGGTATGAAGGCGACTTAAGTGCTAAAACCATACTAAAAAGCACTTCCATGATGCTGAACGACTTATCTTTCATATGGTGAATGTCTGCCTTGCATCAAAGACATCTTCTTGGGATCAGATGTCTTCCGATGGAAACAGGTATTGTACTCTATCTTTGAATGCCAAAATCTAAATTTTTCTGAGATAGTGTTCATGGAACTAAAGGATCTGGCTCAGAAACCTGTGGCAAACAGATGGCTACTTTATCCCAGGTTTCTGATGGCCATAATTTCGAATCAATTAAAATCTGATGGCCTTGTTGGTCTTGGAGTCCCTGCTCTAGCTATGTTAGCTGAGGTATACTCCAGACATAACTCAGACCCTACGCTAAAAGGGGCTGCTCGGATGCTAAAATCCAAGCAGAGGGAACCCACAGCCTCCACTTCCAGATCCAAACTCCCCACCAAACCCACATCTGGTAAGGCTGCCACTTCTACTGATTCAGCAAATGATTAGATGAAGTTGGTAACATCCATAAGACCTTACCAGAGGCAACTGCCAATGAAGGACATAGTCCTGAGGCAGGAAGTCCCCAGTACAAAGAACAAGGGGCACATGCTTCTATTGATCTACACTCAGAGCATGTATATCCTAATTCAATCAGGAGGTCAGGTGATTCAGCACAGACTGATGATGACCTGGGCTTTTTCTATGATGTATTAGCCATAATACCGTCCTAGAGACTGAGGTGAGCAGACTAAAGAGCTGCTAGCCAAAATGTCTCAAGATCAAAGTCCATCTACCCCAAAAACCCCACAGATGGCACCTTCAATTGAAGGTTCACCAAACACTGAGCCTACACACTTAACTGAGCCACCAGCCACTACTTTTGGCACCACCTCTCAGGGACAGAACCCCTCTGAGCAGATGGTTGCTATCTTTCAAAACTCCTTACCTCTCATCACTCCCATCATCACTGACACAGTGCATAAAGCCATTGATGAGAGGATCTCCTCAAATCTACAAACCCTCATTGATGTTGCTGTTCACAAATCACTTTCTGCCTTTCAAGCCCCTGATCCCAATGCAACCAAAAAGGGGGAGACTTCCAAGTCTAAGGCAGTGAAAGAAAAGAAAAGAAAAGGAGTTTATGATGAGAAAGAACCTGCAAAAGAGAAGGAGGTGGAGAAAGAACTGATCTCAGAACAGCTGATCACAGATAAAGAGAAGGAAGATCAGCTGATCGCATATAAAAGAAAGAAAAGTGTTGAGTCAAAAGCTGATGAAGATAAATCCTTCAAAGATCTTGTCAAAGATGCTGATGAAGCTCACAGCGAATCCATGGATAAAATTATAGATCAGCTCTTTTGACAAGGTCATGACACAGCCACACTAGACACTGAGATCAGAAGGCTGGAAATAGAAGAGATTCAAGCTAGATGGGCTGGTTATAGTGTGTTGGAAAGGGAAAGGTTGGAGATAATGATTAGATTCATTGCCAAATACCTTGGAAGATCATTGATAGAGATAAGGGCCTGGTCCAGAGACAGTATCTTGGAGATAACCAAGAAAATCTGCTCTGTTGGAGGCTATAATAAAGGGTTGATCATCGAAGCATTGGATGAAGCAGGTGCAGGGAAGAGAACAGAAATGACAAAGCTCTCCAAAGCCAAACTCACCACCAAAATGCTAAGTTAGTCTTCTCACACTCCCACTCAAACACAACCCTTATCTCTAAAATCTCCCAAATCTATCACTAAACCAAATCCACCCACAACTCAACCCACAAAACCAATCCCTTTACCCCAAAAACCACCTCAAACCTTACCCAGTGATACACCCAGAATGAGGAGAAGGGTGTTGAGGGTAGAAGAAGATGAAGAAGAGGATGATGATGAAGATGTCTGCCAATCTCTGCTGTTCTCAACCTTAAAACACCTGAGCACAAAAGTCAAAAGTGATTACACCTGACTTGCAAATGCAAATGGTGAAGGTAAACATTGAAGAAGCAAAACAGTAGAAGCAGCACGATGAGCAGTTTCTCAAGATGGTTGACAAGGATTTCCCTCAGTCTCATCCATTCAAGAAATGAAGAAACAGCCTCTGAGGTTGTACACTCTTAGACATACTTTTCAACATCAAAGAGAAAGAGTGCGGATCTGGCCAAACCCCAGGGTAAGTTCTAGAATTCATAAGAAGAATATGCCAAGTAGATATCATGGCCAAGTGAAGACGACCTTGAATGCTGCAATTATGTTGGCCATGGTAGTCTCACCCTGGGAAATCATTGAAGAATTCAAGAGAGCTCACAACTCCAAGACAACCCCTCAATCTATTCTGAGAACAAAATGATCAAGAAAAGGTTGTTATACAAAAGACTTGAAGATCTTCAGAAGAGTGAACTCCATTTGTTGCTTGAAGGCTCTCACCCTGATGAATTTGCTTACAGAGAGATAACAACTGTGGAGTTGAAAATGGAAAGACAGTGAGATACCTGTCTGAGTATTATGGCCCAGAGTTCTTCTTCGAGGGAGAAGCAGATGAACTCACCAAGGAGGAACAAGTTGTTCTCCTTGAGGCCTATGCTAGTGAGTCTTATAGACTCATTAATGGGAATTAGGTTTCATGGTTGGGACAAGACTCTGTGTCCAGTTTCCCCAAGACAGAGTTCCCTTCCATACTTAGCCAATCAAAAGTTTAGAAACCTTTTCCCGCCTGTGCTTAACTGATTACCTCTGAAGCTGATCAAGAGGGTGTTTCTGCCAAGAATAAGTAGGATCATCAATAAGTTTAGAGGTTTTGGCTGCATTGGTTCAGGGGGAGTTTGTTGGACCAAAAGAACCAATGAGCCTGATCAGAAAAACCTCTAAATCCCACAAACATTACAACTGCTGAAGAAGATCACAACAGCTGAAGACATCAGCTGATTACAAGGTCTGGAGACAAAGTCTGAAGCCCTCAGCTGAAGACAAAGTCTGAAAGTAAAGTACTGAAGAACAAAGACTGAAGACAAAGACTGAAGACCAAAGTGATCATTAGTTGTCACAACAGCTGAAGTAATTAACTTCAGTGGTTATGATGGTTTCCTTTCAGTACTTGTAATTTACTTTTCAGTAGTTTAGTTTCAGTAGTTGTAGTTCAGTAGTTTTATGTTTTTGTACTTAAGCATTCTCTGAGATGTAATCAGTAGTTGAGAACATTCTTAGTAGTTTGCATAGTTTCAGTAGTTTGAATAATTCTGTTAGATGTCACTATCAAGTGACATCAGCAGACGTCACATTCCTATATAAGGAATGTTGACCTAGTTGTAAAGTGTGACATTGAGCCAGCACGAAAGCATATGAATAAAATATTTCTTTTGCAGAATTCTCTCTTTCTATAACCGTTTACTGTTACATTGAATATCAATTGTGTTCTTGTGAATTGTTTAATTCATTGTTCAAATTCCGCTGCAATACTCTCTAATTAATCAAACTTAGATCACTGATCCTAACAAACTCCTTGTGTATTTTGCTATCTTGTTCTATCTCATACTTACTTGTGTTCTTAGCACCATTAGAAGAGGTTAACCAATTTCACTGTTTGATCAGTTAAGTGTTCTTAGTAACTCTCCTCATTGTATTGTTGTGTTGTAAGTGCATACCCTTCACTGGTTATGCATTTGGTATCAGAGCATTCCAGGCTCTTGATATAAGATTTCACTATCTTAAGATCCCTCACACACATAAAATACTTAACTTATCAAATGGCAGCCATTTCCAAATCTGATATGAAAACTGGAACCATGAAAATTCCCCACTGATCACTCTTGATTTTGACACCTGGTGCCAAAGAATGGGAGGTTTCATCAAGTCTCTATACTCAAGAATGTGGAGTCTATTGAAAAGGACCTTGTATACAAGCACGTCTTCTGCTACTGGATATGGTATGATCCCCAAGGCTGTGGCTGACTACTCAGATGAAGATAGAAATAGAGAAGAGATTTACCAAAAGGCCATGAATGCCCTTCAGACTGCTCTTTCAAACTTTGTATACAGAGGTTTCAAGAAATGCAAAACAGCTAAACAGTTATGGGATGTATTGAAACTAATGTATGAGGGTTCATCTGAAGCCAAGGAGAACAAGAAGGATCTCCTAAAGAAGCAGTTTGAAAATTTCACCTTTAAAGTAGGTGAAACCATGACTCAACAATACTTCAAGTATGTTGAGATTGTGGACACCCTAGTGGATGGTGGAGTTGCTCTTGACAAAAGAGACATTGTAAGGAAATTCATGTCCTCTCTTCCTGGGCAATGGACACACTACTATGTGGTTATCAAGAGAACTGAGAACCTAAAGACTCTCACCTTGACAGAGTTATATGGTATTCTTAGTGGATACCAGATGGAGATGACATGCAAGGTTCATTTGGAAACTCCAGCAATCAAATGGGTTCAACCCTTCATGTGATTGAAAGGGATAGCATAGACCCCAACATCATCTCATATGCTACCCTGACAACTCACAAAAGGGTTCTTTCATCACTTTCCCTTAGACACCAAGGGGAACTACACTCAAGGAAGCCCATTCCAAAAGACAAATTCTTCTCAGCCTTTATGTCTTCTGATGAAAGTTGTGGCAACTTTCTCTTCACCCTTAGAAGGCTTGGACTGTATCCATCTAGATGATCTGGAGTACATGGAGATAGTCCAACAGATGGCTCTTCTCAATCATAGAGCCAAGAAGTTCTACAAGTGGACTGGAAGGAAGTTTCCCAGCAATGCAGCCAGTGGAAAGTTTGGACTAGACAAAAGCAAGTCAAGTGTTACAACTGTAACTTGATGGGCCATTTTGCCAGGAGTGCAAGGCACCAAGAATAAATGGTGTCCATGCATAATCCAAACAAAACTACACTAACAAAGCCACCTAGAATGAAAAGCCAAAGCAGGAAGTTGTAGTTCTTGTTGAAGAAGGAGGTTTTGACTAGAGCTTTCAGGTGGAAGATGCTTCTTCAAACCAGGCACTAATGGCAGATCATGATGAAGCCATGGTATTGGGACATCTCTGTACCCCTGAATGCATTGCTAAAGTTAACAGATACAGGTCTTACAACTTAGAAATGAGATTTGATCTTGATTTCTTAAATATCCTAAAAGCTTATTTTAGAAAGACTAAAACTGATTATAAACTAAAGATAGAGGACTTAGAGAAAACATTTTAGTTCTAAAACATGAGCACACCAACTATAGGACTCAGATCAAAGATCTCATAACTAAGTTGACAGAATGCCAGGTTGAGCTTATGAACAGCAAAGCCAAGGCAGAAAAATGTGTTCTTGAAGAAGAGACCTTCAAGAACATGATATCCTCATCCCTGCACAACTAGGTGTGTTATCAAAACAAGCAGGGATTGGGATCTAATGAGATAGCTCCTCCACACACGATGTTGTCTGTAAGATCACCAAGGTGTGGAACTTGTGATGATGAGCTTCCTTTAAGAAGAGTGAAGAGGATGAAGAAGTGATAGTGAAGAATTCCTCTGAGAAGAGTGAAGAGGAGGATTCTAAGAAGGGTTACTATCCATCTAAGGAGATGAAGAAGACTGTGATGACCATGTCTATGAGAAAGAACTTGATCCGAAAGAGCAAGAGAAAAGCTAGGAAGGCTCAAGAGATCAAGGCTACTTTTGATTCTAAGCAGAAACAAGTTTTTATCTTTGCAGGGTTTGAAGTAGTGAAGACTGAAGACATAAACCTAAACTCTTCTACCAAGAGTTCTGCTTCATGTTCAAATCATCTCAACACCAAGAAGAAGGTTGATCTATTATGTATCACTGCTACACAGGCTGGACCATCCAACTCCAAGAATAGTTCTCAACCCAAAAGGACTGTCTCCACATCTGCAAAGATGAAGTTGGAGAAGGGTTGTGATCAAAATTAGTCTTGTTCTCAGCAGAAGGCTCTTGGGAAGAAGAAAATGGAATGTGTTACGTTTGAAAGTATCTCTCATCTTGCTTAGGAATATCCATACAATCCAAGAGGTACTGTCCATATGATCAAGAAAAAGGCTTCCAAGAACTCCAAGAAGATTCTAGCTTTGGAAGGAAAATTTGTTTCCTTCGGAAGCTCAAAAATGAAGAAGGCAAGTGGAAAATTTCCTTCAGAAAAAAATTTGGTCTCGGAAGAAAGGAATACTTCCGAAGCACAAAGTCTGCTGTAGTGTTTGCATATCTTCCAAAGGTCCTGTCATCAAAACTTCCAAAGTCTCATAAGCTTCCAAAGTGTTAAAGGTCAAGTCCAAACTTCCAAAGGTGGTGTGGAAGTCAAAGAAAGACCAAGTGATTGAATTTTCTCCACCAACAACAGGTCAAGATCCTCAAAGCACAACTATAGGATCTATTATTGTTGCATTACCTTCTACTTCTTTTAATAAGCCCAAGACCAGTAAGCTTGGGTTTTCAAATGTAACTAATCATTTTCTTTTTGTAGGAACAACTCAAGACAAACAAGAATGCCTGGATCAATGATAGTGGCTTTTCCAGGCACATGACAGGCAATAGGTCCCTACTCTAGAACTTTAAAAGGATTGATAGAGGACTAGTTTCTTTTGGAAAAGATGAAGGTGGTTACATTTAGGGAAGGGGCAAGGTCAAAAATGGTAAGCTCAACATTGAGAAAGTAAACTTTGTCAAGGAGCTTGGGTACAATCTTCTGAGTGTATCCCAATTTTGTGATTAGAGTCATAACATGCTCTTTACTAACCATAAGTGCATTGTTCTCAAGCCCGGGGTGGTCATTCCTCATGAGCATATTCTGCTTAGAGCCCCAGGAAAGTGAATATGTACAACATGGATTTGTAAGAGACATCTCCCTCTGGAGAAGTCTCATGCTTTCTATCTAAAGCCAATAGTAATGAGTCTTTCCTATGGCCTAAAATAATGTGCCATGTAAACTTTAAGAACATAAATAAACTAATTAAGAATGATTTGGTAACTGGAATGCCAAAGAAAGAGTTTACAAGTGATGATCATTGTATTGCATGCTTGAAAGGGAAGTAACATAAGGTATCTCATAAGCCTAAGGAAATAAACTCCATCACTACACCCCTACACTTGTTACGTATGGATCTCTTTGGCCCCACCAGTGAAATGAGTCTAGGAAGGACCTCTTATTGTTTGGTGATCACAGATGACTTTACAAAATTCACTTGGGTTTTCTTCCTTAGAACTAAGGATGATACCCCTGTGATTCTGAAGAATTTCATCCTAAAGATTGAGAATCAATCTAATCATAAGGTTAAATCCATAAGATTTGATCAAGGAACTGAATTAAAGAACCAAATCCTTGATACATTTTGTGATGAAAAGAGTATTACAAGACAATACTGTGCTCCCAGGACTCCATAGCAAAATGGTGTTGCTGAGAGGAGAAACATGACACTGATTGAAGCTGCAAGAACCATGTTATCTGACTCTAAGCTGTCCATCACCTTCTGAGCAGAGGCATTCAACACTGCCTGCTATGTGCAAAATAGAGTTTTAGTGGTTAAGACTCATGGTAAGACTCCGTATGAACTTTGGCACAAGAGGAAACCTTTCATTGGTTTTCTCGGGTCATTTGGATGTCCTTGCACCATCTTGAATACCAACTATCAAATAGCCAAATTTGCTGAGAAATCAAATGATGACACTTCATTGGATACTCTTCCTAAGCTAAGGCTTATAGAGTATACAATCTCAGAACTAGAATTTTTGAGGAGTCAACCAATATGACCTTCAATGAACACACACCCTGTGTGGCTGGTTCTGGTCCTGTTTGGATGTTGATCTTGATTTAGCTACCAACTGTTTTAAAAGTCTTATGACACTATTTCAAGATCTACAGAAATCTTACCTACAGGTGATCCTGACTCAAGATTTGAGCTAAGAAGACCTTCAAGTAACACATCTTTAGCTCCAGTTGTAACTACTTCTGCAAATGAAGTCTCTATCACCACTACAATGACAAATTCAGCTGATACATCTGGGATGCCTTCAAATTCTAACTCAGAGGCTTCATAACTAGATAAAGACACTTCAAATTCAAAAGAAAATAATGGAGGTGGTGAAAGTGATCAAGAATTTCTTTATGCTACAATCACTCCATAAATGAAAACATAAATGATGTCACACACTCATTTGATCAAGTCTCTAGGGATAAGTTTGCTGATGTTGTGGAAGAAACATTAATGCCAGATCTAAATTTCTCTAATTTAGATCTCTCTCAGCAACTTGTTGTGATCCCTCAGCTAAGGATTCACAAGTCTCATCCCACTACAAACATCATGGAGATATTGGCATAGGGTAAGAATAAGGGACAAACCACAGAGAAAATGTTTGTTTCATTCTTGTTTCTTATCCCAGATAAAGCCAAAAAATTAATGAGGCTCTGAAGGATCGAAGTTGATTGAAGCTATGCAAGAGGAGCTGCTTCAATTCAAAAGGCCAAAAGTTGAACTTGTGTCCTCTTCCTCATGCGAAGACTACTATATGAACCAAATGGTGTTTAGAAATAAGAAAGATGATAGAGGCATGTCATGAAAAACAAACTAGACTAGTTGTTCAATGATACACACAAGAGAAGGACTGACTACATTGATGTCTTTGCTCGTGTAGCAAGATTGGAAGTTGTTAGGATATTCTTGGCATTTGCTCATAAAGAGGTGTATGTCAAACATCCACCTGGTTTTACAGATCCTAATCATCCTGATTATGTCTGCAGCTTGACAATGCTCCTTATGGGTTGCATCAGGCACCAAGGAAGTGGTATGATACTCTATCTTAGTAGCTTCGCATCATGATATAGAAGGGCGTACTATAGATGGAACTCTCTTCACAAAGACAGGGAAGTGACTTAATTCTAGTTCATTCAAGTGATGGAGATAGCATCATCTTTGATTCCACTAATCCAAGCTTCTGCAAAGACTTTGAGAAGCTGATAAGGACAGACTTGAAAGGACTACAATAGGAGACTCTTTCTTTCTGGGATTCACGTGAGGCAAATTTAAGATGGATCTGCAGTAGTTAATCAAAGTATGTTCAAGACATACTTAATAGATTTATATGACTGATTGTAGATTGCTACGACACCCATAGTAAGAAACCACGCCCTTGGACCTGATCTTAGGGGGAGTGGGGATGAACACCTTATAGGCTATGATTGGGTCCTCTTATGATTCTACAGCTACAGGGGCCTGATACATGTTTGCTAAATATATTTGTGCAAGATATCAAGCCAGCCCTATCAGGTCTCACCTTATCACTGTCAAAAGGATTCTAAGATAACCCGCAATATGCCTCAACCCTTGTCTCTAGTATCCTAAGAAGTCCTGACTTCAACTTTATGCCTATACATATAGGGATGGATGGTGTTGCAACATGACTAACAAAGTCTACATCTTGGGGTAGGTTGCTGCTCTGGTTCTTGGTGGAAAGGGTCTAATGGCAAGGGCAAGAACAAGCTTTGTCCTGCATCCACTGCTAAGCTAAAATACATTGCTGCTGCAAGCTGCTGTGCTCAAGTGCTTTGGGATTAGAATTAATGCTTGACTTTGGATTAAACATCCGGAACTTCCATTCACATAGACAATAACAGGTATCTCTATCCCAGAGAACCCTGTGCTCACTCCAGGACAAAACACATCAACAGTAGTATCATTTAATTTAGAGATAACGTTGAAAAGAGCTTAATGAACTAGTCAAGTTAACAACAAATGACCAATATGGTTGATCTGTTTACAAAGCTTTTGATGAATAGAGATTTAAATATCATATCAAACATTGGGCTTATTAACTTTGAGTAATCTTTCTAAAACTATTCTTAGATTAGTCGACAAATCCTGTGTGTTTCTTAAGGTCGTCTAGTTTATCACCTTATAAGCTCTTGTTTGTCTTGGATAAAACTTTTTGAAGACTTTTGTTGGACCAAAAACCAATGAGCCTGATCAGAGAAACCTCTAAGTCCCACAGGACATCACAACAGCTGAAGAAGACCTGATCAGCTGTTCTACAAAGTCTGAAGAATACAACTGCTGAAGTATTTCTGAAGTACTGAAGACAAGACTGAGACAACAGCTGAAGATCTAAAGTCTGAAGACTTCAACAAGTACTGAAGACAAAGACTGAAGATCAACAGCTGAAAGACAAAGTCTGATGTTCAAGTACTGAAGACATCAGCTGATGCTAACAGCTGATGACAACAGCTGAAGAGGGCTTCTTCAGTTGTTGTGATGGTTTTTCTTCATCAGTAGTTTTTCTTTTCCTTTCAGTAGTTTGTTTACTTTTCTGTAGTTTTGTTTCCTTTTCAGTACTTGTAAACAACTGAAGAGGTTCTTCAGTTGTTGTAGTATCAGTAGTTTTATGTTTTTCAGTAGTTGTAAATAATGTTTAACACTTAGAACATTTGTGAAGAAGATGTCAGTTGTTGACATCTCAGTAGTTGTTAAACATCAGTAGTTATAAAACGGTTACATGTCACTTTCAAGTGACATCAGCCTACGTCATTCTTTCCTTTATAAGGAAGGATGACTCACCTGTAATCGTGCCATTGAGGCCGACAATCTTAATGCAATATTCCTTTTGTCGGATATTCTCTCTCTATAACAAAATTCTTTTATCGCTTTATATCGAATGTTCTTGCTTGAATTTGTCTAATTCTGAGCTATTCCGCTGCTATATCTGTTCAATCGATTAAACCAAGAGGCTGAGATCCTAACAAATGGTATCAGAGCAGGTTAATCATTGATCGATCTAACATTGATCATTGAAACTGTTCAATCGCTCTAAGTTTGATCGAATTAGCAAATTCGCAAGGATCTGTTATAGAGATTGAGAGTGTATCGCTTCTGGCCGTTTTATTTGAGGTTCTGTGTGGTTCTGAGCTAAATTTATTGTGATTTTACTTGAATCTGTCTGATTTTCCACAATGACTACTTCTTCGAATGATCCTTTCAATACTGGATCCTCTACCAAGCCTCCGATCTTGGTGAGGAATGAGTATAACATTTGGCAGAGAATTGCTCCATCACCTGTCTGTCAAGCTCAGGTTGTTGGACATCTGTGGTACATGGACCACATAAGCCAATGGTGAATGATCCGGAAACAACCAGTTGGTTCCAAAGAAGAAGGAGCAATACTCCGATGAGGACAAGAAGTTGTTTGAAATCGATGCAAAAGCCCATGGAATTTTGGCTATGGCTATTCCTAATGAGATTTACTCTGGGCTTCTGCATTGTGAGTCTGCTCATGACCTCTGGAAAGCCATCAAAGAACATTTGGTGGTACTGATGAGGTTTTAGCAAACAACAGGGAAATCCTCGCCCAACAATATGAGACTTTCTCTCATAGAAAGGGTGAGACTCTGACTCAACAATTTGAGCGGTTTTCATGTTTAATCTCTGAATTGAAAATGGTTAAACATGAATATACCAGGAGTCAGATGAACCATAGATTCCTAAGATCACTGCCTGAGAGATGGAACACATATACCATTGTTCTACGCTCAAATGCTGATGTTGATCGCCTATCTCTCACCCAACTTCATGGGAAACTGCTTACATTCGAGAGAGAGATAGAGCAGAAAAGGAAATTGGCTTCATCTGGCAAGCTTACTGAGGATTTTGTCCAAGGGAACACTGCCCTGATTGGACATCAAGAGTCAGAATATGCGTCATCTGAAAGCCAGTATGATGAGCATATTGATTTCTCTACAAACACTTCTGAGCCTGCCTTTGTGAGTGTTGATAGTTATTCTGCTGGTAGTAATAGTGACAATCTATGTTTCATCATGGATGATCTCAAGGGGATTGCTGATGATGACTTAGAAGAGATGGATATTTTGAGCCAAATGGCCTTGATAAATATCAGATCTCAGAAGTTCTACAAAAGAACTGGAAGGAAATTCCCAGGACTCTCTGGCAAAACCAAAGTTGGTTTTGACAAGAGTAAGTTGAAGTGCCATAAATGCCACAGGCTTGGACACTTTGCAAGAGAATGTAGATCATCTGGATCTAACTCTCCTGCACCTTTTGTGACTTTCCCTGGCAATAGTCAACAAAACAGAGGGCAACAACCTGTCAATTCTGGTTATCATCATCAACCACAATCTCCTGCATATTTTGTTCCACAGGGGCCAATGCCATATCCATACCCCTGCTATTACATGCCACAACCAGGCCAGGTTCAAGCACCCACTGCTCAGCAACCACATGCACTCCCTGAGCCTCAACCATCCCAATCTCATCAACCTAATCAACTTCAACAACACAGCTTCTTCACACCAGGAGTTGTTGACTGGAGCAGCTTACCAGATGATGTGTCTGGTAATGAACAACTGTTCTCAGGTGCTGGTCAACATGGTGGTGAGCATCCTTTTGGAAATCTAGCTCTCATGACTTTGGAATCCTCTGATGGATCATCCTCAAGTACCTCTTCAACACAGGTATCACAGGTATCCTCTGAGGCTAAGGCCAAATTATGTTCTGAAACTTGCATAGCAGCATTTGCCTCTATTAGAGAAGCAAATGTGGCTTTAATCAATAAAAATGTAGAGCTAGAACAAATAATTTCCAAAAATAAAGCTGAGTTTGAGTCTGTGCTGAAAGAGAAAACTGATGAGATTTATAATTAAAATGCCAAATCTCTGATGATAAGGCTAGGGAGGATGTACTCTTAGAGAAGTACAAAGACCTCAAAGATACTCTTGCTGTCACCCAAGTAGAGTGTGATCGATGGGTACAATCTTGCAAGGGCTTTGAAATGCTTCTTAGTAAGCAAACAGCTTCCAATGTGAAGTTTGGAATTGGTTATAATCACACTGCTCCTCCTACAGATTTTGCTTCAAGAGCAGGAGTAGAATCTGATGGAGAAAGTAATGACCAATCCACCTCATCATGTGATTCACTACTTGATAAAGCACCATCAGTAGTTGAAGTCAGTAGTAATCCCTCTGTGAACCTATCAGCTGATATTGATGGTTCAACTGCTGACACTCACATGATCAATGAGTTGATCAACCCAAGTGTTATCCCTAGTACTGAGGGTACTGGAGAGCAGGGATAACATCTGGAGTTCAAATCCCAATAGACTGACAGCACTAAAGAGAAGAAAACTGTCAGTAGGAAGGATTTGAAGCCTACTAAGGAGTTGACAAGAAGGCAAAAAGTGCTTCTAAACTGCTGAAGAGCAAGTCTTCAGTAGTTTCATCTTCTTCAGTTGATGATCAACAGAAGATGAAGAAGAAACCATGTGAAATATGTGGTCTATTCAATCATCTCACAGATGATTGTTGGTACAAAAAGGGATCCAAACTCAAACAAAAGGAGAAAATTAAAGAAAACTTGGCTAAAATGAAAACTGAGTTTGAGTCCAAGTTTGTACCAGCAGCATCAAATCCTGTTACTCCTATGTCCAAAAAGAAATCTAAAAGGGAAGGAGTGCAACAGGCAACAGCTGAGGTTGCTCAAAAGAAGATGGTGCAACACAAGAACTCATCATCAAACCCAATACCAATGTGTCTGAAGAGCTGAAAGCTCTTTCCCAGAATCAGACACAGCTGGTAATGATGGTTCAACATCTGTTGGGAAGAGTTAACCAACTTGATGGCCCTGTGTTGAAACCCCAGAAAAGGAGATCCAAGCCAAAGGATTCCTCTTCTACACCATCTCCTTCACCTCAAGCTATTGTGCCCAATAAACCTGTTAGTTTACCATCTATTGATGAGACCAGGCCCAAAACCAAAAGGTTTGGGTCTCCAAAACTAACTGATTGTTTATTAATGCAGGTTTCTTCAACATGCCAAAGTAGCATCTGGTATGTAGACAGTGGGGGATCTATGCATATGACTGGGAACAACTCACTTCTTAATGACTACTCTCCAGGAAGGAAGGGTTTTGTTTCCTTTGGCAATGAT
The DNA here is from genome assembly GCA_025506515.1 of Flaveria trinervia. Lineage (NCBI taxonomy): Eukaryota > Viridiplantae > Streptophyta > Magnoliopsida > Asterales > Asteraceae > Flaveria > Flaveria trinervia. Next base: position 42,046,401 of record CM046441.1, read on the forward strand.
GCAAGAGGTTACATCATCGGGAAGGGCTTTGTTTCCAATGGGGAAATAAGGTTTGATGATGTCAACCATGTGGAAAATCTCAAGTATAACCTCTTGAGTGTCAGTCAATTGTGTGACAAAGGCCATGTTGCCCTTTTCACAAGCCAGAACTGCAGGATTCTGTCATCCAAAGTTCTGAGTTTGATTGACAAGGTATTGGATGCTCACACTCTCCTGAAGGCCAACAGGACAGGAAGAGTGTATGCCTTAGATCTTTCCAAGAAAATAGATCTCAAAGGCCATCCTTGCCTATTTTCCAAGGCCTCTCCTCAAGAATCTAATCTATGGCATAGAAGGCTGGGACATGTTAACTTCAAGAACATGAATCAGCTGATACACCATAGTTTAGTAAGGGGAATGCCTATGAAGGAGTTCAAGTGTGAAAACAACTGCACTGCTTGTTTGAAAGGAAAACAGCACAAGGTTTCATTCCCACCTATTGAAGAACCAAAGTCCACTGCCTGCTTACAACTTCTTCACATGGATCTCTTTGGTCCTGTGAGAGTGATGAGCATGGCAAAGAAGAAATACTGTCTGGTAATTGTGGATGATTACTCCAGATTTGTATGGACTTTCTTTCTACATTCAAAGGATGAAGCTGCACAGAAGATCATAAACTTTGTGTTGTATGCTGAGAAGCAGTATTCCCTCTCAGTCAAGTGTATTAGAAGTGACAATGGAACAGAATTCAGGAACAATACACTTGATGAGTTCTACCTTTCCAAGGAATAAAGAGCAGTTTTAGTATTCCAAGAACTCCTGAACAGAATGGAGTTGTGGAGAGAAAGAACAGGACCCTCATTGAAGCTGCAAGGTCTATGTTGGCTGATTCTGGACTGCCATTGACCTTTTGGGCTGAAGCTGTCAACACAGCATGCTATGTGCAGAATAGAGTGCTAATAAATCAGAGGTTGATGAAGACTCCATATGAAGTTCTACATCATTTGGCCCCTCTCATTTCATTCTTTAGAGCATTTGGGTGTCCCTGTTTCATTCTCAACACAAAGGATCAGCTCCAGAAATTTGATCCTAAGGTGGATGCAGGGTACTTTGTTGGTTATTCATCAACTTGCAAGGCATACAGAGTCTTCAACTGCAGAACAAAGATGGTTGAAGAGACTCTACATGTCAAGTTCAATGAATCTCCAAAGGACAAGATTCCACAAAGCCCTGTGGAGCTCTTTGATTTGGACATACTGCAATATGTTCCTTATCAATCTCCTGCTGTTGCTCCTGTCAACAGTTCACCACCTGGTGTTACTGCTGAAGATGATGATGATAGTAGTAATCACCTCTTCAGGTTTAGTGACCAACTGCCTGAGTCCTCTAAACCTGATGCTCCTGTAGCTCCAGCAGCACCATCCACAACAAATGCTGATGAGATTTCTGCATCCTCAACTTCATTTGAGTTGCCACCATCTTCATGGTTTCAAGAATCTGCATCAACATCTGCTGCTGCTGAAGGTCCTACAAACACTTGCACAGATTTGATTGTTTACCAAGAGCTGAAAAATCACCCAATGTCTCAAATCCTTGGTGATATCAATGCTGGTGTTTCAACCAGAAGCCAGTTGTCCAATTTCTGCTTCTATGCTCTCTTCATCAGTCAGCTAGAGCCAAAGAACTATCATGTAGCTTTGAGAGACAATGGATGGGTTGAAGCCATGCAGCTTGAGCTTCTTCAGTTCAAAAAACAGCAAGTGTGGGAGCTTGTTCCTCTACCCCCAGGTAAGTGTGCAATAGGCACTAAATGGTGTTTAGGAATAAAACTGATGAAAATGGGCTAATTGTTAAGAACAAGGCCAGACTGGTTGTGCAGGGGTTTGCACAAGAAGAAGGTATTGATTATGATGAAACCTTTGCCCCTGTAGCCAGACTGGAGGCAATTAGATTGTTTTTAGCCTATGCTGCACTCCACAATCTTAAAGTTTTTCAAATGGATGTCAAAAGTGCTTTTCTATATGGTAACATAAAAGAAGAAGTTTATGTGTGTCAACCACCAGGCTTTGAGGATAATAAGCACCCAGAATGGGTATATAAGCTTGATAAAGCTCTTTATGGGTTGAAACAAGCACCTAGAGCCTGGTATGAGACCTTATCAAACTTTCTTCTACAGAATAATTTCACTAGAGGCTCCATAGATAAAACTTTATTTATTAAGAAGGTGGATCAGCATAAGCTACTTGTTCAAATTTATGTTGATGATATTATATTTGCATCCTCTGATCCCCATTGTGTGAGGATTTCCAAACTTAATGCAACAGAAGTTTGAAATGAGTGCAATGGGAGAATTACAGTTCTTTCTAGGTTTGCAAATCAAACAAAAAGCTGATGGAATTTTCATTCATCAGTCTAAATACACAAAAGATCTTTTGAATAAGTTTGATTTACAAAACTGTAAACCCTGTTCTACTCCCATGTGCAACACCACACAATTGGATGTTGATCAGAAAGGTAAAGATGTTGATGAAACTCTTTACAGATGTATGATTGGTTCCTTGATGTATTTAACAGCTTCTAGACCAGATATTATGTTTGCTACATGTGTTTGTGCTAGATTTCAGGCTGCACCTAAGGAGTCTCATCTGATTGCAGTCAAGAGGATCTTTAGATATCTGCAAGGTACACAATCTCTAGGCTTATGGTATTCCACTGGACATTCTTGCAAATTAGTTGCTTTCTCTGATAGTGACTATGCAGGGTGTAAGTTGACCAGGAAATCAACTTCTGGTGGATGTCAATTCCTAGGCAACTGTTTGATTTCTTGGCAGAGTAAGAAACAAACATCTGTTGCTACATCCACTGCTGAAGCCGAGTACATTGCTGCTGCAAGTTGTACATCCCAAGTACTCTGGCTTCAGAATCAACTTTTGGATTATGGCATTACAGAGACTAAGACTCCATTATTAATGGATAGTGCTTCAGCTCTTTGCATTGTCAAAAATCCAGTCCAGCACTCTAGGACCAAACATATAGAAATTAGACATCATTTTATAAGAGATTGTTTTGAAAAGGGTCTAATTAATCCTATGTTTGTGCCTAGTGCTGATGAGCTTGCAGACATTTTTACTAAGCCTTTGGATAGTTCAACTTTCCACAACCTGGTGTTAAGGCTTGGTATGCTGCAGCTAGAATAAGTGACAACTACTGATGATCTCAGTAATTACTGATGATCATTGGTAACCATGTCACATATAAGTACTGATGAGTTATTTTACCCTCAGTAGTTTTTATAACTACTGAAGGCTAAATGCTTTAAGTACTGTACTTTATCTGTTCTAAACTACTGATGTAGTTACAACTACTGAAATCAGTAGAACAGATAAGTACTGATGTCCTATGAAACACTGAAAACAGCAAAAGGCTGATGAGTAAGTGTTGAGGACAGTATGAAAAACAGCTGAAAGGCTATGAATTGACGACAACTACTGATGAGTACTCTCTCTTCAGTAGTTCACAAACTGCTGTTTCTTCATAAACAACTGAAGCAATACCATGTCTTCAGTAGTTTCACAACTACTGATGACTAACACCAAGTCTTCAGTTGTTTACAACAACTGATGGCACAACCAGGGTCTTCAGTAGTTTCACAACTACTGATGACTAATACCAAGTCCTCAGTTGTTTCAACATCTGAAGTCCAACTTGTCTTCAGTAGTTTTTAAAACTACTGATGCCTAAATCAGAGACTTCAGTTGTTTCAACGTCTGATTGTAAACACCATGTCTTCAGTTGTTTTATAACTGCTGACCACACCAATACCATCAGTCGTTTCAAACCTCTGAAAGTTAATACCACGTCATCAGTTGTTTCAAATACTGATGACTAACACCAAAACCTTCAGTCGTTTCATACCCGTACCCTATATATATCTGATCCCTCTTTCAGAGTTTTTCATTCTTTCACGACCTAAAATTTCAAAAGCTCTGAAAATCTTTCACCTTCATTAATGGCGACCATGCAACTCAAGCCTCGACACAACTGTGTCGCGTACCTCACTAAATCGCCCTTCTGGACCAAATTCGATAATGCTATAGATCTTATGGTCCAATCACCACTGAAAACGGCCTTTCTCCTAAATCCAATCATTTATGCCGATTCGCTACATCAGTTTGGACGAATGCAACTGTTAATGGAGAATCTATCCATTCGTCCATCAACTCTCATAAGGTGGTCATCTCTACTGCTACCATCCGCCAGATATTACTATTAGATGATGCTGCCTACCCTGTTGGATATCCTAAGCGCCAACTTGATCTTTCATTTGGACAACATGGATATCAAGGCGATCTTAGTGCTTCGACCATCCTGAAGAACATTTTCCAGATGCTGAACGATTGATATTTCATATGGTAAATGTTTGCCTGGCCTCGAAGACTTCTTCTTGGGATCAACTGTCTTCCAGATGGCAACAGGTACTGTTCTCTATCCTTGAACAAGAACCACTAAACTTTTCTGAAATAATTTTTCTTGAAATCAAGGATATGGCCACAAAACCACTTTCTAACCGTTGGATACTATATCCTCGGTTTATAATGGCCATAATAGAGAATCAGCTTCATGCTGAGGGACTAGTTGGTCTGGGAGTCCCTGCTTTGGCTGTATTGCCGGAGGTATACTCCCGACACAACACTGACCAAACTCTTAAACAGGCTGCCAAGCTGCGCAAACCCACGCAGCTGGAACCCACAGCCTCCACTTCCACATCCAAAGTCCCCTCCAAACCCACAAAGAAGAAGCCTAAGAAGCTACTCAGGGAGTTGAGTCCCCTGAGGATGCTCCTGCTGCACCAAAGCAGGTTATCTCTACTGGAAATACCCCCCAGTAGAGACTATGACTCCACCAACCGAAGCCGCTCAGGTTTCCTCTCAAAAGGAACCTGATGCAACCACTCAAAGGGAAGCCACACTGCTGGGATCCTCCTCACTTGAGGGGATTACCATTGAAGAGCACCACTCGCCCCGGTGCACACTGCTTCCACACCCTCTCCTGATGCAACCGCCCCTCAAAGCCCTACAATAATTGTTGCAAAAGTGCTGACGCAGTTGCATTCCTCACCCCCCACCCAGACACCAATCACTACTGGGATAACCTCAACACCTGAGGGGGAGGATCACAATGCTTCTGTCAACCCACACAGGGGTTATCATGTTCCATCTCTGGTGTAGACAAGGAGGTGCGAACTTCTGGTGAGGCTGCCACTGCCTCTGACTCAGCAAATGACCAGGTGCAGTTGGTAACATCTCTAAGACCTCACCAGCGGCAACAGCTGATGAAGGACATAGTCCTGAGGCTGGAAGTCCCCAGAACCAAGAACAAGGGGCACATGCTATAATTGATCTACACTCAAGGCATGTTAATCCTGACTCTGTCAGGAGGTCAGGTGATTCAGTATCAACTGATGATGACCTGAGCTTCTTCTATGATGTAGTTGCTCAAAACACCATCCTAGAGGATGAGGTTAGCAGACTCAAAGAGCTGCTGGCCAAGATGTCTCAGGATGAAAGTCCATCTGCCACCACAATACACCCACAGATGGCACCTTCTTCTGAAGGTCCCCTAAACACTGAGCCAATACATACTTCCAAGCCACCAGCCTCTGCTTTTGGCACTGATTCTCAGGAACAGAACCATCCTGATCAATCAGTTGCTAACCTTCAAAAATCCCTACCTCTCATCACTCCCATGATCACAGATATAGTGATCAAAGCCATTGATGAGAGGCTTCCTACAATAATACAACCCTGGTGGAGGAGTTGGTGACCAAATCACTTTCTACTGCTCAAACCCTTGCACCCAATGCAACCAAAAAGGGGGAGAGTCAGTCAGTTAGGAAAAAGAAAGGACAGATGGGGAGAAGGAGAAAGAATCAGAGAAGGTAAATGAAGGAGTTGGCTGTTATAAGTGTGGAGGAGACTGGTTTGATCATGAGAAGGAGAAGGAGAGTGAGAAGAGAGCTGAAGTGAATGAAAGTCAAAAAGACTTTCATGTCACATATCAAAAGAGGAAGGAGAGTCTGAGAAGGAGAAGGAGCTGAATGATATGGTGAAAGAAGCTGATGCCAACCATAACCGTTCAATGGATAAAATCATTGATCAGTTATATAGGCAGGGTTTTGACATCCAACAACTAGACTCCGAGATCAGAAGGTTGGAGACAGAGGAGATCAACTCAAGATGGGCTAGTTATGATGCCTTAGAAAGAGAAAGGCTGGAGATAATGATTAGATTTATAGCCAAATACTTGGGAAGATCTCTGATAGAAATAAGGGCCTGGACCAGGGACAACATCTTGGCAATAACCACCAAGATTTGTTCGTCTGAAGCATACTCCAAGGTTTAGTGATTGAGGCATTAAATGAAGCTGGGGTTGGGAACCGAAAAGAACTGACAAAATTTACTAAAGCCTCCCTTACAGCCAAAATGCTAAAACAGTCTGAAAAGCCTCTATCCTCAAAATCACTACCTCCACAACCCACTAAAACAACCCCTTTACCCTCTAAACCAACCATCCAACCACAAAACCAAATCCTTTACCCCCAAAACCCACTGCCAGTGATGTACCTAGACAAAAGAAAAGAAGGTACTGAGGGCTGATGAAGAAGAAGAGGAGGATGAAGACAGACTGCCACTCTCTGCAGTTATCACTTTGCCTAAGGCTAATCCAATGTCCATCACTCCTGCTTCTCAAATGCATGATGTGATGATAAAGATTGAAGAGGAACAGATGCAAAGACATGATGAGGAAATGCTGAAAAGCATTGACAAAGCATATGCCACATCCTCTTCAATGATTAGCATGAAGAAAGAAGTCTTAAGATTGTACACCCTTGCTAATACCTTTCAATACCAAGGGAAAAAGTAAGGATATGGCCTGATCCTAGGGTGGCACACAGGATTGTCAAGAAAGAAATTCCTTCAAAATACAAGGGCCAAGTGAAGAGGTTGTCGACGAAGACATCACTGTGGTTCTTGTAGTGTCCCCTTGGGAAATTGTAGAAGAGTTCAAGAAAGCTTATGAAGCCAAACAACCACCCCAAAAGATGTTGGAGAATAAAATCATAAAGAAGGGATTGGTTTACAAAACTTGAAAACTTCAAACAAGATGAGCTCAACCTGCTCTTAGAAGGGACTCATCCAGATGAGTTTGCTTACAGACAAATAACCACGGTTGAGCTCAAGAATGGAAAACAGGCCAAGTACATCTCTGAAGTGTATGGCCGAGAAGGATTGTTTGATGGTGTGCCCGAGGTGCTGACAATGGATGAGCAGATCATGTTTCTAAGGGCTTACACCAGGGAATCCTATAGGCTGATACACGGGAAGTAGATCTCATGGTTGGGTAACAGCTCAGTGTCCAAGTCCCCAATACAGAGCTCCCAACCATATCATGCAAAACAGATCATCAGAGACTTCTTCCCAGGCCGGTGCTGAAAAAGGGTCACTTCTCATCTGATCAGAGGATAAAAAGACCAATCTATCTGCCAAAATAAGTGGGACTCGTCAATAACTTAGAGGTTTTGGCTGCATTGGTTCAGGGGGAGTTTGTTGGACCAAAAGAACCAATGAGCCTGATCAGAGAAACCTCTAAGTCCCACAGGACATCACAACAGCTGAAGAAGACCTGATCAGCTGTTCTACAAAGTCTGAAGAATACAACTGCTGAAGTATTTCTGAAGTACTGAAGACAAAGACTGAGACAACAGCTGAAGATCTAAAGTCTGAAGACTTCAACAAGTACTGAAGACAAAGACTGAAGATCAACAGCTGAAAGACAAAGTCTGATGTTCAAGTACTGAAGACATCAGCTGATGCTAACAGCTGATGACAACAGCTGAAGAGGGCTTCTTCAGTTGTTGTGATGGTTTTTCTTCATCAGTAGTTTTCTTTTCCTTTCAGTAGTTTGTTTACTTTTCTGTAGTTTTGTTTCCTTTTCAGTACTTGTAAACAACTGAAGAGGTTGTTCTTCAGTTGTTGTAGTATCAGTAGTTTTATGTTTTTCAGTAGTTGTAAATAAGATGTTTAACACTTAGGAACATTTGTAAGAAGATGTCAGTTGTTGACATCTTCAGTAGTTGTTAAACATCAGTAGTTATAAAACGGTTACATGTCACTTTCAAGTGACATCAGCCTACGTCATTCTTTCCTTTATAAGGAAGGATGACTCACCTGTAATCGTGCCTTTGAGGCCGACAATCTTAATGCAATATTCCTTTTGTCGGATATTTCTCTCTCTATAACAAAATTCTTTTATCGCTTTATATCGAATGTTCTTGCTTGAATTTGTCTAATTCTGAGCTATTCCGCTGCTATATTGTTCAATCGATTAAACCAAGAGGCTGAGATCCTAACAATTTCCTTAGAGTTTTGAAAATTTTTTGATCCTTCGGAAGATATTTTTTACATCGGAAGACACAATGGCCCTTCACCAACAATAACTGTCTAATAATTTACCTTCGAAGAATTTCTGACTATCTTCCAAGTTTCAAACTAGTCTCAGGCACTTATAGTTTTCGAGGACCATTTTCTTCCAAGCAAATTACCTCTTGGAATCTTGCTTCTGTCTAAACAAAGCATCCAGTTTAATTCTCTTCGAAGCAATTTTTCTTACCTCTTAGGGAAATTTGCAAAGTCATGTTCTTCAGCACTTTTTCATTAAACCTTCCGAAGATAAATTTACCTTACGGAAGCTTTTTGACTTCCAAAAAACTAGTTTTTGACAAAGCAAATACGTTTTCAGATTTGGACCGACATCCCTTTCAACTTGACCTCGTTCATTAACTTTGTCTTAATCCCTTTCACATAAACCCAATGGTTCCCCCTCTTTTCTATCAGCTGTAATCGCTCCTCCAAACCTGAACCCCAATGTTCTCTCTGAATATCGTTCGTTCAGCTTTCGTCATCCTTAGGTCTCTCACAATGGCCAACCTTTCAACCGAGAAGGACCCAGATTTCTCCATGGCAGTTACATGCAACACAACGACGTTGCTCGTAACCTCTAAGAAAAATCCACATTTCTCAGAGGTTTGGCCATTTCATACTTCTACAAACTGGAACTACTTCACATCCCTTCCCATGATCCTACCCTATAGGAGGACATCTCCGATTTTGGAAGACCTTGCAAGATGTCGTTTGGATGGGTAGAAGGCACTGGCTACCATAGTGCAGGGAGAACCTCTTCATCCCTCCGGCTATCATCAACACCACTTCCAGTTGGATTAATGAAGAAGGAAGGGTTCTTCCCCAAAGAAGTGTTAATCACTCCTTTGAACAGCTGGACTAAGGGAGATTTCTCTATAAAGACCTTCAGGAATAGGGAATGTCTTATCCTAATGAAAATTCTGCTCCATGTGTTTATCCAATCTTTGTCAAAGAAGCATGGGATTGGACCAGATTCCTGAAGATCTCTCTTTCATTGTCCATGGATAATTTAAGGAGTGAATTCAGGTACTCTTAGTTTTGTGTACAAATTTGCTTGTAAACTTGGACTCCTTAGAATACTACATGTTCCCTAGATATGTTCAACACATTCTTACTGTGAACTAGGCTCACAGTTAAGGGGAGCAAGTACTATTCTTATCTAGGACAGATAATCCTGGCATCTTTAAATCATAGAAACCCCATTGTTGGCTTCTCTGGGGTAGAAACAGCCTTGTCCAAAAATGTTAGAGCTCATAGCTCAAGGTGACACCTGCAGCACAAGCTAGTGTTGAACCCACACCTTCTACATCTCACCACCTCAATAGCCACAAATCATCCTCACCTACCATAGATGTTGGACCAAAAGAACCAATGAGCAAGATCAGAAAACCTCTAAGTCCCACATGATATCACAACAACTGCTGAAGGCTTCATCAGCAGTTCGACAAGTGCTGAAAACTCCAACAGCTGAAGATCAAGTGCTGAAGACTTCAACAGCTGAAGACTAAAGTGCTGAAGCTCAACAGCTGAAGAACACAAGTGCTGAAGCTGAACAGCTGAAGACACAAGTGCTGAAGCTGAACAGCTGAAGAACACAAGCTGAAGCTGAAGACCAAAGTACTGAAGTACAACAGCTGAAGAGTCTACAAGTGCTGAAGATCAACAACTGGTGTACAAAGTCTGAAGACCAAGACTGAAGACATCAACTGATGATATCTACTGAAGTCATCACTGATGAAACGTCTGAAGTTCAAGTCTGAACCAGTACTGAAGTTTCAGTAGTTTGTCACAACAGCTGAAGAGTACTTCTTCATTAGTTGTGATATCAGTAGTTTTATGTTTTTACTTTCAGTAGTTTTGTAAAACGACTGAAGAGCTTGTTCTTCAGTCGTTGTAGTATCAGTAGTTTTATGTTTTTAGTATTGTAGTAACTGATAACACTTAGTATTTTTTGTAAGAAGATGTTAGCTGTTTGACATCTTCAGTAGTTGTGTTTCAGTTGGAATAATTCTGTTAGATGTCACTATCAAGTGATATCAGCAGACGTCACATCTCTTATATAAGAGGCGTCGACCTAATTGTAATTGTGACATTCCGTTACCACGAAAGCGAATATTGAATGAAATATATTTGCAGAATTCTCTCTATCTATAACCGTTTTTGTTCTTCATTGAATATCTTTTCGTTCTTGTGAATTGGCGAATTCATTGTTAGAATTCCGCTGCCATACTCTCAAATCAATCAAACGTAGATCACTGATCCTAACAAGTGGTATCAGAGCTAGTTAATCATTGATCGATCTAACAATTGATCATTGAACTGCTAATTGATATCTATGTTGATTGAATTAGCATATTCGCAAGAACTGGTTATAGATTATTGAATTTCTGACGCTTTCGTTCGTTATTCTGAGATCTCTCTTGGTTCAATTGTTGTTGTGTTTTGGTCTAAATCTGTTATAGCTTATTGAATTTGATTGAATCTGAGATGACTACTCCTTCTAATGATCCTCACAATACCGGTTCCTCAACCAAGCCCCCGATGCTGGTTAGGACCGAGTATAACATATGGCAACGAAGAATGCTTCATCACCTGTCTGTTAACAGTTCAGGTTGTTGGACATCTGTGTACATGGACACATAAGCCTATGGTGAACAATCCAGAAACCAATCAATGGTTCCGAAGAAGGAACAATACTCTGATGAAGATCGGAAACTGTTTGAGATTGATGCTAAAGCCCATGAATTCTGGCCATGGCACTGCCTAATGAAATCTATTCAGGGCTTATGCATCATGAAACTGCTCATGATCTCTGGAATGCCCTGAAGGAACAATTAGGTGGCGCAGACGAGGTCTTAGCAAACAACAGAGAAATCCTTCCCCAACAATATGAGACATTCTCTCATAGAAAGGGGAGACACTGACTCAACAGTTTGAGCGTTTTTCCCTGCTTGATCTCTGAGCTGAAAATGGTGAAACAGGAATACACCAATAGCCAGATGAATAACAGGTTCCTCATATCACTGCCTGAGAGATGGGACACATACACTATTGTCCTACGTCTCAGTGCAAATCTGGATAGCCTATCTCTCACCCAACTTCATGGGAAACTGCTTACATTCAAAAGAGAGATAGAGCAGAATAGGAAACTGTCCTCATCAGGAAAGCTCACTGATGACTTTGTACCAGGGAATACTGCCTTGGTTGGTCATGAGTCAGAATATGCTGCATCTGAAAGCAATTATGATGCATGTTGATTTCTCTTCAAATAGTTCTGATCATGCACTTGTTGGTATTGAGAGTCATTCTGGCAGTAATAGTGACAATCTATGCTTCATCATGATGATTTGAAAGGAATAGGTGATGATGATCTTGAAGAGATGGATATTCTGAGCCAAATGGCACTGATAATACAGAGCTCAGAAGTTCTATAAGAGAACTGGCAGGAAATTTCCTGGACTCTCTGGCAAAACCAAAGTTGGTTTTGACAAGTAAGTTGAGGTGTCACAAATGCCAAAGGCTGGGACACTTTGCAAGAGAGTGTAGATCAACTGGATCTAACTCTTCTGCAACCCTTGTGACTTTTCCTAGTACTAGTCCATAAAACAGAGGGCAACATACTGCTGGTTCTGGTCATCATTCACATCCTAGGTCTCTGCATACTTTTTCCCCATGGTCAAATGTCATATCCTTATCCCTGCTATTATATGCCTCAACCAAATCCTGTTCAAGCTCCAATGCACAACAACCACAAGCATTGCCTGAACCACAACCTTCCCATCAATCTCATCAACAAACTCAACCTCAACAACACAGCTTCTTCACCCCAGGAGTTGTTGACTGGAGCAGTTTACCAGATGACTTGTCTGGTCATGAACAACTGTTCTCAGGTGCTGGTCAACATGATGGTGAAAGTCCCTTTGGAAATATAGCTCTTATGGCTTTGGATTCTGCTGATACTTCATCCACTAATGCCTCTACACCAAAGGTATCACAAGTATCCTCTGAGGCAAAAGCCAAATTGTGTTCTGAAACATGTATAGCAGCATTTGCATCTATTAGAGAAGCCAATGTAGCTTAATCAACAAGAAAATTGGGCTAGAGCAAATAATTCCAAAAGCAAAGCTGAATATGAGTCTGTGCTTAATGATAAGAATGATGAGATTACAAACTTAAATGTCAAATAACTAATGAAAAGGCTAGGGAAGAGATACTTCTAGAGAGTATAAAGATCTCAAGAAACCCTTGCAGTCACCTAGGTAAGAGTGTGACCGATGGGTGCAATCATGCAAAGGTTTTGAAATGCTTCTTAGTAAGCAATCTGCTTCCAGGTGAAGTTTGGCATTGGTTACAATCACACTGCTCCACCTACAGATTTTACTCCCAGAGCAGAGGTAGAATCTGATGGTGAGAGTAATAACCATCCATTCATCATGTGATCTACTTTTTGATTCAGCACTATCAGAAGTAGAAGTCAGCACCAAGCCCTCTCAGAACCTATCAGCTGATGTTGATGGTTCCACTGCTGACACTCACATGATCAATGAGTTGATCAACTCAGGAGTTAATTCTGAAAGTCCTGAAAGGACTAGAGAGCAGGATTTAACACCTGAAGTTCAAACTCCAACTCTGCCAGTACTGAAAAGAAGAAAAACTTCAGTAGAAAGAGTTTGAAGACTACTAAGAGGAAGTCAAGAAAGCAAACAATGCTTCCAAAGCACTGAGAGCAAGTCTTCAGTTGTTTCATCCTCTTTAGTTTATGATCAACCTAAGATGAAGAAGAAACCATGTGAAGTATGTGGTTTGTTCAATCATCTTAGAGATGATTGCTGGTACAAAAGAGGATCCAAACTCAAACATAAAGAGGAAATTAAAGAGAAAATGGTTAAAATGAAAACTGAGTTTGAGACCACATTTGTATCAGCAACATCAAATCCTGTAACCCTTAGTCCACAAAGAAATTCAAAAGGAAGGGTTAAACAGAACAGTTGAGATTGCTCAGAAGAAGAAGGTGCAACATAGGAACTTATCAAACTCCACTGGCAATGTGTCTTATGAGCTGAAAGCTTTATCACAAATCAGACACAGCTGGTTATGGTTTTCAACATCTTTGGGAAAGGTTAACCAATTAGATGCTCCTATGTTGAACCACAGAAAAGGAGGTCCAAGCCAAATGATTCCTCTTCTTCACCATCTTCTTCATCTCAGGCTGTTGTTCTAATAAACCTGTTAGTTTACCATCTGTTGATGAGACCAGGCCCAAAACCAAAAGGTTGGGTCTCCAAAACTAACTGATTGTTTCTATTGCAGGGTTCTCAACATGCCAAAGTAGCATCTGGTATGTAGACAGTGGGGGATCTATGCACATGACTGGGAACAGCTCTCTTCTTCATGACTACTCTCAAGGAAAGAAGGGCTTGTTTCTTTTGGCAATGATGCTAGGGGTTACATCATTGGCAACGGCTTTATCTCCAATGGAGAAATAAAGTTTGATCATGTTAATCATGTGGAAAATCTCAAGTACAATCTCTTGAGTGTCAGTCAAATGTGTGATAAAGGCCATGTTGCTCTTTTCACCAGTCAGAACTGTAGGATTCTGTCATCCAAAGTTCTGCATTGATTGATAAGGTGTTGGATGATCACACTCTCCTGAGAGCCAACAGGACAGGAAGAGTGTATGCCTTAGATCTTTCCAAGAAAATAGATCTCAGAGGCAATCCTTGCCTATTTTCCAAAGCCTCTTCTCAAGAATCTAAACTGTGGCATAGAAGGTTGGGTCATGTTAATTTCAAAAACATGAATCAGCTTATCCACAATAGTTTAGTTAGAGGCTTACCAATAAAGGAGTTCCACTGTGATGAAATCTGCACTGCTTGTTTAAAAGTAAACAGCACAAAGTCTCATTCCCTCCTATTGAAGCCTAAGTCCACTGCATGCTTGCAATTACTGCATATGGATCTATTTGGTCCTGTGAGAGTAATGAGCATGGCAAGAAGAAATACTGTCTGGTAATTGTGGATGATTACTCCAGATTTGTATGGACTTCTTTCTACATTCAAAGGATTAGGTTGCTCAGAAGATTATTCACTTTGTGTATGTTGAGAAGCAGTATTTCCTTCCAGTCAAGTGTAT